>JASTWF010000212.1:600000-783000 GCA_030390025.1 Squalus acanthias | reverse complement strand
GACCTCCGCTCAAGGTCTGTTAATGCCTCCAAAATTTCACCTTCTCTGCTGATCAGATGCACACAACTGACTGTATCACTTTCTGTGTTTATCTGTGAATGTTATTCGATCTCACGTACACCATGGAACCCCCTGTATATAAATTAGATTTAATATAAATTAGAGCAGATTAAGAGGCATTTTGATGTAACTGAGATTTGGATGCAGCTAATGGCCCGAAAATTAGACCTAATACGCGAGAGTACGCATTGTGTACTCTCGCGTATTAGGTCTCCAATTGCCGGTTTCCTGCATGCACTGCGCATGCGCGGGAAACCGGCACTTCGTGAATTCAAAAGGGGGCGGTTCCTAAGTGAACCCTGTGCGCGCTACAGGCTGTGCGCACGCAGTGCACTTAGTTTTTTTCCAGCTTTGAACGCGCATGCAAGTGGTGAAGATTTTACACACAAAGAAAGCAGGCGTGGGACCCCCTTTTAACAAGGTAAGTATTAATTAAGTGTTATTTTAATTTTTTTTCAACAGGTTCATCTTTTTTAGAGATTTAAAGAAAGGTAAGTTTATTTTTATAACTTTTAAAAAGATTTTTAACTTTTTCAAAAACTTAATTTTTGTTTAAAGTGATTAATTTATTTAACTATAGTTATTTTATTAATGTGATAGCTTTTTAAAAAAAATTAATTGAGGTTTAGCTGTTCTTTTGGGGGGAGGGCTGTAGTATTCATAGCTTTGACAGGTCTTCCTGTCAAAGCTATGAATGAAGGATGGTGTTCTGCCATTGGCTCTAACTGAATCACGTGATCCCAGAGCTCGCACGAACTAATTGCGCCTCTGGGACACGCACACACTGCACGGTTGCATGTGGGAGAGGCTTTGAATCTAAAGTTCGTGTGGGCCTGGAGCAAAAAGGTAGGCGCGGAGTGCGATGTCGCGGGGAATCCTTACCCCCGCGGGAACCCTCACTGTTTAATTTCTGGGCCAATATATTTTAATTTATATGTAGCAAAATGTGTGCATTTAATATATCAAATGACCTTTTATAAACCTGTAATGAAATATACACAGCTTAAAGCGTCTTGTACCATGATTGTAGAAGGGGAGATTGCAAAATATTTTGTTTGCAATGTATGATGAGATTATTATCCTGCACTCCTTACTCTTTCAACGTGCAATATCACGGCAAAATATCCTATTCCCTGGGTAATAGGCGTCAACCCGGTTTGGCCGAATCTGATTGTTCAAATGACTGTAACTAATGGCAATCATTATGTAATGCACTTGTGTCGCTTGATGTTTCTCTCAGGTATAAATACGACTTTGTTTTGAAAACCGAAGTTGTGCAAGTCCACAACACGAACAGCCAAGGCCGCTTCTCTCCGAAAATGGGACAGCCGGTAATCAGACAGATAGAAAACATTTAGTACCCGATTCTTGCAGTGGTTGGCGTTCCTTGTAAAACGCTTATAATCAGTTAATATTCATATTTAACAGTGTTTAACTGTATCACTGCTCCCGCGGTCGCTCCAATAATATAATGTCTGTTTGGATGTGCTTGTTTTGTGGACATTGATTACTGCCACCAAAAAATTAAAACAAAATGCTCCAAGATTCTGCCATATTCCTCTTGGACCGGATTTTGTGGTATTAATAATGGTGACGCTCGCAGCGCTCACCGTAATCTACGTGAACTCGGGCACCAGCTTCCAGGGACCGCACCCGCGCAGTTAAGCGCGGAAATCAGGAATGGGGCGCAATTATAGTATCTCACCAAAAGATTCAAATACGTTGAATGGTGTGAGGTTGCTGTATGTAATTGATAAATAAATGGCCGCTATATGTTAATGTCGGGCATGGTAATTGCATGGTGGCATCACACAGTTTCAGAAGTACCCTTTTAACGACGTATTAAATATTAAATAATTATTTTGCTTCAGTATTAACAGTGAGAGTAGAAAATGGTAATGCAGTAGATCTAATTTCTCTAGATTTTCAAAAGACCTCCGAAAAGGTTTCCCATAATAGACTGATGAACAAGGTCAGAGAATGCTGAGTAAGGGGGAACGTAGAAGAATGGATAGCTAGCTGGTTTCTAGACAGAAAACAAAGAATAGGCGTAAAGGGGAGCTATTTACAGCGACAGAAGGTGGATCGTGGTGTTCCACAAGGATCAGTGCTGAGACCACTGTTGTTCAAAATTCACCTCAATGATTTAGAATTTGGAATCAACAACACCGTTTTTAATTTGTGGATGACACCAAATTGGGGGGGGGAGCGTGGTGGGGATAGACAATACTGAGGAGGACTGCAACAAGTTACAGGAGGACAGTAATAAACTTGCAGAATGGTCATTTAATTGTCAAAGGCAGTTCAACACAGAGAAATGTGATCTGTTACATTTTGGTAGGAAGATTAGGGCGGTCACTTATTTCTTGGAGGTTGAGAGTCTGGTGGGGGTAGCGGAGCAATGGGACTTGGGAGCACAAATACACAAATCACTAAACGTTGCGACACAGAGTAGAAAGGCCATAAAAAAGCAAACCAAGCACTAGGGTTTATTTCTCGAGGGATAGAATTCAAACATGAGGAAGTTGTGCTAAACCTGTACCGAACCTTGGTTAGACCGCACTTAGAGTACTGCGTACAGTTCTGATCGCCACATTATAAAAACGATACAGAGGCACTGGAGAGGATGCGGAGAGGATTTACAAGGATGATACCAGAAATGCGAGGGTCTACATATCAGGAAAGGATGAACTGGCTGGTTCTTTTTTCTCTTCAACAAAGAAGGTTGGGGGTGACCTAATAGAACATTTAAAACTATCAAAGGTTTTGATAGAGTGGATACAGAGAACATATTTCCACTTGTGGGGAACAGCATAACTAGAGACCATCAATATAAGATAGTCAACAAGGAAACTATTAGAGAAATCAGAAGAAACGTCTTTACCCAAAGAGTGGTGAGAATGTGGAACTCGTTACCACAGGAATTGGTTGATGCGAATAGTGTAGACACGTTGAAGGGGAGGCAAGACAAGCATATGAGGGAGACTGGATTAGAGGGTTATGCTGATAGATGTAGATGAGGAAAGACGTGAGGAGGCTCAGTGCAGCATAAATGCCGGCATTTACTGGTTGGGCCGAATGGCCTGTTTCTGGGCCGTATATCCTCTGTAATTCTATATAGCCGCTGACACTCGGAGTAAAATCCAGCCCAATATGATGCATTAAGCTCGAGCCAGTTATTGCTGTGACTACACAAATGAATGTGAGCCAAGTGTTAATAAAGCGAGTTCAACCAAAGCGTGTTCTTTTAATTCTAATGCCAAGTTGCTGAATCTGGTGATTCTCTAGAAACTATGGGATAGACTTTACTCTTTATGTCCGGAATGTTCTGTATCAGCTGAGCGAAGCACAAAATAGAAAATATACTGGAAGTTATCGCTTCCCTCACAAAACAGCAGATCGTCGAACATTACTGCCAATGGAAGAAAAATCCAATGGATTCTGTTGCTACCCGTGATAATAGCCGCTAGATTTTCCTTTCTACATGCAGGGTAGAACGGCGGTATCGTATCTGCCTCTCGTTCCACGCCCGATGATCAGTTCCATTGACTGCAATGGAGCTGGTATCAAGTGAGCCGGAGAACAGGCGACCCATGCAATAGCTCCCGTTTACCGGTACGGCCCAAGACCAATTTCTACCCACATAGTCAGGCGATGAATAATGCTCAGGCGGTTAAGACTGCAATCTACTCGAAGTTTTATTTGCATGGTAGAAATAAACTGACAGGAATAGAATTTCCACGTGCCATCTCCCCATGTTCCACCAAAACTTGCATAGAAGATCCTGGCTATCCGGGAGAAACGGTGTAAAGGGTTGAAGTTACCACAGGACGTCGGCAGGTACCGCCCAGAAATTCTGTCAAATAGTGTTGCTGGAGACACAGCTCTGTAGGGGACATTTCCACTTTCAGCTGTGGGATGAAAGGGCGGCGGGCAGCAGGCCATCTGTTCTTCAGGTTATCGGCCAGGGGTTACAGTGAAAACATTTTCTTTATTAATGGTCGATTCATCCCGTTTAATAAATCAGGATATAATTAGTTCCACTCAATAATAGATATTTATCCATCTGTTGATAGATTAAAAAAAATACTGTTATTCACAAAAACTGGAGGAAATAGTAATACTGTGTCGCACATCAAGCACAAAACAGGGAATAGTTAAAATAGGATATGTTAGCTATTTGTGTTGTCATTATGGTTACAGGAGTTTTCAATTCCATTTTTGTAAACGCCACCTTTCCCAAAGCTTAAATATCCACCCTTATCAGGGATTGAGACCTGATACAAGAGCTAATGCATTTTACATTATTCGGCTCAGGTTGGAGTCCAAAGAACAGTTTTCTGTCTTCAAACTGGGACTGGCTTAAAAGAAAAACGTTGAAATATATCTGGGATAAATAGCTGAGAAATGATTTAAGAGGTGGTGCGGTGGTTACTCCTATACCCGCCACTATCTGCGGGTAGAAATTATTATGCTGTAGCGTACGGGATGCCCCTCCCGATATTACACTCTATTGGTCTGAGAAAGTGAATATCGTGCGCATTATCGCCCAAGAGGAGCAAACTCTTGTTTGCAAACACAGCCATTCTATTCAGAGCCTCCCGTTTATATTAATAGATATTCCACGTTATTGAAAAACTACATTTCAAATGCATTTCTAAATGTCCATGTCAGATCCATACCAGTACCCTAGTTTCTAAAAGTAACTGTGATTTTATTCCTTTACCAGACACATCTCTGATATATCTCCAAAGTTCCCTCTGCCCATGCTCAGACCCCATGTTACTCTCACCTTTTAAATCGCTGCTGCGATGTAAGCGGCTCTGGTGTTACAAAGTTAAGGCACAATCCAAACTTAAATGTTTTATTGAAGTAACTCACGTAATTATTTTACGGCATATTTCGATATAGAAATTTATCCTGTGAATTGCAAATCTTGTCTGAAAGCGTGGGAAAAAGATATGGACAGAAAGCGGAGCGACAGAAAATAATCAAAATGTTTTGCTGAAGTAGCTCACAGAATAATTTAGTGGCGTATTTCGATATAGAAATTTATCCTGTCAGCTTGTCTGATGGCGTGCGAGAATGATAGGGACAGACAGCGGAGCGACAGAAACTAATCATGGATTTTCATACAAAGCACTGTCGACTGATCATCTTTTCTATATCAGGAGAGGTCGTAATGACATTTCCTCATTTTGCAGCTAATTTGGTGACAATTGTGAATCTCTGCCGTGGAAAGTGCGGTCTCTCCAAATGCATCCTCCCGTTACCTGGTGGCCATGGCAGTGGCTGATCTGCTGATCCTGATAATTGGTGTAATTCTCTCCAATATTAAAGATGCTTATTTCTCTTATTCTTGAAATATACTCTGATTTGTGGTCTGAATATCGCCCTGCATTTTGTTTCCATTGATTGCTCTGTCTGGTTAACTGTGGCTTTCACCTTTGATCGATTTGTTGCTATTTGTTGTCAAAGTTTGCGAACAAAATATTGCACCGAAAGGACTGCAGCTGTGGTTATAGCAGTGGTGCGTATCCTTAAGCGGTTTACAAAATTTTCCCATCTACTTATTATTTGAACCTCGGGAAATAATTGTCAATGTACCATGGTCCTGCACTGTGAAATCCAGCTTCTATACCTCACCCATATGGGCAGCATATTTCTGTTTGGAAAATATTTTAATCCCGTTTGCACCATTTGTTTTGATTTTAATGCTCAATGGCCTGACCGCCAGGCACATTCTACTGGCCAATAGAGTGAGGACAGGACTCCAAGGTAACAAAAGTGGGGATAATCACAACGATACAGAGATAGAGAACCGAAGAAAATCCATCATTTTACTATTTGCCATCTCAGGAAATTTTATACTTTTATGGATGGTAAATTTCATATTTTACTTATGTGTGCAATTTACAAATGTTGAACTTTTGGAATCAAGTTACAACGACGCTTTCACAATTATGGAACAGTCCGGGTATATGCTTGGAAATTTGAGTTCATGCACGAACACGTTTATTTATGTTGTGTCCCAGAGTAAATTCAGAGAGGAATTGAAGAATGTGATTAAGCGACCCTTGTCTATAATTACTAATTTAACCAACTAATTTAAATGACTTCACAGAACTAAAATGCAATTATATCCGTCGAAACCTAACATCAGTTGTTCACTTCACCTGTACACACAGGAATCTCCGAAGGCAATGGAAGCTGCAATCTGGTCTCTGTATTAGATGTCATACTGTATGAGATCAAAGATGACTGGGTTAATATTAAACAACAATAGGAAATGCTGGAATCACTCAGCAAGTCAGGCAGCATCGTAAAGAGTGAAACAGATTTAACGTTTCAGGTCGATGACCCTTCGGCAGAACTGGGAAAATGTAACCGATATTTCAGCAAGTGTGGGGCGGGGAAAGGAAGGAGAGGAGGAAAGAACAAAAGGGAATGTCAGTGATAGGGTGGAAGGCAGGAGAGATTGAAAGACAAAAGGGATGATGTGCAAGGTAAAAGGAGCGGGTAATGGGACAAGCTAAGAAACAAAAGATGACTCCTGATGAGGTGTAAGTGACAGAGGCAGAATCATCAGCAGCTGCCATGTGAGAGAGAAAATAAAACATGGGGGACGCCGATATGGTCTCAAATAGTTGAAATCGATGTTCAGTCCAGAAGGCTTTAAGTCCCTAATCGAACAATGAGGTGTTGTTCCTCGAGCTTACGTTGAGCTTCGTTGCAACAGTGCAAGAGCCGAGGACGGAGAGGTCAGAGTGGGAGTGGAGTGGTGAATTTACTTAACAGGCGACCGGAAACTCAGGGTCACGCGTACGGACTGAACTGAGGTTTTCTGCAAAGCGGTCACCCAATCTGCGTTTTGTCCCGCCAATGTAGAGGAGACCGCATCGTGAGCAACGAATACAGCATACTAAATTGAAAGAAGTACAAGCAAATCGCTCTTTCGCCTGGAAGGAGTGTTTCGGGCCCTGGACAGTGGGAACGAGGAAGTGAAAGGGCATGTGCCGCATCTCCTGTGCTTGCGCGGGAAGTTGCAGTGGGAAGGGTGTTGGGGGTATAGAAGAGTTGACCACGGTGCCGCGGAGGGAGCGTTCCCTTTGGAATGCTGAAAGGGGAGGGGAGGAGAAAGTGTGTTTAGTGGTTGGATCACGCTGGAGGTGGCGGAAATGGCGGAGGATGATCCCTTGAATGTGGAGGCTGGAGGGGTGAAAGGTGAGGACCAGGGGAACCATACCTTGGTTCTGGGAGGAAGGGGGCATGGTAAGTTGGTGCTCTCTCCTGCTTTATACAAGTTCAGCGTGCAGCCAGCGCACCCGCACTGTTAATAGGATTCACACATCAGCAGGGGGTGCAATATCGCAATTGGCTAGCGCTACTTAAATGCAGCCTGCACCACTTAATGGAGAGGTGCATTGTGGCTGTGTTAGACATCAGGGGTATCCAAAATGGATAGTTAAGGAGATAAAATTGTGACGCTAATAATGCTGTGTTTACATGATTGTATTAGAACTGGAGACAGAAAGTCTCTTCAGACTAGTATTAGAACAATTATATAGATGCTTAGAATCTGCTTGTGTTCTGGTTCTCTGCAGATGTTATAGCATTCTGCAGTGCGACGATCATATATAACCTTGTTTCATAGAAACATAGAAAAATAGGAGCAGGAGTAGGCCATTCGGCCCTTCGAGCCTGCACTGCCATTCATGACTGATCCTCTATCTCAATACCATATTCCCGCTCTCTCCCCATACCCCTTGATGCCTTGTTTGTCGAGAAATCTATCTATCTCTCCTTTTTAAATATATTCAGTGACTTGGCATCCACAGCTTTCTGTGGTAGAGAATCCCACAGGCTCGCCACCCTCTAACTAATTAAATGTCTCCTCACATCAGTACTAAATGACCTGCCCCGTATCCTGAGACTGTGACACCTCGTTATAGATCTCCCAACCAGAGGAAATATCCTCCCTGTATCCAGTCTGTCTAGCCCTGTCAGAAGTTTATACTTTCCACGAAATCCCCTCTCATTCTTCTAAACTCGAGTGAATACAGGCATGGTCGACCCAATCTCTCCTCATACGGCAGTCCTGCCATCCCAGGAATCAGTCTGGTGAACCTTCGCTGCACTCCCTCCATGGCACGTATATCCTTTCTTAGGTAAGGAGACCAAAACTGCACACAGTACTCCAGGTGTGGTCTCACCAAGGCCCTGTATAATTGCAGTAAGACATTGTTGCTTCTGTAATCAAATCCTCTTGTAATGAAGGCCAACATACCATTTGCCTTCCTAACTGCTTTTTGCACCTGCATGTTTGCTTTCAGTGACTGGTGTACCCAGGACCCTCTGTACATCAACATTTCCAAAACTATCACCATTTAAATAATACTCTGCCTTTCTGTTCCTGCCGAAGTTGATAATTTCACATTTATCCACGTTATACTGCATCTGCCATGTATTTCCCCCTCACACAACTTGTCTAAATCGCCTTGAAGCCTGCTTGCATCCTCCTTACAACTCACAATCCCACCTAGTTTCGTGTCGTCAGCAAATTTGGAGATATTACATTTGGTTCCCTCATCCAAATCATTGATATATATTGTGAATAGCTGGTTCCCAAGCACTGATCCCTGCGCCACCCCACTAGTCACCGCCTGCCACCCCGAAAAAGAACCATTTATTCCTACTCTCTGTTTCCTGTCTGTTAACAAATTTTCAATCCATGCCAGTATATTACCCTCAATCCCATGTGCGATGATTTTGCACACTAACCTCTTATGTGTGACTTTATCAAAGGCCTTCTGACAATCCAAATACCCCACATCCACTGGTTCTCCCTTATCTATTCTACAAGTTACATCCTGAAAAATCTCCAGTAGGTTTGTCAAACACGATTTCCTTTCATAAATCCATGTTGACTCTGTCTAATCCCGTTGATATTTTCTAAGTGTCCTGTTATCACAATCTTTACAATAGACTCTAGCATTTTCCCTACTACCGACGTTATGCTAACCGATCTGTAGTTCACTTTTTCTCTCTCCCTCCTATTTTTAAATAGTCGGGTTACATTTGCCACCCTCCAATCTGCAGGAACTGTTCCATAATTTATAGAATTTTTGAAGATGACAACCAATGCATCCATTATTTCCATGGCTACCTCTTTTATTACATGGGATGCTGATTATCAGGCCCTGGGGATTTATCGGCTTTCAGTCCCATTAATTTCTCCAGCACTACTTTTTTACTAATACTAATTTCCTTTAATTCCTCCTTCTCACTAGACCCTTGGTTTCCTAACATTTCTGGAAAGTTATTTGTTTCCTCTTCCGTGAAGGCAGTACCAAATTATTTGTTTAATTGCCCTGCCATTTCCTTGTTCCCCATTATAAATTCTCCCGTTTCTGACTGTAAGGGACCTACATTTGTCTTCACTAATCGCTTTCTTTTTGCATACTTGTAGAAGCTTTTACAATCCGCTTTTATGTTCCTTGCAAGTTTACGCTCATACTTTATTTTCCCCTCTTAATCAATCTCTTGGTCCATTTTTGCTGAATTCTAAACCGCTCCCAATCCTCAGGCTTGTTACTTTTTCTGGCAACTTTATATGACACCTCTTTGGATCTAATACTATTCGATATTCTTTTGTTATCCATGGTTGGGCCGCAATTCCTTGTGTGTTTTTACACCCGAAAAGAATGTATAACTGTTGCAATTCATGCATTCGCTCCTTAAATGTTACCCATTGCCTATCCACCACCAAGCCTTTTAATGAAGCTCCCCAATCTATCATAGCCAACTCACTCCTCATGCCTTCGTAGTTTCCTTTGTTTAGATTTAGGACCCTAGTTTCGGATTGGACTTCTTCACTTTCCTTCTTAATGAAGAATTCTCACATGTTTTCACGCTAACTATCTGCTATTTTCAAGTTAGGATTTCAACTTTGTTTAAGTATCTCTAATTGGACCAACTAAGGCGCAATGCCTAAGTTTCTTCCATTATTACTAATAACCATGACATAATGCTAAAGTAGGAATTGAAGTTTGCTGAAAAAAACTGCTTGTGAAGATAATTAAAAGTTAATATAGAAAGACATAGATTAAAAGGAATTCAGGGGAGTTAAAGTATCCATCTCAGGATGGAGCAGTGTGTTTTATGAAAGTGAGATAATGCGGAACAGCACTGGCATGGGCCTCAAGATTGAAAGGGTACAAGTCCAGGCCTACTGCCAATTGTACGAGGGAGGATAGGGACCAGCGAGATAAGACAAGATTTCCAAAGGAAGAACTTTCAGAAAGATTAAAAAATTAAGAAAAATTGGCTGAGACCATGAGACCCCTTTAGGGGAGGGATTTCATCCAAAAATTGAGACAAAGAACTCGACGCCCCATTGGGTACTGAGCTTTTAGGGAACCTCTATAGGTTACATGGTATTGTCAATAATTTGGCCTCCGTCCCACCCCTAAAAAGAGAACAAAAGTAACACGCTGAGGGCTTGCCCACACAGACGGTGGAGGGTAGAGTCAAGCAAAAGTTTTGCTGGTCGAACGCTTTTTCGTGAGTGATCCCATGCTCACCAACTCAGAGGTTCTAGAGAAGAGGGAGAGAGGCCACAAGTCAGAGAACTGGTTACGCACGCCAGCCGACTTTCTAATTGGGTCAGCTACTTGTCACGGTCGTATGTTTTTGCTGTATTTCTATTGGGCCAAAAATTGCTGCCGCTACGCGAGAGTACGCACTGTGTACTCTCGCGTATTCTCTCTCCAATTGCCGGTTTTCTGCATGCACTGCGCATGCGCTGAAAACCGGCACTTCATGTCGGGTCAGTTTCAGGGATCTCCGAGTAATCGCGTGGGCTGGTGATTCTGCGCGTGCGTCTGAAACTTCATGATTTTTGTGAATGATAGTAGTGTGTGTAAGCTCCTAGCAGTTACACATGTTAAAAGCAGGAGCAGCAGCCATTTCTAAATATACGGAGATAGCAGGAGGAATAAATCCTTTTGCAGTGGGGCTACTGAGGTGAGTTTTTTAAATCTGAAAGCCACCAAAGTTTATTAATTGAAGTCTTAGATAAGTTTGGAATTTTAAAAAAAAATTAAAAACGGGTTTTGACCATTTGCAGTAGTATAGCAACTGTGGGTGTGTACAAGGCATATCTAGGTATCTATCTGTGAAAATGAAAGTTTAAAAATGAACTGTTTACGTTTCAAAAAGTTTTAAAGATGAAAATGAGTAAGTAAGTATGTATGTATGTATGAATTTATGAAAATGTTACAGTTTTGGAAAATCAGCTAGGGCCGTGTGGCGGGTAGATGTGTTCCCAAGCCGATAGCGCACGTGTCCCACCATAGCCCGACCTGATTTTATAGCCACTCACTTAACTAAAGTTACTTTAACAACTATTTCCATTTTTTCATTACAACTTTCAGTTTGAAGAGGAAGCCTGTGTGAGAGAAAGATGCCCTTTCACAATCAATTCCTGTTCCTCTGTGGGATTGTGTATCAGAGAATTTTCGAATACAGACAACTAATCAGACGGAGGAACCAAGCCCGTCTCCTCCAGAGAAGGAGAAACTACTACCCACCAAATAGAGTGTACAGGCAGAGGCTGTCATTTGAGATGCTGTCGGAGGAGTTGTGTGTGAGGAGGCTGCGCTTCAGTAAAGAGTCAATTGGCCGAATCTGTGAGATGTTAAAGGAGGACCTTCAAACACGCTCGAAGAACCGCTATGCATTGTCACTGAGCTTGAAGGTAACCACAGCACTGAACTTCTTTGCAAGTGGGACTTTTCAGGCAAGCACCGGTGACATTTCCAACATATCCAAGAATGCTGCGAGGGCCTGCATTCACCAGGTCACAGAAGCCATTTTCCGTAGGGCTTCTGAGTTCATTAAGTATGACTTGTCTGCTCGCCATCAAAAGGAGATGGCGCTTGCATTTCATAACATTGCTGGATTCCCCAAAGTGATTGGTGCTGTCGATGGAACCCATGTAGCATTGAAGGCACCAGGGGTTGCACCTGTGACATTTATCAACAGGAAGGGGTTTCATTCACTGAATGTCCAGATTGTCTGTGATGCGCATCTCAGGATCTTAAATGTGAATCCAGGTAACCGTGGAAGTAATCATGACTCCTTCGTCCTCCGTAACTCTGACTTATATGGCGCCCTCAACGCATTGCCTCCAGGATCCGCATGGTTATTGGGCGACAAGGGCTACCGGTAACACCATGGCTGATGACTCCCTACTGCAAGACCAATAATGAGGCTCAGGAGAGATACAACCAGGCACACGTGTCCACACGGCAAGTGGTGGAGAGGACAATTGGAGTTCTGAAATCACGCTTCCGGTGCCTGGACAGGTCAGGGGGGACCTTGCAGTATTCTCCTGTGAAAGTGGCAAAGATTGTGGTGGTCTGTTGTGCTTTGCATAACTTTGCCCTGCAGGAAGGACTGACCCTTAACGCTGCAGATGAACTACCTGCAGAAATGGAGGACGTGGACAATGCCAATGTGCCTGTGGGAAGGCATGATGGGGAAGAGCCAACTGCTGCTCAAAGTAAGGCTGCTCGGGAGCAGCTGGTAGCCAACACCTTTACGAGGTAGTGTCGCCTTGTACCTCCCGCTCCCCCTCCCACTCCACCTCCCCCCTCCCCCTCCCCCTCCCCCTCCCTCTCCCTCTCCACCAGCAAGGCAAATAAAGGTACAGACACAATTTAAAGTGAAACAGTGCTCTTTTATTGCAGCATTATAGACTTCTGAGGTTCATTGTTGCTTTACATAGTTTATAACTTTTCAATGTTAACTAGCTACTTTTCAACTTTGTAAACAATCGTAAACAGAAATAGGTTTTAAAAAAATTTGTTAACAGTTCTGACTTACTTTTTTGCTTCGTTAATGCAGTAAAGACATTCAAGATGGAAAATAACTCTTTCCTAAATGTAAAAAAGTTTAAATGTTCAATTTTTTTGTGCAAATAAACAATTTGAATTTTTAAAAAGT
This sequence comes from Squalus acanthias, assembly GCA_030390025.1. Taxonomy (NCBI): domain Eukaryota; kingdom Metazoa; phylum Chordata; class Chondrichthyes; order Squaliformes; family Squalidae; genus Squalus; species Squalus acanthias. The sequence continues at coordinate 769,932 of JASTWF010000212.1, read as the reverse complement.
GACTAGAGGCTGTACTTTTTCAATGAAAAGCTAACTTTCAGTTTCAGTGTCAAATATATATATAAATTAAAAAAAATGTAAACATGCAAGTTTTAAATAAAACTAAAAATTAAACAATTGAAAAATTTAACCACAAATAAACTATTCCTGAGGGTCAATGGATGTGCATTGTGGAACATGCAACACCCTAATGTCTCTTGCGCTTTCCCGCTCCCCGTGAACGTTGCCCGGTGCTGCGACTTGAAACGGCCCTGCTTGCAGTCGTTTGCCCTTCAGCAATTGCCTCCTGACAGGGTTGTTGCTGCTGCTGCTGCTGCAAGGCAATGTTTGATTGCATCATCGTAGGCGGAGTAGGTGGCTCTTGGACCTGCACTGATTCTGCGCTGGGAGCAGGTAAGGTTGGTTCTGAGGGAGTCACAGTAATGGCAGCAGAAATTATTTGCATGAGTCCAACAAGAGACTCATTTATTTTCCTAAGATCCACTCCCAAATCGGGTTTCTGCAACAGTCCAACAAGAGACTCATTTATTTTCTTAAGCTCCATTCCCTGATTCTGAGCCATTTCATTAAGTGACATGCACAGACATTCCACTCCCTGCTTGACCGAGGCAAGACAATCAATTTCTTTCTCTGTAAGAGAAGACATCGATTGACTCAAGCCTTCAAGATGGTGGATGTGACCCTGTATCTCCTGTTCTGCTGCATATATATCTGTGTCTCCCACAGGCACTGTAGTATCAAGCTGCTGTCTGTTTGGCACAGAGCCAGAGGTGCCAGGAGTTGGAGAGGAAGATTGAGAGGACCTCTCCTGCAACCCAGATTCCAGAACCTGCATGTTTAATTCACCAACAATTTCCTCTTGCTGCTCCTCCACCACCACCTCACTCGCATCTCCCACTGGCTCAACATGCCCTTCACCAATGACCTCTTCGGCTGCAGACTCAACGCACTGCTCATCCCGTGACTGAGAAGTATGCTGTAAACCTATGTAAAGGAAACAGTAAAGATTAGCAAAGGTAAAGCATGATGTGCCACATCACAGAAGCTGATATTCAGCACACATCACCTGTGTCGAATCGTTCATTTCCAAAGGGACATCCGCTAAGATATCCAAACATATGCTCGAGCCTTTCCTCATGTTCGGTTAAAGCCCTTAACGTGACAACACCACCGCCTGTCAGTGAACGTTCTCTGGCGTTGTGAGCAGTTTTACTCTAAAATTGAAAATGAAAATCTGAAATGTAAGGGTTTTTACACCAAAACTACATTGGCACTCACACAGTTAACTCAGTAAGCAACTCAAAGCATTGCAATCAAGATGACATTAGCATTTTATGAGACTTGCCTGGCTACAAAAGCCATAAAAATTTATGGGAGCATCTTGTGACTTTAGTTAACTCAGCTTAGCAAACAAACACTGTTTCAAGGCTTTTCATTTTAAATGTAAAGACATTTTAACATTGACTTTTGTTATAACTATACAAACCTTGAGCGTTCGATATAAATCGCTGAATTTTTTGCGACATTGCTCAGCTGTACGAGGAATGGTCGAGGTTGCGGTCACACTTTGAGCAACCTCTTTCCACGCTGCCATTTGGCCTTTTCGAGGCGGCTTGGACTTCTCAGTTCCAATTATCCGTAAACGTTTCGATTCTACCTCGTCAAGAAGTGTACGGAGATCATCATCACTGAAATTCTGTGTTCTTTTGATAAATTGGATATTGCTGATAGCAGCCATTTCCGTTTGCTGATTATAAACAGTAAAATCAATGAAAAAAATGATTTCTGGGCTTTTAAAACTATTTAAATTACTTTAAATCTCTTTGCAAATGTTTAACATTACTCAAATTAAACTAAAAATCTTTAAAAGTTTTCAAACCATGCATTTAAATCCAACTTACTGTAAATTCCACGTCGAACAGTGATAGAATTGTGTCTTCAGCTGCTGGGAAAATGCATTCAATTGAGAAAAAAATCGGGGGCGTGGCCTATGGAAAAGAGACCTTAATGGGCGTGTCTTCACTCCACATCGCACGCGATGCAACGCGCACGCTGCGCTGCAGGGCAGTGTGACGTCATACGCTGCCCTGCACTCAATCACAGAAAAGATGAAGTTCCTCCGTGGAAAACCCGAAACGGCAGACGCGTTATGTATTACCGCGCCTGCTCCTTACCCCCGACGGAACAGAGCCAGATCAATTTCTGGCCCTTAACATATTCCAGTTTATCTATCGTCCATCTGTGCTTGATGGGTGATGCGATATTACTCTTTCCTCTAGTTCTCGTAAATAATAAACGTTTTTGAAAAACCTACCAACAGATAAATTAAAGTCTATTATTGATTTGAATTACTTATCTCTCGGTTTACCGAAACGAACGATAGGACCAGCACAGATTGTAATTTTCATCTTTGCACATGGATGATAATGTGAAGAACGGGCGTGGAAATGACCCCTGCATCAGTGGTTTAGTGTCTGAAGCAACACTGTTGAATACAATTACTGGTGAGGGATCTGTCGATCACCTGTGGTAAATTTAACTCTTTATACGTTTTCTCCCGGAACACAAAGAACTTTTATCGAAGCTGTGGTGGGATTTCGGGAGGTGACCAATTGAAATTCGATTGCAGTCACTCTACTTCTACCGTGCAGCCTAAATTGGGGTAGATAGCAGTCCTTATGTGCAGTTAGGAAAATCTGGCAGCTATGCTCGCAGGTGTTATCAGAATCCGCCCGATTTTCTTCCATTGATAGTAATGGAGGACAATCCGCTGTTTTTAGGGAAGCCCTTGCTCCGCGGTGGATTTGGCGTTTAGTGCTTGGCCCAGGCGATGCAGAACACCCCGGATATAAAGACTAAAATCTATTCCATGGTTACCGGAGAAATCACCACTTGGATTCAGAATTACAACAGCGCAGCAGTAGCTGGACGAGCTTTAGTAGCACTTGTCTCATTTTGCTTTCGGGCTTCAGAACACTAACTGACTCCAGCTTAAAGCAACATAATATATCGCACTGTTGCAGAATCAAGCGCTTCAGGTTCCTCATTGAGCTCTATTACCGAATAGTAACAAACGATCAGTGAAATCGCATGTCAGCAACACATACGCCCACGGATTTCCGTAGTCAGCAGCAGTGTTAAAACTAATTGGTCCTGTCGCAACTCGGAATTTTAGTGAACATGGATGTGGCACTTGTCTTGGGCAGTGGCGTAAAACTGGCGAATTCGCGGCCCTTTTTGCACAAATTACATTTCAATTGACTTCCTCTGCACCGCTCTGCACTCCACCATTGTGACTCAAAATGGCCCGGAAAATTCGTGTTGCACCCAAAATGGGTTCGGGACACAAGACGTGCCAGATTTAGCGGTGAAATTGGTCTTCGCTAGTAACGTAAAATGAGCTCATTGCGCACAGGCAGTCTGCTTTACAATGCGCCTGATTTCCCTTTCAATTGACCTCATTGAAAACGAACATCAGACTGGGTGTAAAATGCGCTGCCCATTCCCTCCGAGCCCGTCTCGCGCTGCTGAGGAAGACCAATTTCAGCGCCTGAGGCTCGACTTTCAGCCTTGTTTACACGCTGCTGGCCAGCTGCATGCGCCAGAAGGCGCCCAGAGCAGCTCCCGGGTGGGACGTGCGAGGAATCAGTCAGCGCCAATGCTGATATGGCAGCCGGTTAGGTCTACGGCTGGGATGCAATCCCAGGGAGGCCACAATACGCCAACATTGCGCCAGAGTATTTTTGATGGCGCGGGAGGATCTTTTCTATTTCTGTTGGATTCAAAAATATATAACAAAAATTTCCTGTGCCTTTTCTTAACAGCCTCCGGGAATCCTTTTCAGAATTATTGGTTTGGCTACTCGATCTGATACTAATACTAATACTTAGACCAGACACAGAACTACAAGACTGTCTATCAAGGCATTCCCACTAAATTGCTGAATTTTAATAGTCAGAGTAAACTGTGCTTCTTCTCAGGTTGTTACATTAACAATATGATAGAAGCTTGGATCATTTTGAGTTAGTACTTTGATGTCGAAAATCAGTGTCTGCAAATCAAACACCTCAAAACAAACTTATAATATCATTACACGGACAGCAGGAACTGTGACACCGTGAAGCACTGTTAAAAATGACCATTAGCTGATTATAAGCGACTTACCAGGAACACCGACTATTGCAAGAATCTGATAGTAAATGTTTTCTATCTGTATGATCACCGGTTGTCCCATATTCGGAGAGAAGCGACGTTGCCAGTTAGTGTTGTGGAGACGCAGAACTTCTGTTTTGAAAAGAAGCTCTTATTTATACCTGAGAGAAACCTCAAGTGACACATGAGCATTACATAATGATTGGCTTCAGTTACAGTACTTTGAACAAACAGATTGAGGCGAGTCATATTCACTGCTACTGATCAGGGATATTTTGCAATGATGTTGTGCGTTGAAAGAATAAGGATTCTAGAATATTATTAACATCATACGTTCCAAAAAAATATTTCGACAATCCCATTCCTACAGTCATGGTAAAACACTCCTGAATTCGAGGACATGCATTTACAGATTATTGCAAGGCATTTGAGGAAATAAATGTGCATACTTGTGATGGATTGCTGTCTCTAGATCTTAGTTACATCAATAAGTTTCCCTATCTGTTCTAATTGATGCGATTTATAATTCATATTACGGGGCCTCAATGCTACAGGTGAGATTGAAGAACATTCAGATACACACTGAAAGTGATATAGTTAGTTGTATACAGCTGAGCAGCCCCACAGATATGTAGAAATTGTAGATTTCTGGAGGTATTAACAAAACTTGCGCGGAAGTAAAAGAGGGATTAACAGTTAGATGGGCAGTTTGTCTACTCGAATGGCATTGAATAAAACATCTAAATCGCTTAGCATTACGTGATCACGACATTTCATTAAATTCAATTTTTCCCATTGTAGTGATGACTTTAAATGTGCAGACCATCAGTCTGTGTAAAAATATACATCATATAATCTTTAAGGGATTTTCTTTTTCTTTGTCCGTGCCTTTCTTTGTAAATTAATTAAGCAGAAAAGTAACCATTTGTGTGTTGAAAAGACAGCCTGGTTGGAATGTTAGTGCACATGGATTGACAATCGGTGGATTCAACGTCTCTGATCGGGGAACAATTAAAACATCTTTCATAGGAAGGAGCCAATATGTAGACATTAAAACAATGGCCCGTATTTTCCGATCGGAGGCTTCCTGCGTGCGGAGGCCTCGGATCTGGAAAAAATCTACGCCCTTACCTGAGGGCTCCAGAGGCCCGGTCATTTTCGAATCCTGGGCCTGCCCACGACGAAATGCGCAGGGCCCAGGTATCCCAGGGGTGCATCCGGTTCGCAAGCGTCCCTGCGATCACGTGAGCCATGGAGAACCAATGGGAAAGGGAATCACCCATCATACTTTTGACAGTTCAGACATGTTAAAAATATGAATGGAGATCACTCCAAAAACGGGAGACAATACTAGTTACCACCAGATAGGGGATCCTTGGGGGCATAATGGGAGCCCAACTCAATCGGAAGACAATGGGGAAACCATGTTGTGTTGGCCACGGTGGTGGCACGAGCATGAGGGAATCTATGGCTGCCTAAACCCTTCGGAGACACCATCTAACCATACTTTCCTATCCACAGAGCCGCTTTTTGGAGTTCCCGTCCACTGGATAGGCGGGAAAAGTATCCAAGCGAATGGAATAGAAGACAGGGACCCCTCCCAATGGTTATGGTTCGTGGACAGGGAGGGAAGGCCGTGTCGGGGTTCCAAGGGTTGCACACATTATCATTTGCAGGAATGTAAAAACAGAATAATAGACACGGTGGAATTGAAAGTCTGTCCTAAACTTTCCCTCCCTACGAATAAAACACAACCGCAAGAAGAACAACAAGAAACCCGGTTTGTCTGCCCCAAACACACTCCGGGGCCGACAGATGGGTTAATGGTAATCCCAACTCGGAGGATATTGTACCATGATGTGCATCATCAGATGGTACCTGTAAAATTAAATCTGACCGAGGTGGGATTGCCGAATTGGAGCAAGCCAGAGACAGCGCAGTTATATGGGAGAATGATGCAGGAATTAAAAGAGAGATTTTGGGGAAAAAGCAGTACAACAATGGCAGAGTCAGAATTAGAGCCGTTATATCACATAGACCCGAGGGAGAGTGATGGTTAAACGGGGCACATAATAATAGTACCGAATTTATTAAAGAAAAGCATATCAGAAAGCGACGGGGTTTGATAAATGATGCTACACTGGAACCAGCCTGATTAATAGCATTGATTTGGATAGCTTCGATCAATCTGTAAAGGGAGTCAGAAACCGTTTAAATAAAATTCTGGATGAAGCTAATGGTCTGGAAAATGAGGAAGAGAAAGAGGACCAAATTATGACCAACAATCTGCAAAATGTGGCCAAGTACTTGGAATCCCATGCTAAAAAGATAAATGAGATTTTAAAGGATCATGGGAAGGCTTCTAATGAGGCCGCACTAAATAATGTGAGTGTAAAGAATGGATCTTGGTTAATGGAACAAACCCGTGAAAACTTGCAGAGCATTGCTGCGGGGAAGCTACCCTCGTGGGTGACTGATCGACACCTCAGAGCAATGTCCACTTCGCAATTTACCATGAATATCTGTAATGCCAGCGGATTGGTACAGGTCTACCCGGTGAAACGTGAATGCCATTTGCAGGACAGAACAACATAACCCTGTTCGGGATGGTATTGTACTATCCAATCCTGCAGGAAAAGGTGACCCCAAATCCTCTATTCCGTGTGGAAAATATAGGAGTACGCCAGCGAGATGAGTAGTAAGGTATGATGAACTCCCGCAGTATGCGACCCGAGTGGATGGGACCACATGGATGGCCCCAGATCTTACCGGGTGCGCTCAAGCTCGGGACACATTTATCTGTCCTTATGACGTGGTAGAACATGCAGCCCCAGCGTGCTGTTTTGATTGGGATTGGATAGCATGGAACTGCACCATGAAAGTGATCGAGGGACAGCATTTTCCGATCTGCATATGGTGGGAAAGGTGAATATTGGGTCACTACAATATACCCGGAATACCAGTACGGTAACAACCTAACTTGTCCCATTGTGGCGGGAACTGTTTGCTTTACCCCAGTCCAACCTGTGAGACTTGTGGCGCGGGTTTTATTGATCAATTATTCGCAATGGCAAGTAGATATAACTTTAAGTTAAACGAGCAATTACATCGGTACGTGACTCGGTTCGGCTACGACATTCCACCTCTGCCACAACACTTGGTAGAGTTAATGAGACGCGTTAGTCAATCTCAAAACCACTTTTATACCTTGGCCCAGAAAACCGAAACCTGAGCAAAGAAATATCTAAGATTGAGGCTGATTCGTCTTGGTGGGATATCCGGATGAATATCGATGTTCAGCCCTGGATAAGAATTATCTCCCGTATTTTAGTCATTGATCAGTTGGTGATTGTATTTCTTTTTTACTTTCTAATAATAACTTGTCGAGTCAACAGACGCCGCAAGCAGCAAGCATTGATCAAGCTGTTACTGAAGACACGGAAAGAAGCTGACGACGAAGTCTAAGTGCCTGTGACCTTAAATTCAGCTACACAGCCACTTGAGGGTGGACTCTGTAAGAATGCACCGACACAGTAAACTTAACTGAACCTAAAGTGACCAAATTTGATGTACCAACAGGCTTTGAGGGCAAGAGACTTCTTGGTTAAACATTTGTCAAATAAATAATGCGCTTGCAAGCTGTTGTTTTTCTCCAAAAGATAAGACCTGAAAATTCTATGAGAACAAGGAGTCAACCTTCAGGTGCAAAAACAAGGACATCTTCAGGCCTTGGTTGACCAAGCGTCAAAACAGATAGGGAAGTGAGAGAGAGAAAACAACGCTATTCACACTGTTCGGGACATGAATGCTGTGGGCGAGTTGCCAAGTTTTTGGTATTAAAAACTGCTATTGAAGACATTCGAGGCTGCAGTCGAGGGCAACTAGGTCAGTTGTCAGTTAAAGTCAATACGTCTAGGCAGTGCTTAGCCGACCTCTCAGTGGTATGAGTAGGTATGTGATTGCTTATGATCACATTAGCTTAAAGTAAATGATTAGATTCGTGCGTGCTTACTTGTTATAATTAAATGACTTGTGTACAGGTTGTCATGTAATATTTGTGTGCTTACTTGTAACCTCTTGCTGATTTTAAGTAAAGAATAGTTTACTCTGAGTCTTTATCTCGAGTTGTCTGTTCCACGGGTCTGAACTCTATAAACTGTCAGACAAGTTCAAAACAAAGCAAACTACGTAGGTATGAGGGGCGAGTTGGCTAAGGTAGATTGGGAAACTACATTAAAAGGTATGACAGTGGACGAGCAATGGCTAACATTTAAATAATTAATACATTATTTACATTAAATATACATTCCTTTAAGGCACAAAAACCTCACAGGAAAAGTGGTCTAACGGTGGTTAACGAGAGAAGTTAAAGTTAGTATTCGATCAAAGGAAAAGGCTTATAATGCTGCCAAAACGAGTAGTAAGCTTCAGGATTGGGAGGATTTTAGAATTCAGCAAAGGAGGACCAAGAAATTGATAAAAAAAAGTAAAAATAGAATATGAGAGTAAACTAGAGGGAGGCATAAAAACCGACTGTAAAAGCTTCCATAGGTATGTAAAAAGGAAAAGATTAGCGAAAGTGAATGTGGGTTGCTTACAGATTGAGACAGGAGAAATTATAATGGAGAATATTGAAATGGCAGAGAAATTAAACACATACTTTGAGCCTGTCTTCAGGGAAGAAGACGCAAAACAATTCCCGGAAATAGTGGGTACCAAGGGTCTAGCGAGAATGAGGAATTGAAAGTTGTTAGTATTAGATAAAAAGTAGCACTGGGGAAATGAATGGGACTGAAAGCCGATGAATTCCCTGCACCTGATGATCTACATCCAAGGGTTTTGAAAGAGTTGGCTATAAAGATAGTGGATGCATTGGTTTTCATTTTCCAAAATTCCATAGATTCTAGAACGGTTCCCGCGGATTGGAAGGTAGCAAATGTATCCACACTATTTAAGAACGGCCAGAGACAGAAAACGGGGAACTACAGACCAGTTAGCCTAACATCAGTAGTAGGGAAAATGTATAATCTATTATTAAGGACGTGGTAACAAGGCACTTAGAAAATAATAACATGATTGGGCAGAATCAACACGGATTGAAAAAGGGAAATCATGTTTGACAAAACGTTTAGAGTTGTTTGAGGTTGTAACTAGCAGAATAGATGAGGGGAGCCAGTGGATGTGTTGTATTTGGATTTTCAGAAGGCATTCGATAAGGTGCCACATACCGATCAGGCTATTAAACAAAATTAGGGTTCATAGGATTGGGAAAATATATTGCTTGGATTGAGGATTGGCTAACGGACAGAAAACAGAAAGTAGGAATAAACGACTTATTTTCGGGTTGGCAGGCTGTAACTAGTGGGGTACCGCAAGGATCAGTGCTTGGGCCTTAGCTATTCTCAATCTACATCAATGATTTGGATGAGGGGACCAAATGAAATATATCCAAGTTTGCTGATGATACAAAGCTGGGTGTGAATGCAAGTTATGAGGAGGATGCAAGGAGGCCTCAAGGGGATATAAACAGACTAAGTGAGTGAGCAAGAACATGGCAAATGGAATATAACGTGGAGAAATCTGAAGTTATGCACTTTGGTAGGAAACACAGAAAATCAGAGTATTTTTTAAATTCTGAGATATTGGGAAATGTTGGTGTTCAGAGGGACCTGGGTGTCCTTGTACACGAATCACTGAAAGTTAACATGCAGGTACAGCAAGCAATTAGGAAAGCAAATGGTATGTTGGCCTTTATTACAAGAGGATTTGAGTATAAGAGTAAAGACGTCTTACTGCAATTATATAGGGTCTTGGTGAGACCACAGCTGTAGTATTGTGCACTGTGTTGGTCTCCTTACCTAAGGAAAGATATACTTGCCACAGAGGGAGTGCAACGAAGGTTCACCAGACTGTGTCCTGGGATGGGGGGATTGTCCTATCAGGACAGATTCAGTAGACTAGGCATATAATCTCTAGAGTTTAAAAGAGTGAGAGGTGATCTCATTGAAACATGCAAAATTATTACAGGGCTTGTCAGGGTAAATGCGGTGAGGATGTTTTCCCTGGCTGAGGAATGTAGAACCAGGGGTCACAGTCTCAGAATAAGGGGTCGGCCATTTAGGACTGAGATGAGGAGCAATTTCTTCACTCAGAGGGTGGGTAATCTTTGGAATTCTCTACCCCAGAGGGCTATGGAGGCTTAGCCGTTGAGGATATTCAAGACAGACATCGATTGATTTTTGAATATTAAGGGAAAAAGGGATATGGGGATAGTGCAGGAAAGTGGAGATGAGGTAGAAGATCAGTCATGATCTTATTGAATGGAGGAGCAGGCTCGAAGCGTCAAATGGCCTACTCCTGCTCCTATTTCTTATGTTCTTATGTTCCTAAAACAATCTGAACGTCTTACAGTCTGTTGTTCCATAATCCGAACAGGTCTCAGGGATAATGTAATATAGATTTCATCTTAAAGGTTTAGTGGATTGTTAATAGAAAGAAGAGTTATGTAATGATGTATAAAAATTGCAGGAAGCTACTTTAGAAGAAAGTATTATTTGTTCATTGAGAAAGACACAGAAAATACTTCGATTAAACTATTAATGTACAATTTCGATTTGGTATAAATGTTTGAAAAAATAGATTAAAGATTGAGAGTGCAATGCAGTTTAATTGCGATATATCTCAAGTAATTCAACACTTTTCGTCATAAGAGCAGGGAGTAATATTGTGGAAAATGTTTGAGAGAAAAATATTAGAAGCAAAATTCGTAAATTAACATCTTTATGTCAACATATTAGTAAACATTTCCAAGTCAGTCAGATTGGTTCTCGTGTCCAGGAAGAAAGAGGACTGTTTATTTCTGTTAATGATGCGGAGATGCCGGTGTTGGACTGGGGTGGACAAAATTGAGAGGTCGCACAACACCAGGTTATAGTCCAACAGTTTTATTTGAAATCACAAGCTTTCGGAGCTATCTTTGTTTTCCATCTATATATGCTTTGGAGATTCTGTATCTAATTTACTTCACCTGAGGAAGGAGCAAATCGATAGCTCCGAAAGCTTGTGATTTCAAATAAAACTGTTGGACTATAACCTGGTGTTGTGCGACCTCTCAATTTTATTTCTGTTAAGTCATAGCTTTTCCTGCTTTTTCTTTTTAATTCAATGACGCAAATTGTTTATCTGTTTACTGTACTTGTGAATAAGTGCTGCATTTCTAACATGTTACATGGGAGTGTGCTGGTTCAACAACACCACGTTTATTAATGGAAGTGATTGAAGTTCAAAATACGGATATCCGTTTTGTTTAGATTCTTTGAAATAGAGTGAGCTGAAGAACTTCAGCACTTTATATTTGTTGGTTGTCTGGTTGCATTGTGATGCATATTCTAATTACTTATCTGGACGTACAGTAGGCCAGCCCCATAGGAAATCCGCTGCTCCTGCTGACTGTGCAGCCGTTGCTATAGCATGAGGCTTATACGTTGAAAACATTAACATTAATACAAATTGTACGAATAGATATGCCGCTTTCAGCTCACCTTGGGATTTTTGGAATGTTTGTCAATGCATTACCGTGTAACCGAGTGACGTTTCTGAAGTGTTAATTCATTATTATGCGGTTCTTTATTATCCCAGGGAGTCATTTCTGAAAAGTATTTTTTTAATAGCGTTTCTACATGACGAACTAAAAGCTTTTAATTAATTCAACCGTAAACTAACTTGCAGAATGGTCATGTAAATGTTAAATGACTTTCAATATAGGTACGTGTGAGATGGTGCATTTTGGTGGGAGGAATAAAGAGGCTCCCTACTCCTTGGAAAATAAGAGTCTAAGTGTACTCGAGATGCAAAGAGATGTAGCGGTATAGATTCATAAATCATTAAATATAGCAACGCAGGTTAAAAAAGTAGAACAGTGCAAATAAATCACTGGGATTCATTTCTAGAGTAATAGAATTCAAAAGCAGAGAAGTTATGTTAAACTTTTATAGAACCTTGGCTGATTGTCTCATGATTTGAGACAGTGGGGTGGCAATAAGACAATACACTATATATGCTTTTAAGTGGTTGCTGTTGCTGCCGTTGTTGTAAAAGTTGTTGTTGTAAACGTTGTTGTCGTTCTAAAATTTGCTCACGGACGTAAAGGTCACGCTCAAAGGAATTCATGGCCCGCTCAGTGCAAAAAAAATTAGAGGGAACATTGGTATCAAGTCTCTTAACAAAGTCAAATGGCGGTCCCTCGCACCCTTTGAACCTACCGAAATACAATCCCAAATCCAGCTACTGAACTCAGACTACAATCATTGCTCTGCAACATTCACAAGTTCTTCGCCAGGCTTTGGACCAAAAATTGATTATTGCATGTTCCTGGGCCCAGACAGCAGATAGTCGCAAGGCCGGTCTCGAGCGGGCAGCCGGCGTCTATCGCGTCTTCAGAGGCAGCTGGTCCATTGTGAGGATTTCACATTCCTGCTGTCCGGCTCGTGAGCAGCTGCCCTGATATAAATGGACTGGCGCGATTGTAAGTTGGCAGGTGCTGTGTAGCCGCGAGGACCAATCCTTCTCCCCCTGGATTCACAGGAACGTTTTAAAAAAAAACATTTTTTGCCGAGGCCCTCACCTCTGGTATTCCCTCCCTAAACCTCGTCGCCTCTCCACCTTTCTCTCTGTCTCCTCCTTTAAGACGCTCGTTAAAAGCTACCTCTTTGAAGATGCGTTTAGTCACCTTTCCTAATATTTGCTTATGTGGCTCGGTGTCACATTTTGTCTGATAATCGCTCCTGTGAAGCACCTTGGGACGTTTTACTACCTTAAAAGCGCTATAACAATGCAAGTTGTTGTTGTTGACGGCATGTGCTTAGGCCGCAAGAGCTAATGAAGAATCGTCAGCAGAGAAAGTCCAGAGCCTGCTCCTCACATTGCGTCCAATTTAGTGAAGGGTTCCTCAAACAGACGTCAGGCCTGCATTTACATATCTACCGGGCCTAATGACTGTTTTAGGCCGCCGCACCGGGCGCCTGGGCAGCCGACTGTGCAAATATGGCAACGCCGCTGACTCTGGTGCTGATCGGACGCAGGACTTTGCTCTCTAAAATTGGCCATCCTTGCGCTTGTAAAAAGGACACAGGGTCCAATATCTACGTCTTTCGTTTTATTGTTTCCATTAATTTGGGCAATGTTTAACTGTTGGTAATGATATTAAACAGGCGATATGGGTCGGCTGGTTATCATTCACCCTCCCGAATTTACATTCCATGGAGGTCAATCGGAAGGAAGCTCGATGTGAGAAGTCGCACAACACCAGGTTATAGTACAACAGTTTTATTTGAAATCAGAAGCTTTCGGAGCGCTGCGAAGACTTCACCTGACGAAGGAGCAGCGCTCCGAAAGCTTGTGATTTCAAATAAAACTGTTGGCCTATAACCTGGTGTTGTGCGGCTTCTCACATTTGTCCACCTCAGTCCAACACCGGCATCTCCACATCATGGAAGGAAGCTCGGCCGAGGTGTAGAACGGGGTGTCCCAGATCACCAGCTTTACATTATTGTCAAAAGGGAAAATTATCGCTCCTGCTTTTCTGTCCTGTTGTTGAGAGCAGGACACATACTGCTGCTAAAGGCTTGTGTAAGTTTAACATTGAGACGATGATTACACATCCGCCTGAGTCAAAATTACTTTTACTCCCAGACGAGTTGAAGTGGAAACAAATCTTGAAATAAACTGTAATATCACATTGAAGGATTTCTCAGAACACCAATTAAACTTTCGCTGCGGGTTTAACAAATAACAATTTAATGAATAAAGCTTCACCTGAAAGAGAAGAACAATGAGAATGCTGCGAAATGCATTTGTTTTTAAGGGTCTAGGTGTAAGGACATTTCTAAAGCTGCATTTGCATCGGACCTTTGGCGTCGATGCGAGTCACTGATGTGAAACTGGCAGCGCACCTCCGAGTCTGGGCTTCAACTGCAAATTTAACCTGACCCGCCCGTCGGGAAACTGATCGAATCGGGCGCAACGCTCGTTTACATCTATCTTTTATAAAAACTATCCATTACAGTTCCACCTGATGCCGTGCACTACCCGCCAGGCGAGGCAGGTTAAAATTGAGCCGTCTCTGCAAAATCCTTCATCCCAACCCAGTTCCATTTGACAACACATGGAGTGACATCCCGTCCTGTGTCACTACTGTTCCTCAACAGCATATGACGTGTTGAATGAGCGGAAGGAGATACTGTGCAGAGATTGACACCGCTGATAAAGTTCTGTGGAGAGGAATAGGTTGCGAACACAAACTTGGGGATGAGACTGGACTTTGCCGGTAAACCGAAACGGGCGATAGTGAATGGCAGGTGATACAGGCGACCAGTTGCCGTGAAAAGAAGAAGCTGTCACGGTGTAAAATAGGAGCAGATTTTCCATCGCTCCTTCTGAAAAGAGCAACAATCTGAGGCTTCAATGTGACTCCTCGGGGTAGATTTACACTTTCACCCGTGGGTGATGAGCGATGGAGCTGATCACCCGCCCAGTATCGAACCGGACTGATTGAAAATCGCCCCGCTGTTGTGCAATTTACTCTGTTTTGTGAAGGTAACATTGTGAACCAATGTGGGTTCTAGTCAGCTGTGAAACAATCTTGTTCACATCAATGTTTAATTAACTTAATAATTAGAGTGAAGGGACTTTTAACCGTGTTCATTAACTACTCTCTGAATATGGTCTGGGCCACTGCATAAATAATGGTGTTGGTGCAGGAACTGAGCCGCTGCAGCAGATACCCTGTTTTTTCCATGATGGTGAAAGGGTGGGTGTAATCTGTCTGAAAAAACTGCGAGTCCGTAATTTGTATACAAACGTAATAAATAAGAGTTAACATCCACAACAGTATAAAATTACCAGATATGGCGAGCAGTAAGATGATCGACTTTCTTCGAATTCTCATCTCTGGATCATTGTGACTCTCACCGTTGCTGCCTTGCATTCTCCTGCGGATTATATTAGCTGCTAAAATATGTCTGATGGTCAAAGCATTGAGGAGTAAAATCAAAACAAATGGAGCAAATGGGGTTAAAATACTGTCTAACCAGAGATAGGCTACCCAGACGGGAGAGGTATAGAAGCTAGACTGAACAGTGCAGAACCACCAGGTATTGTCAATTATTTCCAGGGGTTCAAATATAAAATAAATTGGAACATTTTCTAAAATGCTCAGTCCACAAACTGTCACTATAACGGTAGCTGCGGTTCTTTCGGTACAATATTTAGTTCTCAAATTCCGGCAACAAATGGCCACAAAGCGATCAAAGGTGAAAGTCACTGTTAACCAGACTGAGCAATCAATGAGACAATAAATCAGAGAGAGATTGATTCTGCAGCTGGAAGTATAGTTCAGGAATGAATATGGGAAATAAATATCGTAGATCGCATACAGTATCACATCAAATATCATGACCAGGAGATCAGCGATTGCCATGGCAATCAGATAGCGAGTGATGCAATTGGAGAGACCGCACTTTCCCCGGGAGAGAATCACAATAGTCAATAAATTAGCTGCAAGAGAGAAAAAAAGAAGCGAAAGTGACTCACTGTAGGCTTAAGACAGGGATGAACAGCGTGTGTAAAATCATACCGATTTCTCTAATCCTGTCCCTCAATTCTTTCTTTCTCCACAGCGTGTAAATGCGCAAATCCTGGCAACACGATTACAGTATGGTCACACACTATCGAATTTATTCTGGAATTATGTCAAGGAAACAATAAACTGATGGAGCATGAAGTGAGTTTCTCCAGAATGCATCAGTTTTTATCCACATAGTTACAAAGGTGGTCACCACCAATTCAGAGAACACACATTGGGAATAATATTGACTGCGGCGATAGTGTGAAACAGGCGAATGTCGATCCGTGGTCCGCTATACACGTCTCCCCATCTTGCTTTTTACTGATTCGCTGGAATGGAAAATGGGCCGAGCTGTGTTTGCACTACATCATTGGCGTGGACCAGACCAAATACCTGTATTACAAATATTCAGATTGTTAAAGCTCTGAACCCTAATAACGTGAGGACTCAAAGTGTATTAATCCATCTGCTAGAATTGCCAAATACATTGGGGTTCATTTTAAATTTCGGCCAGAGTGTAAAATGGACGATATCAAATTAGCCCCCCTTTATACACCACTTCCAATTATCCATCCATTGGAGTCAATGGAAGGGAAATCGGACGAGCACCTAATGAGCGGTCAATTCGACATTGCTCATTTTTTCACTAATGCCCAAAGTTGAAATAACCCTCATTGAAATCACTACCAAGATGTTACCCAATAGCCCCTTTGCGGGGAAACTAGTACTGGGTACTAAATAAGGCCTTGACAGCGTCACCCCCATCCGAACAACAACGTTAACAAATTTGCCTCTCATCAAATGTTGATAGTGTTCCTGACGCACATTTGTCAGCACTCAACATTTAAACAGGGTTGGTCTACTGGCTGGACAGTAATGGAGCAGTTAAGGTTATGCCAGGCCATGAGGTTAGAGACTGTGGTGGTAAACAATTCCACTGCTACTGTGACCCACAGAGACTCATGGACACCCAGTGTAGGATTGTTATTTTTGTACCGAGACTGTCCCGTACAGGAGTAGTGCCATAGATTACGATGCAGCATCTCCTAATTTTGTAGATGAGACTTTGGATAAATGTTATCTTAATTTGCCGAGTGGGAAACTGACCCGGCCAGTTTTACACCCCACCTGATTGTGCTTCCCATAGACTTCACTAGAGGTGATTTTTCACTTATATCGCCCGGCAGAAACCGGTTTGTAGCGAGCAGCTGCCTGTTTTACACAGCCGTGGACTTTCATGTCCACTGACTTCAATGTAACCGAGAGTCGAGCGAGTTGTAAAATGGGCGGCCAATGCGCTACTGTCTGTTTTCCGTTCGTAACTAAGAGCGAAAATCCACCCAATGGAAAATAAAATCAGACGGGGTGTAATCTGAACTTTGAGCAATGGTGTCAAACGAGGGATCTCCAATTCACCTTCCATTATACACCTCGTCCGATTCCCCTTCCATTGACTTTAATGTAACGGTTGCTGCAATTACTGACTGCGTCAACACATCGGAACAGAAATAGATATTGGGGCAGATTATGACTTAGTGCGATGGTGAAAACGGGCGATAGCGAATCGGCAGCCGGTTTTCCATCTCTCGATTTTTAGTTCAATTGAAGTCAATGGAAATAAAAACCTTGAGAGATGTGAAGCAGACGGCTCATTCCCCGTCACCCGCTTCACACCATCGCACAAAGTCAAGATCTACCCCAATGCTGCTAGAAGGCAAGAGCAATAATACTGTGAACCGTCAGTAAGGGCAAATAACAATTGATCACATTGACTTACCAGGAACACCAATCGCTGCAAGAATCGGGTATAACATTTCTTCTATCTGCACAATGATTGGCCATCCCATTTTCTAGGAGCGGTGATCTTGCCGGCTGGTCTGATTGAGAAATAAATGAAATGGCTTCTCAGCAACCACTGTTTTATACCTGAGTGAGAGCCCATGGGGGACAATCCGGTTACCCAATTACTGACATTAGTCACAGTCATTGAACAAACAGGTTAGGCAGCTGCCCTTACTCTAATCACCAGAGAGGAGGGGACTGTTTCACATTCACAGGTATCAGCAGCATAGCAAGAATATTAAAGGCTAGCATTTGACGTTGATTTATGTAGAAAATAAACTATTTTAGGAAGTGTCTTTGTGCAGTATTGGTGCAGATCCTTGCTGGACAAGACTCACAAGCAAAGCATTTCACATATTTTCAAAGATGTATTGAAGAGTTTAATCACATAGGTGTGCCCATTAATGCTATATTAGCACTATCTTCGTTTTATCAAGGTGCTTGTCTTTACTTCTTCTTCCAATATGCTCCAATAAGCACCATGAGGTGTCATGGAAGTCATTTTTCCAACATTTCTCCATCAAAATTGAGGAGTAGGAGCTGACTGTCGGGTATGCCTTGTGTAAAATCGGGCATGAGCTCTGCCTGATCCCCTCTCCATTAAAATAAATGTGTGGAATGTTGCGGCAACTCGTGCAACTCGAATTTACCAGGCGCGCTGCTCGCGGTGAAAGGCCCGAGATCTGAAGACAAGTCTATTACACTGACTGGGCTGAAATCCGTCCTGAGCGGCAGCGCAAACCAGGTGAAAGCAAATCAGCACCGCAATTTATAATCCAGCTGATTTTCATTCCCATTGATTTCGGCGGGAAAGGAAACGGGCCGCCAATTCACTGTCACCAGCGTTGCACCGGTGCCTGCTACAAATTCCAGCGCCCGTGTTCCACTTGAGGTTGGACACTGCGAGGGTTAAAGGCGCAGAATTAAATCTATTAGAAGAATAGATGGATAGTTTATTGCTGTCCATGTAACCCCTGCAGCACAGTGAGCTGCTCTTACACAAATATATAGCGCTGAATGGAGGGAGGCCCGAATATTACTGCAGTGAGGTACAAAGGCCTCAATCGTCATTCGCTGCACAGTCAGCTCAGTACATATAAAGTCCTGTACTATGAACTTAGAATTAGAGAGACAAGCCCTGATGAACTGTCACTCGCTCTGTTCAATGGAGCTGGAGGCACAGGCAATCGGTTTAATATTGCTTTAGTTTCAGTGCATTCTTTTCAACGGGACCTTAGCATCGCTAGGTGAAAGTTTGAAATATATGATGGATAGATGCTGCAGTACACGTTCTCTTTACATTTCTTGAGATGTGGGAAATTCGGGTAAAGCTGCACATATTGACTATCTCTCGTTGTATTGAGGAGGTGGTGGTTCTTGGACCTCTGAAATCCCTGGAGATGGTGCGCCCACAATGGGGTGAGGAAAGGAATTCTGGAATTCTGATTTACGTCCAAATCATAATAATGTGTGACTTGGAGGTGGCTCGTGAAGTTGATGGGTTCCAACAACGTTGATGCTATTGCTCCTCTTGGAGGCTGAGGTTGAATGGAATAATGGAGCCGTTTTAGTAAACTTGGTAAGTTGTTGCAGTGCATCCCGTAGATCCTATACACTGCAGCAACAGGGCGCTGATGGTGGAGGGTGGATATTGGGTCCAATGACAGCGGCAAAAAGGGAACAGCTCTGTCCTGGATGGTGTAGATCGGCTTGAGTGTGATTACAGCGGCGCCCATCCAGGCAACAACAACAATAACAACAACTGGTGTTACACAGCGCCTTCAATATCGTAAAAACAGGAGCTTTACAGGAGTGTTTTGAAAAAAGGTTTGACATAAGGAGATATTAGGAGAGAGGACCAAAGTTTTGGTCAACGAGCTAGGTTTTAAGGAGCGTTTGAAAAGCGGAGAGTGAGGAGGAGAGGCATAGAAGTTTAGGGAAGTTATTACAGAGCTGAGGGCCTCGGCAGCTGAAGGCAGGGCCGCCAATGGTGAAACGATTAAAATGGGGATGCACAATGGGCCAGAATTGGAGGAGGACAAAGATCGCGGAGAGTTGTAGGGCTTGGGGAAATTACGGTGATAGGGAGGTGCAAGGTCGGGGAGAGGTTTCAACACAAGGATGAGAATATGACAATGGAGACATTGTGGACCCAGGTCAGCGAGCAGGGTGATGATGGGTGCACGGGACTTGTTGCAAGTGATGATACGGGAAGCAGAGTCTTGGATGAGCTTAAGTTTATGTAGTGTGGTCGATAGGAGGCCTGCCAGGAGAGGTGAGCGTTCCATCACACTCATGAATTATGCATTACAGATGGTAGAGATGCGTTGAGAGGTTAGTAGAGAGACGATTCATTTCAGGAGATACACTCTGTCTTGCTCTTGTACCCACGGTGTAAATATGTCATTCCAATTCACCTTCTTATCAACCCTAACGCCCAGGATGTGTATGAAGGAGGACTCAGTGATGATCGCAGTATTCAAGGTCAGCAGAGGGTGGCTGGTCTTTCTCTTGTTTCATGTACGTGGCATATATGTTGCCTGCCCCTTGTACTCGTATATCTGAATGTTATCCAGGTCCCATTGTAGGCTGGCAAATGCTGCTTCTTTATTTCAGAAGTTTATAGCGGTTAATTTCCACTGTGTTTGGCACAAAGTGGTTGGTACAGGGACTACCGGCCGCTCTACACCCCGTTTGACTTTGTTTTTTGATTGACATCACTGGAAAGGAAAATCGGACAGGATGCATAACTGACGGCCGATCCTCTTCCGCAGGTTGTGTGTCCCCGCCGAAGTTGAATTTCTCCCCCGCCATTTCTCTTTGTCTTTGCGAACGATGTTCAGTAAATCTGTGTTTTTTTAATAGCTAATTCTCTTTTGTTACCATTTGGTGCACATCACCCTCCAGACACGACATGTTTATTCTTTCAATGATATCTGCAGTGATGGAGGTATATGTGGAAGATTATGAAAAACTACCTTACCCAATAGCAGTGGACTTTGTCTGATTTAGACGTTATTATTAATACTGGGTGTGAGTTTAGTGTTGTAGCGTGACTTGTACATCTTGTGCCTTTGCTTCATTTACTAAGTGCCTCCAGGTGATTATTTGTTGGCCACAATAAGCACAGGCCCATCTCCAGTCTATCGATATGTCGGGCAAGACTGGGCACTACTGGTTGATATGGGTGGTGTGAAGGGTAGGTTATGCCTAGGGATATCGTACTTTCCACAATGCCCAACCGAAAAAGAAACTGAGAGCTCTTGTTGCAGGTGTTCATCTGCAACAGCATGCAGTCCAAACTTCCCAAATATTACCTTGTTTTGGAATTTCAAAAATCATCGATATATCTCGGTCTCATCAATGTCCCCAGCAATTAAAGATACGTCTCCCAACCTTCCATACAACTTGCCGCATTGAGAGATATTGGAAGTAGTGGACAATGCTGTGACTTCCACATTCATTCAGATAATATGAACAAACGAACAATGACGGACAGGCGAAGACATTCTGGTCCATTTCGACTATCACACACGATTGTGATACCTCGTGTATCACAATATATGCACTCTCCAGCCTGCCAAAACAATATGATCTAATGGTATAGTCTAAAAAACAGGCAAATTTGGTGAAATAATCTGGGAAAATCCTCTCCGACTCATCCAAGCGATCGAATCTAGTTCCGTTGATCGCTCTGACTCTGAATTTCCTAATGTAACTACCTTTTGTAAGAGGTGATATCCGCCCCAACCAGAAAGAGGTCCAGTCCATTTGAGTTTTTATTCTCATTCACAACTGGACAAAGTTATTTCATATAATAATATTATTAAGCTGTAAAAATATACAACAGCTGATTTGTTGGTTTCACTGTTAATTTGCTAATATTGAGAATTATATTCCAGTATTGAATCCATAACCACAATAAATGACAATTAAAGCTACGGTGTAAAATGGAGGTAACTGAATTTCTTTAGATTGCATCATTATAGCCCGGTAGCCCTGATTTTAACCTATCGGGCGCTGCAGAAATTGGTTGGACGGCCCGTTTTGCACCCGCCTGACTTTACTTTCCATTGTCTCAGGCTGCCCACAGCCCACGCTCTGGAATGGACTCTCTCAATCCTTTCATTCTCTCTACTTGCTCCTCCTCCTGTAAAACCCACCACATCAATGAAGCTTTTCCACAATCCTCAGAATATCCCCTTCTGTGTCTCCCAGCTATTATTTTTTTTAAGCCTTTGTCAAGTCTCTTGGATGTTTTATCTACTTTAAAGGCGCTATGCAAAGGCAGGTTTTTGGTGACCTGAGACATATTCTCTATTCCCCAATGCGGATGCAGTATTGCACACAGATTAGCAAAGAATAACATGCATTATCGAGTTGTGCTGCAGCTGAAGGCCGTCCTCCTTTATATGTGCGTTGTGATGAAGTGAAATCCCAACATATGCGTTATAATACAGGGAGTAATTTAACTCTGGGCGATGGTGTAAAATAGACGGTATCGACTTGGCCGCCCTTCACAGGACCGCCCACTTTCCTCTTCCACTGAGTTCAATGGAAAGGGAAATTCAGCGCGGTGTATAATCGGAGGCTAAATTCCTATCATCCTTTTTACAACAAGACATTTCTGGATGTCAAGGCATTCAACTGCTCCTAATGTTCAGCATTTGTTTTCCTTCTTAGATTTAATGAGGAAGCTAAAAGTAAAGCTTGTAAATATTATTTGTCTTATTAAATGCCTTTCTACACTTTCCTGCCTTTCTAAAAGTGAGGTAATCAACTAAGCAGTTTAAAACCAATCTCCATCCATTGCTGAGAATGTGGCATTGGGGATTTCGTCACAGAATGTTATGAAATGCAAGGCACGGTGGATGGAGCTGTAGGAAGGAAATGTGCGGGTCAGGCCACGTAGATTATCACTTGAGGCAACAATGGTAGAGATTGGGAAACTTCTGTGCCTTCAGGGATACTGTTTGCAAATTGTCCTTGTACATTTTCAAGTAAAAATGGATTAGCCTAGATTCATTTCGGTGGAAATTTATATGACGACAATTAATTTTTGATTGGATAAATCATATCTATGACTTTAACTTCATCTTTGCTCGAGTATTATTTTACATTAAATTAATTGCAGCAGGTTTTATATATACACATGGTACGTTATACAACGAATAAATGCACAGGAGTTAAATAAAATAATGGGAACTGTGGAGAATTACAAAATTACAGTTATAGGATGATGTGTTGTTTTAAACTCATTCGAACTCCTTCGAATCACTGCTTCTTTAAATTTTCTTCCAGCCAGTCTGAAGCTGCTGTTCTGATAGCTGATTCCAACCTCAAGGTTCCTTCTCAAAGTTTGCGCAGCCAAGAATTAATTAAACCCTTCCTTCTATTCTCTCAAGGCATTAAGCTTGAATATTTACTAATCAAAATTTTGCTTAGTTGCAATGCTGAATGTAAAGAGATTATATTCTATTAGAGTATTTTGTAATTTCAGTAGTCAGGTTGACAGTCTCAGGTTCTATTTATGCTCAATATTTTCTTACTTTCGGCAGCTATCAGAGAAATAGCATCAAATCTCACAGTCTGGTGACAAGGTGGAGCAAGGATTAGCTTCTCAAATGCGCGGTTTTAACACATTCAGTTCCGTATCTCAGGTTCCAAGACAGAGTGCTCGAGGCGATAGGCGTGAGAGTTACCTCCGAATGTAACTGCGAGCCTTCCTCTCTCTGCTGTAAAACCACCAAGCCTGTGCACCAATTGTTTACAAAAACAAAATGTATTGATAATATTTGCTGTTCAAGCACCCAAGAAGTGTAAAATTATACATATAGATTTCCCATTTAGGGAAGGGATAATCAAATTTGAGTAGAATAAAGCACAAGTCCAGGTGGTTCCTGCACAGCCTCGTCCATGAAGCAAGTTTGGAAAAGAGGAAGCATTATTTTCCATGCCACGTGAGCTTTGAGCGTGTGCACACTTTTTGTACTGCAGAACCTATGTTCAGCTTGAATAGATATAATTTATTTAATTACATGAATTAATTACCTATTTACTAGACTTAAAAATTGCAACTAGAGACGATTAATCATATTCTTCGATGCAGCTATGAAGTTCCACTGGGACACTGATAAATAAATTTGTTTCTGCAGAAACTCAAAGTTCTAATCTTAATATCCAGTTCCTTTCATGTTGGTGATAGGATCAGAATAATTTGTCTCTAAATATTGAATATCTGTAAGTTGCACACTATAGGATAAGTTATCTTCCATAAAAGTATAAAACTACAAGAGGTGGACAGAAGCAAAATGATGGATTTTCTGTTGTTCGCCAGCTCTGAATCATTGTGATTCTCACCATTCATGTTTCCTCGGTGACGCTTCCTCATTCTATTGGCCAGTATAATGTGCTTGTTGGTCAGAGCATTGAGCAGTAAAATCAACACAAATGGAACAAATGGGGTTAATATGGTTTCCCAACCGAAAAATGCAACCCATATGGGTACGGTCCAACAGCTTGATTTTACATAGCAGGACCATCTCTTAATGGACTGCAAGTTCCAATTGGCAATTTAAAGGGAATTGTGGCAGTGATTATCACAGGCTGTGCTTTGCTGCAGATTTGAATTTGAAAATTTAAAGGGATTTGTTGCCAAGATTATCAGAGGTTGACCTTTGCTGAATACCTGAAATTGTGCTCACAGGAAGTATCTGCTGATAAGGAATTACTGCCCGTCTAGACCCAGGAGGCAGGTCAAACATTTGTGTTTCCAGATGCCTTTCAGGCCACCACTCGTCACAAACACAAGAAAAACCATGTCAATATCCTGGCTGCTCTGGCTACCCTTTCGAACAAATGCTCTGGTCATTTCAAGAGGTAAGCATTAAAATAAATGGGGCTTTAAACAAAATTAACAAACGGCGAATCGGGCGAATCTTCATTTTAGGGCTGGAACCGAAACTTTTATACCCGCTGATTTTCGTTTTAATTGAAGTCAAGGAACAGAAAATGGGAAAGAGTGAAACATTGCAACCAATTGGCCATTGTCTGTTTTCCACTTCCGCCCAAGATTATTTCACAGTTTGGGCGGCAATGTAACTGGAGGATATCAAAGTATCCGCCATTATATTGAAGTCTTTAAAGAGAAATCAGCCGACACGCATAATGGGAAGTCAATTCCATACCGCTCATTTTACACTAACGCCCAATGTAAACTCAGAACTTACTTCTGTAAAAGACTGTGTGTCAGCAATTATAGCTTGTTATTCTCACATTATTGCGTCAAATTGAGAATGATAAAATAATTAATAAGGTCCAATGGAATGATTACACCAGCTGAGCACCTGCTCCCATTCAAAATTGTTCAACAATAAACTCCGTTAAATTGAACTTACCACGATCAGTGGGAAACAGACGATATCGAATTGGTCGCCCCTTTCCGTCCATTGGGAAGTAAAATCGGGCGTGGTGTAAACAGGCAGTCGATCCAAACCATCGGTTTCCACCCTGACAAGGTGGTTTACAATCTGCTGAATTGTAGTTTTCCCGATGTATAACTAATAATTTTATGAAATTATTTCGAAACAAAATCAATCTAAAATCTTTTTTGAAGTTAATTGATCAGGTGGGTAATTTCAATTTATTTATTGGGTAAGAAAGATAATTTGCCTCAGAAAAAATTCCCTGTCTAAAGTACTCGCTCCCCGTGTTGCCTCTCTGATCGACGTCTTTAAGCTAATGTAAGGTTTTGAAAGGGTAGACGTAGAAAAATATATCCACTTATGGGTGGGGTGGGGGCGTTTCAAAATGTGGAGGTCATAAGTATAAGATCGTCACTAAAATTCCAATAGGGAATCTAGGAGAAACTTACTTATGCAAAGATTGGTAAGAACGTGAAAAGCGCTACCACAAGGAACAATTGAAGCAGGTAGCATAGATGCATTTAAGGGGAAGCTGGATAGGCAGGCGAGCGAGAAAATTGTCAACCACGTTGATGTGCTACTGATGTTACGTTTATGCCAGACCTGGTAAGGGCAGAAGCTATCCTTCCAATAGGACAATAGTTTTTTGACAATTCGACTGCTTCATGGTTAGTTTCACTGTTACCAGCATTTTAAATCCAGCGGTTTTAAAAAAAATAATAAACGAAGATTAAATCACAAACTACCATAGTGGTATTTGAACTTGCGTTCTTCAGACCTCTGACTTAGTACTCCAGCAACCTAACCACTACGGTACCATACCTACTGCTCCTCTTAAACATCTGGGGCCTGCTGCCAAAGTTGGGAGTCCTGTGTTCCAGACGCTTCATGCAACAGCCTGACATAGCGAGATTGACTAGACTAGGTCTATATTCCTT
Organism: Squalus acanthias; assembly: GCA_030390025.1. Lineage (NCBI taxonomy): Eukaryota > Metazoa > Chordata > Chondrichthyes > Squaliformes > Squalidae > Squalus > Squalus acanthias. The sequence goes on along the minus strand of JASTWF010000212.1, from coordinate 743,953 downwards.
AGAGTTTAGAGGAATTAGAGGTGCTATCATTGAAACGTAAATAATTCTTACGGGGCTTGACAAAGTAAATTCTGGAAGAATGTTTCCCCTGACTGTGGAGTCTATAACTAGTGGTCACAGTCTCAGAATAAGGAGTCGGACATTTGGGGCTGAGATCAGGAGAAATGTCTTCACTCAAACGGTTATGGATCTTTGTAATTCTGTTCCCCAGAGGGCTGTGGATGCTCCGTCGTTGACATTTTTCAAAATAGGGTTAGATAGACTTTTGGATATTAAGGGAATTAAGGAATATGTGGATAGTGAGGGAAGTTATTGTTGAGGTAGAAGATCAACCATGTTTTCATTGAATGGCGGAGCAGGCTCGAAGGGCCGAGTGGACTACTCCTGCTCCTATTTATTATGTTCTTATTATGATTTTAACATTTGGTGTTAAAGTGAAAAAGGTGATATTGGATCAGCTGTGCATTAGCAACTTTTCCCGATTTACATCTCTATTGAAGACAATGGAAGTGAAATTCAGAGATTTGGGAGGATGTAATTACAACATTACAAGATTGCACAGATAGTTTCCATTACAAATGAAGACATCAAAACTTATATAAGATATATAGAAAGAAGAGCACAATGTAGGTCTTTACAAGCGGGATTCAATTATGTCTGCATCCCCTGACCAATTAATCCCCCGCCTCTAACGCGGCTACATCTAAAGAATAAATTTGTGGTAAAAAATCGTCTTTCTCTTTATGGCAAGAGAGGTGGTGCCACGCCTGCCACCATTTATACGCCCCAACCGATAGACAGTTCCACTGACCTCGATGGAAATGAATATTGGGCAGAAAGTATAAGAGGCCCACGAAGTGATACCACTCGTTTTGCGCTAACCACCTAGTAGAATTTCTTTAATTTTGACTCTCATGGGGTGAAATTGGACATTGGCAGAGAAACAAAACAGGCAGAATCGCTTTTGTAGCCCGTTGTCTGACCCTTCCAAAAGAACCGGATATCAGGCGACCATGTACTATCACCTGTTTTGCGGCCTCGCGCCTCTCCAATTTCATCCCCATGTGTAATGCCATGGGAGATGGACAACTCTGTATCTCAGATGTTATCCACCGATAGCACTGGACTTTTCACACGAGGAGTTAAGGCAACTGGTTGGGCAGTGATTATCAGAAAAGTTCAAAATACTGAAGAGTTAGGATGAGATAAACCCGGCAAAATTATTTCCTCGTTTTGCCCAGCGCGTTACAAGAGGATGTTATTATCATCAAAAGAACTAAGTGAGAGACATAGATATTTCTTTTTCTATCCTGTGAATCAGTAGAATCCTCTTTGTCTTTGAAAAGTGGCAGAGTAACATTACACAGGACATTGTTTTCCGCTTAATTCTAAAACAGATTTATGAAGCATTGACAGAACAATCAAACAGCAAAACTAACTTCAAAGATGTTTAGAGTAGTTCCCTCGTGTTATAAAAAATAGATATTTGTTTGCAATTTGTGTGTTAAAATAGCACCCTAATTATTTTTCTTATGCAGCGAAAAAATTAATTGAATTAAATGTTCAAGCAAGTGGGCAGGATCCTTTCTGGGCATTTTCCACTCGCTGCCCGGTTTCCTGTATTCACGGTGCCCAGGTTATCCAATCAACCCAGGCACAGGAGTGGCAGAATCTGCCCACTTTCCTCTCGAGAAATCATCAGAGCAATTTCCTCTGATTTAAATCCGCGGACATTAAACAGCGAAGTCTTCGTGAAATTGAAGAACTCTCTGTTAAAATTAAAAAGCCGCTGTACAGCCATATACCTGAACAAATCTGAAGTGAGTGGCTTTCCTCAAATACAATGCCCAACAACACACTGAACATTCATAACAAAAGGGTACGAAGAAAAGCTGAGACATGAGTTCTGTGCGTGAAGCTGGTTTTAACCACTTGTGTAACATTAGAGGATTAAAGAAGCTTTTTAGACGCTAAATTTTAGGCAAATGTAGTGCTTACTTACCCCACAGCCAACATTGACATCTGTCTAAATCTGTAGTGGAAGTTATGTAAAGATGATACTCTATTCCCACATTGCCCAGGAGTCTGTCTAAATCTGAGAACAGTCTTTGGTTATTGAACGGCAGGAGGCTAGTTCAGGCCAACCCAGACAACATCAGAAATGCACAGATGCTTAGTTCTATTAGAAGATGGAATCCAGATTGATTTGTCCCTCACTAACCCAAGGTTGCTACTGCGTATTATCTCATCCCAACAGCTGCCCAGGCTGATTGTGAAATTCTAAGCAGTACAAGACACTCACTGTCTCCGACTAATTGTTCTCGAAGCATTTGGAGATATTTATCAGAAAGATGATGGCCCAGAATTTGCGAAATTCTCGCGATCTCTGTGGCATACAGTTTGCTTTTTTCCAACGTTCAAGTTATTTCAGCGCTCTGTGGTGGGAATCCCGAGTGCGATGCTGCTGTGTCATCAACAAGCTGTCTGATCAGCCAATCAAATTGCAGAATTCTCACAGACAGGAAACCAGGAAATGAGAAGCTGCTTTTAACTGGAATTTTAATAAAAGTTACGGAGAATAGAACAAAGATTGGGATAAGGCAGAAACTGAACTATCAAGAATTTTTTTTTTTAAAGAAGGTGCCAGAATTTACTATAACCAGCGATCAAATGTCCCCTGCCTCGCGTAAGATTGGCCCATTCCCGTTTAATTACCATGAGTTTTGCACGGCAACTTGCAGTAAGTGGGACATCGAAACGGCGCAGTGCTGTCAACTGGGCATCTGGGACTCGTGTGAACAGGGATGGTCACTGTGCACCTCATTAAACAATCAGATGGAAGAATTGTTACTGAGCAGCGCAGAAGCTGAACCAAGAAGTGTAAGTTAGAATAGTGAACTTAATGTCAAATCAGGTACAGAAGAAATAAATAAAGAGAGAAAACGAAATATTGGTTAAAAGAGAGAGAGACAAGAAAAAGTATCAGAAAAACATGTAATAACGTTTTTTAAATCTCCAACAACATTCAAAAGCTGAAAGAATGACATTCCACAACTCTAAAAGATAATTTTTCGTGCCAGAGAAGTTGTATGGCAGGAAGTAATACTTATTACACCACTCAAAAGGATACTTAGCTGAAATGGACAACCTCTCAATTTATGTGGCGAGCTTATCCCTATCTCTGACGTTAAGTACAGGCACTTCATGCCGTTCAATTCATTTCAATGGGGAGACAAGACGGCAAGGTGCCATTTTCTAGCAGCTTACATCAGAGTGGCGCATCTTGGATAGCAACTTCCGGATTTTCCAAATTAACGGCGCATCTGCGCTCGCCTGAAATTGCTGGCCGATTTGCAAGTGAATAAATGTGAAAGCCGTTAGCCTCGCCGTTATTTTGACTGCAAATTCTGGTCCTTTGTCTTGTTTTAATGGTTTCGCACTCTTTCAAATCACTGCTTCTTTACATTTTCTTCCAGTTAATCTGAAGCTTCTGTTGTGATAGCTAACTCCACCCTCAAGGTTTATTTTCAAAGTTTGCAAAGCCAAGAAGTAATTAACCTCTTCCTTCTATTCTCTCAAGTCATTAAACTTGGATATTTTTTAAACAAAATTGTGCTAAGTTGCAATGCTGTATGCAAAGGCTCAAAATGTATTCGATTTTTTTAAAGTTTTAGGACTCAAGTTGATTGTCTCAGGTTTTGTTTTTGCTAGTGATTTATTTGTTTTGTCAGAGTCCATAATAATATCATCAAATCTCACAGTAAGGTGACAAGGCGGAATAAGAAATGGCCTCGCAGAAGTGCAGTTTTAACCTATTTAGTGCCATCTCTCACCTCCCAAGACGGAGTGCTCGAGGGGGGAGACATGGGCGTTACCTCCATAAATAATTACGAGCGTTACTGTCTCTGCTGCCTAATCACTAAGCCTGGGCATCATCTTTTCTATTGATAGGAGCTGCTGTTCAAGACCTTGAGAAGAGTAAAAATATACCTCATGGGTTCTCATTTAAGGACATGGGATAATATTTTTTTAAATAGTCCAGTCTAGGTGGTTACTGCACAACGCTTTGTATAATTCAATATTGGAACAAGGGAAGCCATTGTTTCCCACACCACGTGAGATTTGCGCGTATGCACACTGTATCTAATCGTGTTAATGTTTTATTTTATTCATGCAGTCATTACCTATTTAATTGACTTACTAATTACAGCCAGTAGATGCTTAATCATGTTCTTCAACACCTCTCTGAATTTCCTCCAGGACACTGCATATATAAACGAGTTTTTGCAGCAACTCAAAGTCCTAATCATATATCCCGTTTCTCCCATAATGCTGAGATGATCAGTATAATGTGACTCTAATTATTCAGCATCTGCAAAATTACGCACATATGTTATGTAGTGTCCCATTTATAAAAGCATAAAATTACAAGAAATGAACTACGGAAAAAGGATGGAATCCCTCGGTTATCCATCTCTGTATCAGTGTGATTCTCACCATTGCTGATTCCTCAGAGACACTTCCTCATTTTATTGCCCAGTAATGGTCAGAACAATCAACACAAATGGACCCAACAGGGATAAAATGGTTTCCAATGACAAAAATGCTGCCCATGTGGGTAACGCTATAGAAGATTGATTTTACAGAGCAGTACCATCTACTTCATCCCAATGGTCTGCTAGTACCCTTTTTAACTTTAAAGGGAATTGTTACAAAGATTATCAAAGGCTTTTCCTTGCTGAACACCTGAAATTCTGTTCACATGAAGTAACTTCTTATAAGGAATTACTTCTCAACTTGACCGAGGAGGCAGGTCAAACATTCTTATTTCCAGATGTCTTTCAGGCCACGAATCGTGATAAACACAGGAAAAACAAAGCCACTGTGTTCTTATTCAGGCTACACTGATTGTCCTTCAAACAGATGCTCTGGTCATTTTAGGAAATACGCATTAAATGAAATGGAGCTTTAAAGCAATAAGAAACGGCCAATTGGGTGAATATTTCCATGACGATTGTCTGTACAGATCTTAAAACATTCTTTAATTTCAATAAAAGGTTTTCGATTGACTCTTTGAAATAAAATGATACATTGACGATTATGTGTTCAATATTTGGCTGTTTCAGCAGTCATTCATTGGTAAAGTAATAAAACCTCGTCATTTTCAAAGAAGCAATGAGAATCCCTGACTTCAGAATCTACAGAGAGATTTCCGAGACCGTTCATTTGACATTAATGGCCAGCAACCGAAGTGCTGTCAGATCCCGGGATTCTCCCACTCCCACCCGTGGGCTCAGACACTTCCTCCTCCTCCCCCCGCCAGAAACCGCATTCGAAACCAGAGTTCTACCAGACTGTATGTTCTGTCTCTGCGGTGCTGCCAACGGAACGGATTCACCAGGGGCTGATTCTCGCAATACCCAATTCCCAATGCGGCCTAAACCCAAGTCCCCCACTCGCTCAACACTCAGTGTTAATTAACCTCAGATCCGCTGCTGCAACCCTGCAGAAACCGCGGCAAGTACTTTGTGCTTTCGAATATCAGCACACCTACTACACAACTGCTGCCATTTAATGCTAGAAGCTTGTTTCAAATCTTCTATACCTGAATTTCGTGTGACAGCATTACTGAATGCCAGAACGCTCCCATCATTGGCCAGAGTCTAAGCTTACAGGTCTGAATAGCAGGAGAAACCGAGAATATCATGTAATAAAAAAATACTTACTCGATCATCTTAAATCAGGGGCCATGACAGTATTGAATTGCGTCTTATTGAGAATATCCCATCTGTAGCTTCTAATAGCACGGCCGGGGCTTTCAGTTTGTGCGCTCTCGACTTCCCATCCCCATTTAAATTAGGGGCCTGAACTTGCGGTCGGAGGCTTCCCGCGGAGAAATGCCTCCGATCCGCGAATAAAATCCATGCCTGCATTCTGCCTCGGCATCCACGGTGACTTGCGCACCTGGGCCTCTCCGCGTGCGCCTGCGTAGAGACCCACCTATCCCAGTGGCGCAGGATTTGGCAAGCACCCCTGGGCTCACGTGGGCCGCCACAACCAATGAAAGTAGGGGGAATCCCCATTCACGCTTGTGGAGATTCCGAAGGTACGGAGATCACATAAGCATGAATGGGGATCACCTAAAAAAATACATTTACATAACAATAAATTAAATAATACATATTTAAAATTCACTAAAAATACGATGTAATTAACCATTTAAAACAAACATTTAAGCTTCTGAAAAATATATTTAAATATTTCAAAGAGTCTAAAAATAATTAACTTATTTTACAAGTGTTTTAACGTTTAAATATTTGAAAAATTATATATATATTAATTTAAACTCCTTACGATGGCCTTACGCCTGCTTTTACCAGATGTAAGAATTTCACGGGCATTCGCTGGGCAGTACTGGGGAAATAGCCAAACTCTCCGCCTGCAAATTCCCTTTTACCAGGGATGCGTTGGATTTGTCAAGAAGATTCTTGGCAGAACGCAAGTTCCGGGTTTTCACGCATGCACTTCGCGCACGCAGACCCAGAACTTGCAGGGCCCTTACCGGCGCGTATGCACCACGTACGTAGTCACCGGAAAAAATGAACAAATTTATTTGTCAAAGAAACCAGACTGGCGAGCATGGAAACACGAAGCTCCGGTGCACATACTTCCATTGAGTGTGAGCAATTCGATGGGAGTTTCCTCTGTGCACATGTCATTTCTATTGAAGTACTTCTTTTGTAGTAGGAGGATGGAATTGGTTAATTTTAAATTCGGGCGAGAGTGTAAAATGGACGATACCGATTCGCTCCCTTTATGTAACACGCCAGAATGTTCTTTCCATTTACTCAATGGAAGGTAAAATTGGGCGGGGCGCATCATGAACATGCAATTCCACAGGAACTGTTTTCCACAATTTCCCAAGTTAAAATTCCCATTTAAAAAAATTGGATGAAGCTATTTAAAATAGTTAAATTAATACGTAATTGGAGCCAGGGGATGTTTATTCATATTCTTCAGATCATCTCTGAATTTACCCAATAATATAAACCAACCTGAACCAAGCTGCGATACGAATACTCGGCCCCGAAAGCAAATTAAGAGACTATCTGCAAATGCGGCAAAATCCCCACTAAAATTGTTTAATTTAAAACTTCAGAACAAATTGTGCTACCCATCCGGTTATTACATGAGGAATACGTCGGAAACTTTGAGTTTTATAATTGTTATTTATTTGCTGGCGGTAATTAATGTCTGCACATCAATCACATCAAAACATACAGATAATGGGCCGTATATTGCGACCCCTATGAGATGTGTACGCGGCCTTCGGGGCCGCGCGAGTTCTCGGTTTAGGCAAGCGAAGCCCAGCACTAAAACCCGGTACTTGCGATCTCTCAAGAGTCTGTAAGAATTCCAAGGCATTTTAGTCAATTTTAAATATGTATTGTTTTTATTTCTTTCATGTGTTCGTGTATTTATTAATTATTCCCCATTCATATTTATGGGAGTTCCGTACAGCGAAATACTGCTAAAGGTGAATATTAATGCACTAGCTATTAATATCAAGCGGTGCTCTGGAAAGAATGACTGTGCTTTGCAAAAAGGACCAGGATTGTCTTGGGTGGTAATGCGTGGGCCGCCCGTATCTGCCCGCTCGATGTCCAGTTTCTTAGACCAATGGAGCTGTATATCGGGAGGGGTGGATATCCGGCAGCCCGTGCCATTCCGCTCAAGTATTTCTAACCCAGATAGCTGCTGCTACGTGAGACTCTCTCCTTAAATATTTTCTCAACAATTGTCCTCAATGGATTTCAATCTATGTATTTGAATTCAAGTTGAATTATTGTCAAAGCAAAACATTGTGGATACCTAAATGTGAAATAAAAGCAGAAAATGCTGGAAATACTCAGCAGGTCAGACAGCTTCTGTGGAGAGAGAAACAGAGTTAACGTTTCAGGTCGACGACCTTTCGACAGAATCATTATTGCCCCCTATTTGACAACAGAAAACGGTTCTTTCGCGTCTAGCCTGAGCCGAATAATATAAACAGCAATAGCTCTTGTCTCAGATCCAAATCTCTGTCAAGAGTGGAAACTTAAGTTTGGGCACTGCAGCTTATACAAACATAGCATTCGAAATCCCTGCGACTGTACAGACATCCTATATAATGACCATATCCCAGTTTATCTATCGTCTGTCTGTGCTTGATGTGTGACGCAGTATTACTCTTTCCCCCAGTTTTCTTAATTAATAAACGTTTAAAAGCACTACCAACCGATGGATTAAAGTCTTTTATTGATTTGAACTATTTATCTCTTGGTTTATCGAATGGGCCGATCGGACCAACAGAGGGTAATTTACAATAGCGAAATTCTACAGATGTTCGAATCTGAAATAAAAAACAGAAAATGCTGGAAATACTCAGCAGTTCAGGCAGCATCTGTGGAGAGAGAACAAAGTCAACGTTTCAGGTCTGTGAGCTTTCGTCGGAACTGGAAAAAAGTTCGAGATGGAACAGATTAAAACAAGGTGCAGAGGCAGGGAAAGGGGGGAAGGGAGGAAAGAACAAAAGGGACGGTGGTGATAGGCTGGAAGGCAGGAATGGTAAAATGCTGGAAATGGGTATGGCAGAATCATCAACAGTTGCCATCTGAAATTAGAGGGGAAGAGGTTATGGTATTAATTGTTGAACTCGATTTTGAGTCCAGAAGGCGGTAAAGTGCCTCGAGCTTACGTTGAGTTTTAGTGGAATGGTGTAAGAAGCCGAGGACGGAGAGGTCAGAGTGGGAGTGGAGCGCAGAATTAAAGTGACAGGCGACCGAAAGTTCGGGCTCACCCTTATGGACTAAATCGGGATGTTTCGCAAAGCTGTCACCCAATCTGCGTTTGGTCTCCCTAATGTAAAGGAGAACGCATTGTGATCAGCGAATACATTATACTAATTTCCAAGAGGAACAATTAAATCGCTGTTTCAACTGGATGCGTGTTTGGGGCCCTGGACGGTGGGAAGGGAGAAGATGAAAGGGCAGGTAGTGTCATGAGAAGGGAAAGGGCTGTTTGGGGGTGATTGCGGATGTCGCAGGGTGTCGCAGAGAAAGCGGCCCAATCGAAATGCTGAAAGGGGACGGGAGGAGAAGATGTGTTTAGTGGTGGGATCACACTAGATGTGGCGAAAACTGCGGTGGATGCTCCATTGAATGTGGAAGTTGCTGGGGTGAAAGATGAGGACAAGGGAAACCGTATCGTGGTTCTGGGAGGGAGGGGAAGGGGTGACAGCAGAAGTGTGGGAATTGGAAAGGACACGGTTGGGGGCCATGCCAACCACGGCGGAGGGGAATCCTCAGTTGAGGAAAAAGGAAGACATATTGGAAGCACTAGTATGGAAGGTGGCATCGTCGGAGCAGATGCAGCAGCGACAGAGAAACTGGGAGATTGGAATTGGGTCTTTACAGGAAGCGGCGTGGGAGGAAGTGTAGTCAAGGTAGCTGTGGGAGTCAGTTGGCTTCTAGTGGATGTTTGTCGATAGCCTATCCCCAGAAATGGAGAGAGAGAAGTCGAGGAAGGGAAGGGAACAGCCAGCGATGGACAATGTGAATGTAAGGGAAGGGTGGAAATTGGAAGCAAGGTGAATGAAATGTTTTAGTTCAGGGCGAGAGCAGGAACCAAAAGCAATACAGTCATCAATGTGCCGGAAAATGAGCTGAAGGAGGGGACCTGAGTAGGACTGGAACAAAGAGTGTTCCACATATCCCACGAAAAGTCAGGCATAGCTAGGGCCCATTTGGGTACCCATAGCAACACCATTATTTTTTGAAGAAGTGAGTGGAATCAAAGGAGAATTTGTTCAATGTGAGAATAAGTTCAGCCAGATTGAGAAGGGTGGTGGTAGATGGGGACTGGTTGGGTCTCAGTTCAAGGAAGAAGCGGAGCGCCCTCAGGCCGTCCTGGTGGGGGATGAATGTGTAGAGGGATTGGACGTGCATATTGAAAAGGAGACGGCTGGGGCTAGGAAACTGGAAAATGTTAAAGTGACGGAGGGTGTCGAAAGAGTCGCGAATGTAGGTGGGAAGATACTGGACAAGGGGAGAAAAAATAGAGTCTTATAGGAAGACATCAGTTCCATGGGGCAAGAACAGGCTGAAATGATGGGTCTACCAGGGCAGTCCTGTTTGTGGATCTTGGGAGGGAGATAGAAGCGGTCTGTGCGAGGTTGGGGGACTATGAGGTTGATAGCTGTGGAAGGAAGGTCTCCAGAGGAGATGAGGTCAGTGACAGTTTTGGAAACAATGGCTTGATGTTCGGTAGTGGGGTCCTGGTCCAGGGGTAGGTAGGAGGAGGTGTCGGAGAGTTGGCCTTCCAGTCTCCGCAAGGTAGAGGTCGGTTCGCCAAACAACAACGGCGTCACGCTTGTCAGAAGGTTTAATGACAATGTTGGGGTTGGATCTGAGAGAAGGTGTGCCGCAAGTTCAGAGAGATGTAGGTTGGAGTGAGTGGGGGGAGCAGAGAAATTGAGACGGCCGATGTAACGTCGATAGTTCACAATGAAAAGATCTAGAAAAGGTAAGAGGTCAGAGGGAGGGATCCAGGTAAAACGAGAATTCTTAAAGCGGGAAGAAGGGTCCGCTGTGTGGGCGGAAGACTCCTGACCAATGAACTGGGGGCATGGAGATGAAGGCGATGGATAAAGAGATGGCGTCGTGCTGAGCATGAAATTCATTGAGTTGGGGGCATAAGGGGATGAAGCTCATGCCTTTATGAGGAATGATCCTTCGGGGTCAAGAGGGGATGGCAAGAGGGGATAGTAAAAACACGGCAGGGGGTGAGATTGGAAGAAGGGATGGGGCCAGAGGAAGGTGAAGGGGAACAAGGGTAATTTTCACCTTCACCACATGGATGATAATGTGAAGAACGGGCGACTTGCCCATTGTAAACCCCGCCCGACTTTCAGTCCATTGTTGAAGGTGGAAATGACCCCTGCATCAGGAGTGCAGTATCTGCAGCAACACCAGTGAATACAATTACTGGGGAGGGTTCTGCCAATCTCCTGTGGTAAACTCAATACTTTGGACAGTGTCTCACGGATTATAAAGATCTTTTATCAAAGCTGTGGTGGGATATTGGGAGAAGACCATTGGAAATTCTATTGCAGTCGCTGCACTTTTACCATGCATAGGAAATTTGGGATAGATTGCAGTCTTAGTGTCCTGGGCATTAAACATCGGCCGAATCTATTGGGTAGAAATTGGTTTTGGGCAGAAGCGCTGAACAGGAGGTAGCGCAACGGCCGCCTGTTATACGCCTTGCTTGATATTCAGTTCTATTGAAGTGAGAGGCAGACACGATAGCGCCGTGTACCCCTGTATATAGAAAAAAAATCTGTCAGCTATGACCGCAGGTGTTAACAGAACCCGCCCGATTTTTTTCCATTTACAGTAATGGAGGACAATCTGCTGCTTTTAGGGAAGCCCGTGCTCCGCGGATGATTTGGCTTTTTGTGTTTGGCCCAGGCGAGGCAGAATGCCCCGGATGTAAAAACTAAAATCTGTCCCATGGTTACCGGAGAAATCACCACTTGGATTTAGAATTATAACATCGCAGCAGTTTCTGGACGTGCTTTAGTAGTGCAAAAGTCAAATCCTGCGGATGCTGGAAATCTGGTATAAAAACAGAAAATGCTGGAAATACTCAGCTGGTCAGGCAGCATCTGTGGAGAGAGGAACAGCGTTAACGTTTTAGGTTATGTTCCTTCGTCAGAAAGGTCTGTCAGAGCAGTTCCCGGTTGAGAAGCGCGGGGAATGAGTCAGCGCCGTTTCTAATCTTGCAGCTGGTTAGGTCTCCGGGCGGGATGCATTCCCGGGGAGTCTGAACTACGCCTACATTGCACCAGAGTGTTTTTGTGGGCGCTGGAAGATCGTTTCTATTTCTCCTGTATTCACACATATATAATAGAAAATTCCTTTGCCTTTTCTTGAGCAGACTCCGGGAATCCTTTTCGGAATTGCTGTTTGGCGACTAGATCCGATATTAATACTTGTCCGAGACACAGAACTACAAGACTGTCTATCAAGGTCGGGTCAATCCCACTAAATTGCTGAATTTAAATAGTCAGATTAAATTGTGGTTCCTTCTATTTGTTACATTAACAATATGACAGAAACTTTGGCCATTTGGAGTTATTTCTTTGATGCCGTTAATTACAGTCTGTAAATAAAACACGTCAAAACAAGCAGATGATATAATTAAACCGACAGCAGGAACTGTGGCACAGTGAAGCACTGTTAAAGATGAGCATTAGCTGATTATAAGCGGCTTACCAGGAAGACCAACTGTTGCAAGAATAGGATAGTAAATGTTTTCTATCTGTATGATTACCGGCTGTCCCATATTCGGAGAGAAGCGACGTTGCCACTTAGTTTTCTGGACAGGCAGATCTTCTGCTTTCAAAATAAGCTCTTATTTATACCTGAGAGAAACCTCAAGTGACCATGAGCATTACACAATGATTGGCATTATTTACAGTCATTTGAACAAACAGATTTAAGGCGAGTCATATTCACTGCTACTGATCAGAGATATTGTGCAATGATATTGTCCGTTCAAAGAGTGAGGACTCTAGAATATTATTGTCATCATACGTTCCAAATAAAGTATTTCGACATCTCCAGTCCTGAAGCTGAGGATATTTATTGATAGATTCATGCGAGGCATTTGATGGAACAATTGTGCATATTTTGACGGATTAGCTTTCTCTAGATCTTAGTTACTTCAATAATGTACTCTACCTACTTTAATTTATACTATATATAATTTATATTGAGGGGCCTCAATGCTACAGGTGAGATCGAAGAGCATTCAGATACACACAGAAAGGGAGATAGTCTGTTGTATACAGCTGAGCAGTCCCAAGATATGCAGCAATGTCAGATTTCTGGAGGCATTAACAGATCTTGCGTGGAGATAAAAGATTGATTAACTGTTAGAAGGACATTTGTCCACTCGAATGTCATTTGAATAAACCCTCTAAAACGCTTGGCCGTACATGATCATGTAATTCCATTAAATTCCATTGTTCCCATAGTAGTGATGACTTTAACTGTGCAGACCATCAGTCTGTCTAAAAATATATACCATGTCATTTTTATGGAGTTTTCTTTGTCTTTGTCCGTTCCTGTGTTTGGAAATTAATTAAGCAGGGAAGTAAGCAGTTGTGTGTTCAAGAGGCCAGCCTGGTTGGAATGTTAATACACATGGTCTGACAATCGGTGACTTTAATCTGTCTGATCGGGGAACAAATAAAGCATCTTTAATGAAGGAGGCAAGTATATAAAGACGTTGAAACAATGACTCATATACTCTGAAGTCTGTATACCTTCCACTTTGTTGAATCCAAGGGATTCACTTTTCCTTGAAGACATTACACTGCATACATCACGCCTCAGGTTTTTCCTGACTTTCCTTCTGACTGGAGATCTGAAATGCTGGACAAAAATGAAAGAGGAAATAATGGTTGGGCCAGAGCAGAAGCGGAAAATGGCATCTTTCATGGGTTCTATTTTAACTCCGGGGAGGGAAAGTGAGTGGTACGCGTGCCTGGGATCGTCAGCAGAGAGGCTTCGCCGATTTTAACGGTACAGTAGCATAGTGGTTATGTTACTGGACGAGTATACAAGAGCCCTGGATAAATGATCGGGAGACGTGAGGTCAACACCCACCACGGCAGCTGGGGAACTTAAATTCTGTTAATTAAATAAATCTGGAATAAAACCTTCTATCAGCAATGGTGACCATGTAACTACCGGATTACCAGGCCAGTCGACTCTGTAAATTCCTCCTCACTAACCTCTGTGGATTTGTGCCAAATTTGAGACAGCTGTCCCACAGGCTAGTAAAGCAACAGCCTGACGTAGTCATACTCACAGAATCATATCTTTCAGCCAATGTACCAGTATCCTCCATCACAATGTCCTGGTGATGTCCTGACCCACCGGCAGAACCGACCCACCAGGGGTGGTGGAACACTGGTATTCAGTCGGGAGGGAGTGGCCCTAGGAGTCATCAACATTGACTCCGGACCCCATGAATTCTGATGGCTTCCCATCAAGCATAGACATGGGCTACATGAGAATAGTGGTTAATTTACTGGACTAGTAATCCAGAGCCTGGACGAATGATTTGTAGACAGGGGTTCAAAACCCACAACGGCAGCTGGGAAATATAAAATCAATTAAATAAATTTGGAATATAAAGCTAGTAATCAGGAAAATACGGGATTGTCGTTAAAACCAAATTGGTCCATTAATGTTCATTAGGGAAGGATTTCTGACGTCCTTACCCGGTCTGGCTTCTATGAGACTCCAGACCCACTGACAATGTGGTTCAACGGAAATGGCCTTCCAAACACTGTTTGTCCCTGTGATATCAGTTCTGTAATTCTGCTATTCACAGTCTGACTGTACCTGTGATATTAGTGCTGCCATTCTGATATTCACACATTGAATATACCTGTGATATCAGTGGTGTAATTCTGATATTTTCATACAGACTGCACCTGTGATAACACTGCTGCATTTCTGATCTTTACACGCTGACTGTACCTGTGATAAAGCCGGATTTTCCGACCCCCACGGGAGCGTACGGGGTGTGTACGCACCCGTAGTGGCCTCGCAGGTGCCGGTTTCAGGCATGCGAAGCGCACGCGCTGAAAACCGGCACTTGGGATCTCTCAAGAATTCTCTTGACAGATCATCCGTCTGCCGGGAAAAGGGCCTCCGCGGGCAGAGATTTCCGCTTTCTGCAGAACTTCCACACATTTGTAATTTAAAAATACCTTTAAAAAAGGTAAGTTTATCTTTAGATCCGTAAAAATGTTTAATTATTTTTTTCAAAAATTTTAATTTGAGTTTAAAATATTTAACTTAATGTAATTTTAACAAATTTTAAATACGTGATGTTTTTTTATTTAATGTTGAACAGTTTTTTCAGTGATCCCCATTCATATTTTTGACAGATGTGCGCGTAGAGACCTGTCAAAAGCGTGAAAGTGGATTCCCTTTTTTGATTGGTACCCCATGGCCCACGAGATCCCAGGGGCGCTTGCGAAACGCATGCATCCCTCGGATACCTGGGTCTCTGCGCATTGCGTATTGGAGAGGACCAGGATCGGAAGTCTCGGGAACGACGGAGCCAGCAGTTAATTGCGCAGATTTTTTCCGATCGGAGGCATTCGCACACAGGAAGCCTCCGATCGGAAATTCAGGGCCATTAGTGCTGCAATTCTAATAAACACACGGAGAATATACCTGTGATATCAGTGGTGTAACTCTGATATTTACACAATGACTGTATCCGTGATATCAGTGTTGTAATTATGATATTTACAAAGAGACTGTATCTGTGATACCAGTGCTGTAATTCTGATACACAGTGAATATACCTGTGATATCAGTGCTGTAATTCCGATATTCACACAGTGACTGTAGCTGTGAAATCAATGCTGTATTTCTGATATTTACATGCAGACTGTACCTGTGATATCGGTGTAGTAATAGTGGTATTCACCATTGAATATGCCTTTGATATCAATGGTGTAAATCTGATATTTACACACGGAATGCACCTGTGATAGCACTGTTGTATTTCTGATATTTACACACTGATTGTACCTGCGATATTAGTGTTGTAATACTAATAATCACTCAGTGAATATACCTGTGATATCAGAAGTGTAACTCTGATATTTACACAATGACGGCATCAGTGATATAAGTGCTGTAATTATGATATTTAGAAAAATACGGTACCTGTGATATCAGTGCTGTAATTTCTGTATTCACACAGTAAATGTACCTGTGGTATCAGTGCTGTAATTCTGACAGTTATACTCTGACTCTATCTTTGATATCAGTGCTGTAATTCTGACATTCACACAGTGACTGTACCTGTGATATGAGTGCTGCAATTCAGATATTCGCACAGGGACTGTAACGCTGATATCGGTGCTGTATTTCTGACAATTACTCAGTGAATTACTTGTGATATCAATGCTGCAATTCTGATATTTACACAGTTACTTTATCTGTGATATCAGTGATGTAATTGTCATATTTACACAGGGACTGTACCTGCGATATCAGTGCTGTAATTCTGGAATTCACAGGCAGACTGCACCTGTGATATCAGTGCTGTAATTCTGATATTTACACAGTGACTGTACCTGTGATATCAGTGCTGTAATTCTGATATTTACACAGTGACTGTACCTGTGATATCAGTGCTGTAATTCTGGTAGTCACAC
This sequence comes from Squalus acanthias, assembly GCA_030390025.1. Lineage (NCBI taxonomy): Eukaryota > Metazoa > Chordata > Chondrichthyes > Squaliformes > Squalidae > Squalus > Squalus acanthias. The sequence continues at coordinate 727,656 of JASTWF010000212.1, read as the reverse complement.
GCAGACTGCACCTGTGATATCAGTACTGTAATTCTGATATTTACACAGTGACTGTAGCTGTGATATCAGTGTTGTAATTCTGATAGTCGCACAGTGACTGTACCTGAAATATCAGTGATGTAAATTCAGATATTCGCACAGAGAGTGTAACGGTGATATCGGTGCTGTATTTCTGATAGTTACTCAATTAATTACATGTGACATAAATTCTGTAATTGTAATATTTACACAGTTACTTTATCTGTGCTATCAGTGCTGTAATTGCCATAATTACGCAGAGACTGTACCTGTGATATCAGTGGTGTAATTCTGATATTTATACACTGAATGTAACAGTGATATCAGTGCTGTAATTCTGATATTTACACACTGAATGTACCTGTGCTATCATTGCTGTAATTCTGATAATTATACACTGAATGCAACAGTGATATCAGTGCTGTAATTCTGATATTTACACACTGAATGTACCTGTGCTCTCATTGCTGTAATTCTGATATTTATACACTGAATGTAACAGTGATATCAGTGCTGTAATTCTGATATTTACACAGTGACTGTACCTGTGATATCAGTGCTGTAATTCTGATATTTATACACTGAATGTAACAGTGATATCAGGGCTGTAATTCTGAAATTCACACAGTGAGTGCTCAATTCAAATCTTTGCTTTAATTGTAATATTTACATAGTGACTATACATGTGATATCAGCGCTGTATTTCTGGTATTCACTCAGAGAGTGTACGTCTGATATCATTGCTGTAATTCTGATATTTATACACTGAATGTAACAGTGATATCAGATCTGTAATTCTGATATTTACACAGTGAATGTACCTGTGCTATCAGTGCTGTAATTCTGATATTTACACAGAGACTGTACCTGTGATATCAATGCTGTAGTTCTGGTATTCACACGCAGACTGCACCTGTGATATCAGTGCTGTAATACTTTTATTTTCTCAGTGACTGTACCGGTGATATTAGTGGTATAATTCTGATATTCACACATTGAATATACCTGTGATATAAGTGCTGTCATTCGGATATACACACACAGACTGCACCTTTGATATCATTGCTGTAATTCTGATATTAACACGCCGACTGTACCTGTGATATCAGTGGTGCAATTCTGATATTTACACAATTATTGTACCTGTGATAACAGCATAGTAATTCAGATATTGAAATACTAATTGTACCTGTGAGAACAGTGCTGTAATTCTCATATTCACATATAGACTGTAACTGCGATATCATTGCTGTAATTCTGACATTTACAAAGAGACTGTATCTGTGATATCGGTGCTTTAATTTCGATAATTATAGAGTGTGTACCTCTGATAACAGTGCTGTAATTCTAATATTCACTCACTGACTGTACCTGTGATATCAGTGCTGCAATTCTGATATTTACACAGTGAATATGCCTATGATATCTTTGCTGTAATTCTGATATTTACACACTAACTGCACCTGCTATATAAATGCTTTAATTCTAATATAAGCATTCTGAATGTACCAGTGATATCAGTGCTGTAATTCTGATATTCGAAGTGAATATACCTAAGATATCTTTGCTGTAATTCTGATACTTACATACTTATCTACCTGCGATATCAGTGCTGCAATTCAGATATTCACATAGTGAGTGTACCTGTGACAATAGTGCTGTTATTGTCATATTCGCAGCTTGTCTGTATCTGTTATATCAGTGCTGTGATGCTTATATTTACACACTAACGGTATCTGTGATATCAGTGCTGTAATTTTGATATTTACACACTGACTGTACCTGTGATATCAGTGCTATAATTCTAATATTTACAACCTGAATGTATCTGTGAAATCATTGCTTTAAATGTTATATTTACCAAGTTACTCTACCTGTGATATCGCTGCTGTAATTCTGATATTTCCACACTGACTGTAACTGTTATATCTATGCTGTAATTCTCATAATTTCACAATAACGGTACCTGCGATATAATTGCTGTTAAGCTGATATTTGCACACTGCCTTTAGCTGTGATATCAGTGCTGTAATTCTGATATTTACACAATGCCTGTAGCTGTGATATCAGTGCTCTAATTCTGATATTTACACACTGCCTGAAGCATTGATTTCAGTGCTGTAATTCTGATATGTACATAGTAACTGTACCAGTGAAATTTGTGCTATAATTCTGATATTAACAAAGTGATTGTACCAGTAATATCTGTGCATTATTTCTGATATTTACACAATGTCTGTAGCTGTGATACGGAGGCAGTAATTCTGATATTCACCCATTGACTGTACCTGTCATATCAGACTTGTAAAAAGAATACTTACACAATGCCTTACCAGTCATATCAGAGCTGTAATTCCGATATTCACACAGTGACGTTCCCTGTGATATCATTGCTGTAACACTGATATTTACACAATGACTGTCGCTGTGATAAAGGCACTGTAATTCTGATAATTGGACACTGACTGTACCTGTGATATCGGAGCTTTAATTCTGATATTTACACAGTGACTTTAGCTGTAATATTAGTGTTTTATGTCTGATATTCACGCAGGGAATAGACCTGTGATATCAGAGCTTTATTTCTCATATTGATACGGTGACTTTAATTCTGATGTTCACACACTGATTGTACCTGTGATATCAGTGCTGGAATCTGATATTCACACACTCTCTGTACCTGTGATATCGGTGCTGTAATTCTGATATTCACACAGTGACGGTAACTGTGATATCATTACTCTAATTATATTTGCACACTGCCTGAAGCATTGATATCAGTTCTATAATTCTGATATTTGCACAATGCCTGTACCAATGATATCTTTGCTGTAATATTGATATTTAGACATTTGCTTGTGATATCGATGCTGTAATTCTGATATTGACACATTGACTTTATCTGTGATATCATTGTTTTAATGATGGTATTTACACAGTAACTGGACGTGTGATATTATTAGTGCTGAAATCTGATATTCACACAGTTACTATACCTGTGATATCAGTGTTGCAATTCTGATAATTGCACACTGACTGTAACTGTGATATCGGTGCTGTAATTCTGACATTTACACATTGAACGGACCTGTCATATCACTGCTGTATTTCTGATATTCTCACACTGTCTATACCTGTGATATCTGTGCTGTAATAATGATATTTACACAGTGACTATACCTGTGATATCTGTGCTGTAATACTGGTATTTAGACACTGATTGTACCTGTGATATCGGAGCTTTAAGTCTGATATTGACTCACAGTGACTTTAGCAGTGAAATGAGTGCTTTCAATCTGATAATAATACATCATAATTACAGCAACAATATCACAGGTAATGGTACTTCGACAATGACTATACCTGTGTTATCTGCTCACTCATACTGGTATTTAAACAGTGACTGTACCTGTGAAATCAGTACTTTGTTTCTGATATTCACGCATTGACTATAACATTGATATAAGAGCTGTAATTTTGATATTTATGCCCTGACGGTACCACTGATATCGGTGCTGTAATTACAATATGTACAGTGACGTTTCCGTGACATTAGTTCTGTTATTCTGTTATTTACACGGATTGTTACTGTGATATCGGTGCTGTTATACTGACATCCAGTCACTGCCTGTACCTGTGATATCGATGCTTTAACTCTGATATTTACACAGTGACCGTATCTATGATATCAGTGCTGTAATTCTGATATTTACAATTTGACTTTAGCTGTGATATCAGTGCTGTAATTCTAATATTCACACAGTGACTGTACCGGTGATCATAGAATCATAGAATCATAGAAGATAGGAGCCGGTGTAGGCAATTCGGCCCCTCTAGCCTGCTCCGCCATTCAATGCGATCATGGCTGATCATCCAAATTCAGTACCCTGTCCCTGCTTTCTCCCCATATCCCTTGATCCCTTTAGCCTTAAGAAATATATCCAACACCTTCTTGAATCTATTTAATGAATTGGCCTCTACTGCCTTCTGTGGCAGAGAATTCCACAGGTTCACCACTCTCTGGGTGAAGAAATTCCTCCTCATTTCTGTCCTAAATGGCTTAACGCTTATCCTTAGACTGTGACCCCTGGTTCTGGACTCCCCGACCATCGGGAACATCCTTCCTGCATCTAGTTTGTCCTGTCCTGTCAGAATTTTATAAGTTTCAATGAGATCCCTTCTCATTCTTCTAAACTCCAGCGAGTATAAGCCCAATCGACCCAATCTCTCTTCATACGTCATTCCTGCCATCCCAGGTATCAGCCTTGTGAATCTTCGCTGAACTCCTTCCATGGCAAGAACATCCTTCCTCAGATAAGGCGACCAAAACTGCACACATTACTCAAGGTGTGGTCTCACCAAGGCCCTGTACAACTGCAGCAAGACATCCTTGTTCCTGTACTCAACCCTCTCGCTATGAAGGCCAACATACCATTTGCCTTCTTACCCGCCTGCTGCACCTGCATGCTTACCTTCAGCGACTGGTGCACAAGGACACCCAGGTCTCGTTGCACTTCCCCTTCTCCCAATCTATTGCCATTCAGATAATAATCTGTCTTTCTGTTTTTGACACCAAAGTGGATAACCTCGCATTTATCCACGTTATATTGCATCTGCCACGCTTCTACCCAATCATCCAACCTGTCCAAATCATCCTGGAGTTTCTCGGCATCCTCCTTGCAGCACACACGCCCACCCAGCTTTGTGTCATCTGCACACTTGGAGACATTACATCTAGTTCCCCTGTCTAGATCATTAATATATATTGTGAATAGCTGGGGTCCAAGGACCGATCCCTGCCGTACCCCACTAGTCACTGCCTGCCACTCGGAAAAAGATCCGTTTATTGCAAATCTTTGCTTTCTGTCTGCCAACCAGTTCTCTATTCAAGTCAATACCTTGCCCCCAATCTCATGTGCCTTAACTTTACACGCTAATCTCTTATGCGGGACCTTATCAAAAGCCTTTTGGAAGTCCAAATACACCACATCCACTGGTTCTCCCTTAACTACTTTACCAGTTACATCGTAAAAAAATTCCAATAGATTAGTCAAGCATGATTTACCTTTGGAAATCCATGTTGACTTTGTCCGATCCTGTCACTGTTTTTCATGTGCTGAGCTATTACATCTTTTATAATGGACTCTAGCATTTTCCCCACGACCGATGTCAGGCTAACCGGTCTGTAATTCCCCGTTTTCTCTCGACCACCCTTTTTGAATAGTGGGGTAACATTAGCTACCCTCCAATCAATGGGTACTGTTCCAGATTCCATCGAATGATGGAAGATGATCAGCAACGCATCTACTATTTCTAGGGCCACTTCCTTAAGTACCCTAGGATGTAGATTATCAGGCCATGGGGTTTTATCGGCCTTCAATCCCTTCAATTTCCCTAACACCGTTTCCCTACAAATACTGATTTATTTCAGTTCCTCCCTTTCATCAGACCCGATGTTCCCCAACATCTCTGGGAGTTTATTTGTGTCCTCCTTTGTGAAGACAGAACCAAAATATGTATTTAATTGGCCTGACATTTCTTTGTTCCCCATTATAAGTTCCCCTGATTCTGACTGTAAGGGACCTGTGCTTGATTTCACTAATCGTTTTCTCTTCACATATCTATAGAAGCTTTTACAGTCAGTTTTTATGTTCCTTGCAAGCTTACTCTCGTATTCTATTTTCCCCTTCTTAATTAATCCCTGTGTCCTCCTTTGTTGAATCTTAAACTGCTCCCAATCCACAGGGTTACTGCTTTTTCTGGCCAATTTATATGCCCTGTCCTTGGATCTTATGCTATCCCTAATTTCCCTTGTTAGCCATGGTTGAGTCACCCTTTTTGTTTTATTCTTATGCCAAATTGGGATGAACAAATTCTGTCGTTCGTCCATGCGGTCTTTGAATTTTTGCCATTGCCTCTCCACCGTCAACCCTTTGAGTGACATTCCCCAAGCAATCCTACCCAACTCGCTCCTCATACCATCGTAGTTTCCTTTATTTAAATTCAGGACCCTCGTCTCTGAGTCAACTACTTCACTTTCCATCCTAATGAAGAATTCTACCATATTATGATCGCTCCGACCCAAGGGGCCTCGCACAACAAGATTGCTAATTAATCCTTTCTCATTGCATAATACCCAGTCTAAGATGGCTTGATCTCTGGTTGGTTCCTCGACATATTGGTCCAGGAATACATCCCGTAAACACTCCAGGAATTCCTCCTCCATAGTATTGTTACTAATTTGGTTAGCCCAATCTATATGTAATATCGGAGCTTTAATTCTGATAATCATACAGTGATGGTGCCTGAGATATCTGTGGTTTATTTCTGCTTTTCTCACACTGGCTGTACCATTGATATGAGTGCTGTAATTCTGATATATATGCACTGATCGTGTCTGAGATATCATTGCTGGAATTCTGATATTTGCACACTGACTGTGCCTGTGATATCATTGCTGTATTTCTGATATTTACCAAGTCACTGTACCTGTGATATCAGTGATGTAATTCTTAATTTTACACACTGAGTTTATCTATGACACCAGTACTGTAATTCTCATATTCACACAATGACTGCCCCTATAATATCAATGTTGTAATTCTGATATTCGAACACTTAATGTACCTGTGATATCAGTGCTGTAATTCGGATATTTACACATTGAATGTACCTGTGATATCTGTGCTGTTATTCTGATACGTATACACCGACTGTGATATCATTGCTGTAATTCGAATATTGACCCAGTCACTGTCACTATGATATAAATGCTGTAAATCAGTGATATAATTCTTATTTTTACATACTGTGTCTCTCTGTGATACCAGTGCTTTAATTATCATTTTTACACAGTGCTGTATACTGGTATTTACACAGTGACGTTGCCTGTGATATCGGAGCTTTAATTCTGATATTTAAACAGAGTAACTTCACATGTGATATCTGTGCTTTAATTCTAATATTTACTCACTGACTGTACCTGTGATATCAGTGCTGTCATTCTAAAATTTACTCACTGACTATACCTGTGATATCAGTGCTGCAATTCTAATATTTACACAGTCACTGGATCTGTGATATCAATGCTGAAATTCTGATTTTTTCACACAGCGTTTATCTGTGATACCAGTGCCTTAATTCTAATACTGACACAATAACAGTATCTGTGATATCTGTGTTGATATTTGCACAGTGGCTGTAACTATGATTACGGAGCTTTAATTCTGACATTTATAGGCGGTGCCTGCACCTGTGATATCAGTGCTGTATTTCTGTTATTCACGCAGTGAATGTAGTTGCGTTATCAGTGCTATAATTCTAATAATCATACAGTGACTTTACGTTTGATATCGGTGCTGCCATTCTGATATTTACACAGTGACTTTACCTGTGATATCAGTGCGATAATTCTTATATTCATACAGTGACTTTACCTGTGATATCGTTGCTGTAATTCTGATAATAACAAAGTGGCTGTGTGTGCGATATCGCTGCTGTAATTCTGATAAATACCGTGGCTGTACTTGTGATATCAGTGCTGTAATTCCGATATTTACACAGTGACGGTATCTGTGATATCAGTGCTGTAATTACATTATTTACACGTCACTCTGCCAGTGATATCAGTGCTGCCATTCTGATGTTTAATAACTGAGTTTATCAGTGATACCAGTACTATAATTCTGGTATTGACACACTGACAGTACCTGTGATATCGGTAAAGTAATTCTGATGTTTACACACAGACTGTTCCTGTGATAACAGTGTTGTAATTCTGATATTCACATACTGCATTTACCTGCTATTTCAATGCTGTAATTCTGATATTCAACCAGTGACTCTACCTATGATATCAGTGCTGTAATTCCTATATTTATACGGACTGCAACTGAGATATCAGTCCTGCATTATTGATATCCATACGATGAATATACCTCTGATATCACCTGTGATATCAGAGCTGTAAGTCTGATTTTTGGACAGTGGGTGTACCTGTGATGGCGGAGCTTTAATTTGAATATTTACACACAGTGACTTTAGCAGTGAGATCAGTGCTGTATTTCTGATATACACGCAGTGAATTTACCTGTGATATCAGTGCAATAATTCAGAAATTCATTCAGTGAATTTACCTGTGATATCGCTGCTGTAATTCTGATAGTTACACGATGATTGCACATGTGATATCATTGCAGTATTTCTGGTATATACCCAGTCACTCTACTGCGATATCAGCTCTGTAATTCTGATTTTTACACACTGCGTTTAACTGTGATATCAATGTTTTAATTCCGATTTTCACACACTGACTGCACCTGTGATATCGGAGCTGTAATTCTGATATACAGACACTGTCTCTACCTGTGATATCGGTTCTGTAATTCCGATATATACACATTGACTGTAACTGTGATTCGGTGCTGTAATTCCGATATATACACACTGACTGCATCTGTGATATGAGTGCTGTAATTCTGATATTCAGATAATGCCTGTACCTGTGATATCATTGCTGTAATTCTGATATTCAATCCCTAACTGTACTTGTGCTTTCAGGGGTGTCATTACAATATTTGCACCGTAGCTGTGATATCAGTGCTGTAATTCTCACGCTCAAAAAGTGACTGTACCTGTGATTATAGGGTACTTAGAAAATCATAATTTGATTAGACAGAGTCAACATGGTTTTATAAAAGGTAAATCGTGTTTGACAAATTTATTAGTGTTTTTTTTAGGATGTAACAAGCAGGGTAGATAACGGGGAACACGTGTATGCAGTACATTTGGATTTCAAAAAGACAATCGATAAGGTGCCACTTAAGAGGCTGTTAAGCAAGATAAGGGCAAATGGGGTTGGGAGTAAGATATTAGCATGGATAAAGCATTGGTTAACAGACAGAAAAGAGAGAGTATGGTTCAACGGGCCATATTCAGATTGGCAGGCTGTAACTAATCGGGTGCCACAAGGGTCAGTGCTTGAGCCTCAGCTAATAACAATCTATATTAATGACTTCGATGAACGGACCTAGTGCAATTTATCCAAGTTTTCAGACGATACAGAGCTAGGTGGAAAAGTACGCTGTGAAGAGGACACAAAGTGCCTGCAAATGGGTATAGACAGGTTATGTGAGTGGGAACTAAGTTGGCAGCTGGAGTATAATGTGGGTAAATGTGAGGTTATTCACTTCAGTAGGGTGAATAGAAAAACAGATTTTTTGTTAAATGATGAGATACTTTGAAATGTTGGTGTTCAGAGAGATATGCGTGTCTTAGTCCAAGAAGCACAGAGATTTAACATGAAGGTATAGCAAGCAATCAGGAAGGCAAATGATAGTTTGCCCGTTATTGCTAGAGGGTTGGAGTACAAGAGTAGGGAAGTCTTGCCGCAATTGTACAGGGTTCTGGTAAGACCACACCTGGAGTACTGTGCACAGATTTGGTCTCTTTATTTAAGGAAGGATATACTTGCCTCAGAGGCGGTGCCACGAAGGCTCACTAGACTGATCCCTGGGGGTGAGAGGTTTATCCTTTGAGGAGAGATTGAGTAGATTGGGCCTATACTCTCATTGGTTAAGAAGAATGAGTGGTGATCTCATTGAAACATATAAGATTCTGAGGGGGACTTAGAGGAAAGATGCGGAGAGATTGTTTCCCCTGGCTGGAGAGTCTAGAACTGGGGGGCATAGTCTCAGAATAAGGGGCCCACCTTTTAATACTGAGATGAGGCGGAATTTCTTCACTCATAGGGTTGTGAATCTTTGGAATTCTCTGCCCCACAGTGCTGTGGATGCTGAGTAGTTGAGTATGTTCAATGCTGAGATAGATAGTTTTTTGAAATCCAGAGGAATTAATGGATATGGGGATAGGGCAGGACACTGGAGTTGAAGTCGTTGATCAGCCATGATCTTATTGAATGGCGGAGCAGGCTCGAAGGGTGTATGGCCTACACCTGCTCAAAATTATTATGTTCTTAAGTTCTTAAAAAGCCGAATGAAATGTTGGCCTTTATCTTAACGGTGCTGGAATAAAAGAGGTAAAGGTACGTTACAGTTAAACAAATCTGGTTAGCCCCCATTTAAAGCATTGCATTCAGTTCTGGGCACCCCTCCTGAGGGAGCATATATTAGCCTTGTAATGGGTGCAGCACAGATTCCCCAGAATAATGCCGGGGCTAAAATGCTTAAATTATAAGGACAGGTTGCTCATCTTGGCTTGTATTTCCTTGAGTATAGAATATTAAAGGTGATCTATCTGAAGTGTTTAAGATAATTAAAAGAAGTGAGTGGTTCGATAGAGAGAGACTATTTCCTCTGGTGGGGCTTAAACTTAAAATTAGAGCTCCTTCGTTCTGGGGTGATTTAGGGAATCTCTTCTTCACACAAAAGGTGGATGAGATCGGGAACTCTCTCCTCCAAAAAGCTGTTGAGTTTAGGTCAACTGAAATTTCAAGACTATATATAAACCATGACCCGCTCCAAATTTCGGTTCAGTAGTCGGCAGAAATTCTTCTTTTCACCATCCAAATCCTTAACTTTGATGGCCATAAACTCCCACATCCCTTTCAAACGGCTATTGAGATCCGTATCTACATTCAGCATTCTCACACCCGGTATATTTCAGACCACACCCTGTCTCCTTCCTCTCCTCCCAAAGCCTGTTGATGATGAAATCCAACATCTCAGCATACCCGCCAGGCTGGTCAGCTGTATTCAACTGACTATCTCACTTTCTGTGTGTATCTCTGAATGCTCTTCGATCTCAAGTGCAAAACGGAGCCTCCTTATATCAATATCATGTGGAGTAAAGTAAAAAGAAAATATAATGTATCTACAATTTAAATGGTGCTAATCTACCACAAATGTGCGCATTTATTGCATCAAATGTCTTCACTGCTGCCATACACGAATATCCTCAGCTTCAGGATCGGTGCTATTAATTTAGAAGTGAAGATTTCAAAATGTTTCATTTATAAAATAAATTCCAATTTTAAATGTTATTGCAAAATATCCAGCAGCTGTAAATACGGCTCAGTTTGTTAAATGACTGTAACTAATGCCAATCATTTTGCAATGCTCGTGTGTCACTCGAGGTTTACCTCAGGTATAAATATGAACTTGTTTTGAAAGCAAAAGGTCTGCGGTTCCCAAACACTAACAGACAACGTCACTTCTCTCCGAAAATGGGACAGCCGGTGATCATACAGATAGAAAATATTTACCACCCTATTCTTGCAATAGTTGGTGTTCCTGGTAAGCCGCTTCTAATCAGCTAATATATACCTTTAATGGTGTCTCACTGTGTCACTGTTCCTGCTTTCGGAGTACTGATAATATTTTTTTGTTTTGATGTGATTGTTGTGAAGAAAGTGATAACCACCATCAAACATGTAATAATTAGAAAACTCCAAGTTTCCAACATATTCTAAATGTAATAAGCTGACGGGCAGCAGAAATTCTTCTGAAATATTAAAAGAAACAATTTAGGTGGATATGCGTCTCCTTTGTAGAGATTGTTTCAATTTTCAGAAGCGAAATTCTGCGGATTATGCATCCTCAGCAGGCGAGGTAACACCTATGGAGAGAGAAGCAGTGTTAAAGTTTCAGGTCGATGTCCAGGTCTGATGAAACATCATCGACCTAAAACATTAACTATGTTTCTCTCGCCACATATTCTGTCTGACCTGCTGAACATTTACAGCATTTTCTATTATTTTTGTAATTTTCTATCCGAGCCAAATACTAGCATCGCACCTGGATTCTGGTTCCTGAATATTGTTGAAAAGTTTAAAATATCCATCAAGCTATGTTTCCCAATAAATTTCTGGAAATGTGCCCGCAGCAGCGACTGTTTGTCACGGTTACCAGATATCCGTAAACCATGGGCGTATTTGCTGCTGTGTTTTGGTAAAAGGAGAGATCTCGGAACGCGGCGAACTACTCGGAAAGTTTACACTCAAAGGGTAACCCTGAAGGCTGCGAGTGTGAAACTGAGCGATATTGGATGCTGCATTAAATTGAGGCCAGCTAATGGTGTGAGCCAGCACAATAAAGGCCAACACGCTGCTTGAATCCCAAAGTCAAGGTGCGGCAGAGATTGTAATGATCGCACCGGCAGCTATGGGGGAGATTTTATTCTCTACGGCCGGGTCGGTCGGATATGAAAAAACTGGCGGCTGGAACTACCGCCTTTGCATAATCCGATGGATTTTCCGGCCAGTTAATATCAAAGAAGGACATAGCGGCGGGTTCTGTTAACAGGTGAAACTGAGCCAGAATTTCCTTTCAGCGCAACAGCCAATCAGTCTCCCGCTGTGGGGCGATGCTAACCCAAACCGCCCCTCGGTAAACTGACAGGATGCGGATTCTACTCTCCACTGAAGATAATAGAGAGTAATATTGTGCGGGGAGTAAATCGAGCGTTGCCCTCGATCCGTGGGTTTTCGCCCTGCGTGTTCGGTTAAAACAACCCCGGAGAGACTTTTGAGGCCAAGATTAGAAATTCATGAATTTTCATGCCAATAAACTGGCGAATGATCATCCTCTTAATATATGGAGAGTCAGTAATTTAATCTTCCTCCTCTTTGCAGCTAATTTAGCGACAATTGTGTTCTCTCCCGTGGAAGGTGCGGTCTCTCCAAATGCATCACCAGTTACCTGGTGGCTATGGCAACGGCTGATCTACTGGTGCTGATATTTGCTGTCATCTTGTATCAGATTAATGATGCTTATTTTCCATATTCTTTTCTGAACTACACTCCCATTTGCAGTCTCGATCTCGCCTTGTGTTTTACTTCCTTTGATTGCTCTGTCTGGTTAACTGTCGCTTTCACCTTTGATCGATTTGTAGCGATTTGTTGCCAAAGATTGCGATCAAAATATTGCACCAAAGAGACTTCGGATGTGGTGATAGCAGTGGTGTGTGGGCTGAGCCTTTTAGAAAATGCTCCAATCTATTTTATATATGAACCTCGGGAAATAATTGACAATGTACCATGGTCCTGCTATGTGAAATCAGCTTCTATACCTCACCCATGTGGGTCACATATTGGTGGTTGGAAACAGTTTTAACACCATTTGCTCCATTTGTGTTAATTTTACTGCTCAATACTCTGACCATCAGGAACATTGTACTGGCCAATAGAGTGAGAAGGCGACTTTGTGGAAACAACAATCCTGAAAATCACAATGATCCAGAGACGGAGAACCGAAGGAAATCCATATTTTTACTGCTCGCCATATCTGGCAATTTTATACTTCTATGGACGGTTGCATTCATATTTTATATAGCTGTCCAATTTGAAGATACTCAATTTCTAGAAGCAAATTACAATGACCCTTTCACTATTATGGAACAATCCGGTGTGTATGCTTCTCTGTTTGAGTTGTTGTACAAACACGTTTATTTATGCAGTGTCCCCAGAGTAAATTCAGAGATGAGTTGATAAATATCATTAAGCTCCCCCTGGGAATAATAACGTATATATTTAAGTAAGTTAAATGGCTTCACCGAATTAAAACACAACATGTATCATTTTAACTGTGGGAATGAATGCAAAAGGGGCGATATCGAATTGACCGCGCGCCAGGCAGCATTGTCTGAAATGCAAAGGAAACAGGAAGTGCTTTATAATGGGCGGCTAATGTGATAGATTCCATTCGACACTATCGTCCCAACCTAAAATTACTCCAATTACAGCCCTGCAAATGGACCCAAATTGTTCAATAGAAACGTGCACAGCGTAACTTTCCATCGAAATGCTCACCCTCAGCGAAGCCTAAGGACCGGCGTTTCCTGTTTCTGCGATCGCCAGCCTGATTTTAATTTCAATTAACATGAAAAAAATGGGGGACAGGGCTTGCGAGTTCGAGAGTGCAGAAACTGTAAACCGCGATCGTGGTAATTTAGAATGACAGTGGGGATAAACTCGATAAGAATCATTACATACTCTCCCGGCTTTTGGTTTAAGGTGACTGAGTAAGTGGATTTTATTACATGATATCCTTGTTTTTTACTTGTATTCTGGCAAATTATACACTGAGTCTCTCCATTCCCGGTTGAACATGGACCCGTGGTCTTATTTCCTATGTAAAAAATCGTGCGATACGATCAGAACTCATGTCTTACCTGTTTACAAATTCTAGCACAGAATAAAGTGTTTAAGAAGAGATAACACGAAGAAGCACTTTGCCGCCACTTAACGATAATGGTGGGGTGGGGGTTAGTTGTGAGCTTCGGCAGGATTAGGAGGGTGGGATAGATTTTGGTAACCTTGGTGGTGTTCCAGTATATTAGAGAGCTGGTGTGGAAGTCCTGCGGCTCACGTGCAGGGCAGTGGGTGAGCTTAGATTTTTGCCCAATGCAGGTAGACGTCCAACATTTAGTAATGCTGGTACACGATTTTTAGATTTAGAAAAATCAGATTATGGATCCAGGATTGAATGCAGCAGTTTACTGTAGGTGTGCTGAGGTGTGACAGGACAAAGTGATGGTCCCGGGTTCTGCAGCGCTGCGGCAGCGCTTCAGAGCTTAATTGACACTGGGGGGAGGGTGCTTGGGTTTAAGCCGAACTTTGAATTGGGTTTTCGGAGAATGTGTCCCTAGAGAATCGTTTCCTTTGGCAGTACTGCAGAGGTAGAACCGGAGTCTTGCAGAAGTGGAATCTGTTTCTGTCGAGGGAGCAGTACGAAGATTATGACAGCATTGGTGGGAGACTGAGGTTCCCAGGGTCTGACAACATTTGGGTGGATGGCCATGAACGTGACATTAACCTTCATAGAAATCTCTCTGTAGCGACTGAAGTCAGCGATTCTCATCGGATCTTTGAAAATTAATAGATGGTTTCAGTCTTTATCAACATCTGACTGTTTTAACAGACACACGTTGACTAAATTCACAAGCACTCACCGTATCATTTTATAGCAAAGATTCAATAAAAACGTTAAAAACATATTATACTGATAGATTGTGATTATTGGGATGCCGAAGTGACAAAAAAAGCAACGGAAATTAACGAATGCTTTTTTTTTAAATACAACTGTACAGACAATCTTCAGGTAAACATACTAAACTGAATAATTGGAAACAGAACAGCAAGTAAGTGCTTTAAACAGGTAATTTCCTCGGAGCCAGATTTAATTATAAAATAATGAAGGAAGGCGAAATTATCTTTCTGGCAAATTAACTTCAAATATATTTTAAAATTGATTTTATTTCAACATAATTTGAAAAATGGATTCAATATACACAGGGGAATATACAATTCAACAAATATTAAACTAATTTGCAGACTGGGCACTTACTGATAAATTAACTTTAAAATCAATAATTGTGAGGTAATGAACTTTTTTAGAAAAAGTATAAACAACCCCTAAACCTAAGAAAATAAGAAACTGAATGGGGTAGAAGTGCAAATGAATCTAGGGATACAGGCGAACACATTGGCCCAAAAATTCGTGAGGGAGCCTTCGTGCGAGGGTAAGGCTTCCCCGCGATCTCTCACTGCGCGCTGGCTTTTTCAGTCCGAGCTAGCACGAACTTGATGTTCTGGACAGCAGCTGCGCAGGGCTTCCGGATCCCACAGGCGTAGTTAATTCGTGCGAGCTGTGGGATCACGTGACTCAGTTAGAGCCAATGGCAGCAAACCATCTTTCATTCATAGCTTTCACACAAGTGCTGTGAAAGCTATGAATCTATACCCCCCCAAAAGAACAGCTAAACCTCAATGAAATTTAAAAAAAAAACATCACATTAATAAAATAAGTACAGTTAAATAAATTAACCATTTTAAACAAAAAATAACATTTTTGAAAAAATATAAAATCTTTTAAAAAGTTATAAAAATAAATTTACCTGTCTTTAAAGTCTCTAAAAAAGATATACCTGTTAAAAAAAATTCAAAATAATACTTAATTAACTACTTACCTTGTTAAAAGAGGGTCTTACGCCTCCTTTCTTTATGTCTAAAATGTTCCATGCTTATCTGCGCGTTCAAAGCACTAAGTGCACTGCGTGCGCGCAGCCTGTAGCGCGCACGCTGTTCACCTAGGAACCGCCCCCTTTTGAATTCGCCAAGTGCCGGTTTTCAGCGCATGCGCAATGCATGCAGAAAACCGGCAATTGGAGACAGACTACGCGAGAGTACACAGTGCGTACTCTTGCGTAGTGGCACTAATTTTTTGGGCCATTATTCAGTCGATACGCAGATCATACGGGGAAAATGCTGCCCCGCAATCACTTTCATGGTGCAGTCCAATGCTATCCCATCCCAATCAAAACCCGCACGCAGGGGCTGCATGTTCTAACACGTCAAAAGCGCAGATGAATGTGTCCCAACTTGAGCGCACCCGGCAAGATCTGGGATCATCCATGTGGTCCCATCCACTCGGGTCACGTACTTCGGGGGTTCGTCATACCTAATTAAGTGTCTCCCTGATGTTCTCCTATATTCACCACGTGGAACAAGGTATTTGGGGTGGCCTTTTTGAGCAAAATGCGATAACATAATACCATCCCTTACCAGCAAATGGCATTCATGTTTCCCCGGGTGCACCTGTAACAAACCCCCCTGACTTTACACATATTCAGGTAAATTGGTAAGTGCACATTGCCCTCAGGTGTCGATCAGTCAACCCACGAGGGTAGCTTCCCCTCAGCAATGCTCTGCAGGTTTTCACGGGCTTTTTGCAATTTCCAAGATCCATAAATTACACACACATCATTTCGTGCGGCCACACTAGAGGCATTCCGATCCTCCAATAATTTGATTATACACCACCAACCTGCTTCTGCAGCCTGTCCCATTGAAGTCCTCATCTAAGTCCTCTGCAGCAGAAATAATGTGCGCCCTCGCCCTCCAGCGAGATGGTGCCTCGGCTATTCTTTCCTTCCAGCCAGAATTCCACGTACTTGTGTCCGGTGTCTCTCCACGTGCAGACCCCTCCTCTATCCCAGCCACTAAAATATGTGCAGAGCCAATATCTGAGCTGATGGCTGCGATTGTAAGATGGATTGACGATATCTGTTCATCTTCACATTTTTCTTCCTCTTCCTCCATTGACCGGGCAGGTTCCAGTTCTTGGGTATCTTAAATGAAAAAGGGACAACAGTTGGTTTGTGGTGATGAGAGAGGAGAAAATAACAAGTGCATTCTTGCACCCTCTGCAGCTTTTCAGTCAGAAGAGATTGTGGAATGAGGAGATGCGGATGAGAGAAGGGGGATTAGGTATGCTCATACCATCATCATCAATTGCTTCAGACCCGACAGTGGCCACGGCTTCAGCAACGAACCTTCCCAAGATGGACAGAACTGTCTCCTTCATGGGGGTTAAAACAAGCAGGCGCTAGTCCTCCTCCAGCTCTTTTCTGCTGCCTGCTCTTATGCGCCAACTCCTCATGTACGAAATGGGGAAGTATGTCAATGAGTGTCGTGCAACATGTTTGGTTTATGTGGCTGTCATAGTTGAATAGCTGACATTGTGTGCGAGCTGTGAGTTGCGGGTGCAAGGCTTGGAACAGTGTTGAGGGTGAGGTAAAGCATATGAATTGAAGAGTTGAGTACTTATTGATCGAGATTGTTGGTAGGTGCGTGATGGCGTTTACTGAATTAAGAAGTGGATGAGGCTAGATTTGCAGTTCGTAGGATGTGCCATTGGAAAAAGTACTCACTGCCCTTGAAAACTCGTGTGAGATCGGTAAACTGCTTCCTGCACTACATCCATGTTTCTTGAGCAACTCTCCTTGTATTGGCCTCCGCCGCTACTTCTTCCCACTGCCTCCTCAGCATATGTCTGGAGAACCTCCTGCCCCCTGTGGATCCAGGATATCACTCCTTATTTCCACCTGTTTCACCAAGACCAGTGCAGTGTCTGAAAACCTTGGTGCACGCTCTTTAGCATGTTCAGCTAATGCTCAAACTATGAGCGCAAAGAATCAGTTTTCAAATGACTCCCACCACTTCTTGCTGCCACAATGCATCTTCCGTTTAAAAGGTGCAGGCTGCCTTTAAGTAGCGCTAGACAATGGCGATTATACAACCCCTGCTCATGCGTGCATCCAATGAACAGCACGGGTGCACTGGCTGCACGATGATCTTATGTAAATCAGTAGGCAGCATGAATTTACCTTGCTGCCTGCAAGGCAATGAAAAGCTGCGGGTTACTGGCGTACCGCGATCCCCAAGCCTATTTTGGGGGGTTAGCCAATTGCTCCCCCAGCAGATGTTTGCGGTGAAGTAAGTTCAGAGATGACATGCATTTTGAATCCTCTGGTAATGCCGTACCTGTGTTTATCTTTAGG
The DNA here is from genome assembly GCA_030390025.1 of Squalus acanthias. Taxonomy (NCBI): domain Eukaryota; kingdom Metazoa; phylum Chordata; class Chondrichthyes; order Squaliformes; family Squalidae; genus Squalus; species Squalus acanthias. The sequence goes on along the minus strand of JASTWF010000212.1, from coordinate 709,341 downwards.
CTGAGTTCAGTGCACATGTTCTGGTACAACGCTGCTATTGTTCTTCTATTGGGTGTAAAATTTGACACAGGTGGGGAGGTAAAACAGGCGGAGTCACATTTCTCGATCATTGTATGACACGCCTGATATTCAGGTCTATTAAAGACAACGGAACTGAATATCAGTCGGTGCGTATAACAGGCGACCGATGCAATAATATTGCTTTTGCTTCCCCGCCCTTGTCCATTTGCACCAATCAAAAGGTCTCAGCATATCGTTCAACCCAAGTTAATCAAACTATTCCCGAGTTGTGGTGACAAGGGTAATGACGAGCAACATTGCAATTAGATTTTCAACTTCCCTCTGCCAGGTAATATTTATTTTATGGATTTGCGGCCCATTGTAGAAAAACCCAAATATTTATTTCCAATGAAATCAATGGTGATGAAAATGAAACGGTTTCTACAAAGTAGGTATTATCAGCAACTCCAGCTTCATGGCATAAGTTGAAAATAGAACACAATGTGATGTAACATGAGGCACCAAACTGCCCTATTCAATTATTATTGCAACAGTTCATTGAAGGAATGCTTTTAATGCCCTAGTACATGAATTGCTTAAAATTATATCTTATTGGGCAAACACAGAAATATGTATACTTAAAAAAAATTGAGTCCGTTGGACAATATTGAACTTCAATGTGATACAAGTGTTTACAATGATGGAAGTTTGGAAAAGGATAGATATAAGCTGTGTGTTTCAATAGTTGAGTGACCAAGAATGAGGAGTCATCGATAGAAGATTAAATGTAAGAGATTTAGAGCAAAGTGAAGCAGGAAGTTCTGTACATAATGGTTTGTAAGACTGTGGAAATCAGTTGCAGGGTTAGTGTTTGAGGCATAAACAGTGTCAACATTCAAGTCTAAATTGTACAGGTGGATGATGAAATATCACACAATACTCATATGGTAGGTGCACAGTCTTAGTCCAGTGACAGACACGAATTGATGTTTAAGAAAACTTGAAGGTGTTTGACGTTTCCTATTAAAAGAGCAGGTACCTAGTGACACAATTGGATTGTCCAACACCATGAAGGCGATGAGCAAGTTTATTCAACCTAATTATTCTATGTGGTGAACATTTCAAATTTCATGTTACATGTAGAAAGTTCGCAACTTGAGAGCAAAATATCAGGTCAGGCAGGAACTGTCACTGAAAGGATCAAACATCCGTGGCATAATTTGAAAGAGTCGCCAGTTGAAGGGAATCGTCAGCAGTTCAACAGATAACTACGCATGTTTCTGACGGAATGAGGAGGATCAGCGACAACCTACATATATGTTTCTGTAATTGATTTTCTTAGTTTCTGCAAAAAATGTGTGTTTGATCCAATCCTATAACGCCTGTCTTATACTACAGGCAGACGTTACTATTAACCCAATAGCAAAATACTGCGGATGCTGGAAATCTGAATCAACAACAGAAAAAGCTGGAAGCATTCAGCAGGTCAGGCAGTATAGTGGAGAGAGAAACAGATTTAACTTTTCAGGTCGATGACCCTTCGTCAGAACTGGAAAAAGAACACGGAACTGATTTTTTTCTCCCCTTGTCCAGTCTCTTCTCACCTACATTTGCGACTCTTCTGACGTCCTCCGCCATTTAAACATTTTGCAATTTACTGGCCCCAACCGTCTCCTTTTCAGTATGTACATCCAATCCCTCTACACCTCCATCCCCCACCAGGACGGCCTGAGGGCGCTCCGCTTCTTCGTTGAATAGAGGCCCAAACAGTCCCCATCCACCACCGCCCTCCTCCGTCTGGTTGAACTTGTTCTCACATAGAACAACTTATCCTTTGACTCCACTCAATTCCTCCAAATTAAAGTTGTTGATATGGGACCCGAATGGGCCCTATCTATGCCTGCCCCTTCGTGGGATATGTGGAACATTATTTGTTCCAGTCCTAATCAGGTCCCCTCGCTCATCTCTTTTTCTGTTACATTGATGACTGTATTGGTGCAGTTTCCTGCTCTCGCCCAGAATTAGAACATTTCATACAGTTTGCTACCAATTTTCACCCTTCCTTCACCTTCACATAGTCCATCTCCGAGTCTTCCCTGCACTTCATTGACATCTCCGTCTCCATTTCTGGGGATACGCTATCGGGAAACATCCACTATAGGCCCACTGACACCCACAACTACCTGGACTACACTTCCTCCCACCCCGCTCCCTGTAAGGAGTCCATACCGTTCTCTCAGTGTCTCCGTCTCCACCGCATCTATTCAGACGATGCCACCTTCCACATTAGTGCCACCGATGTGTCTTCCTTTCTCCTCAACCGAGGGTTACCCCTCTACCGTGGTTGACATGGCCCTCGACTGCGTCCATTCCATTTCACGCACTTCTGCTCTCATCCCTTCCCCTCCCTTCCAGAACGACGATAGGGTTACCCTCGTCCTCACCTTTCACCCCACCAGGCTCCACTTTCAACAGACTATCCACTTTCCCCACCCCTCCCCTTTCAGCATTCCAAAGGGACCGTTCTCTGCGCGACACCCTGGTCCACTCTTCTATCACCCCCAACACCCCTTCCCCTCACCACTGCAAATTCCCGTGCAAGCGCAGGAGATGCAGCAACTGCCATTTCACCTCCTCCCTTTCCACTGTCCAGGGCCCCAAACACTCCATCCAGGTGAAACAGCGATTTACTTGTACTTCTTGCAATTTAGTACACTGTATTCGCTGCTCACGATGCGGTCTCTAAATTGATGAGAAGAAACGAAGATTGGGTGACCGCTTTGCAGAACGCCTCCATTCAGTCCATACGTGTGACCCTGAGTTTCCGGTCGCCTGTTACTTAAAATCTCCACTCCACTCCCACTTTGACCTCTCCGTCCTCGACCTCTTACACTGTTCCAACGAAGCTCAACGTAATCTCGAGGGACAGCACCTCATCTTTCGATTAGGCATTTTCTGCTTTCTGGTCTCAACATCGATTTCAACAATTTCAGACTATAACGTCGGCCCCCATGTTTTCTTTTCTCTCTCACATGGCAGCTGCTGACGATTCTGCCATTGTCATTTACACCTCATCAGAGTCATCTTTTGTTTCTTAACTTGTCCCATTAGCATCTTCTTTTGCCTTGCACATCATCCCTTTTGTCTTTCAATCTCTCCTGCCTTCCACCCTATCACAGACATTTCCTTTTGTTCTTTCCTCCCCTCCTTCCTTTCCCTGCCCCACACTTGCTGAAATATCTGTTACTGTTTCCAGTCCTGACGAAGGGTCATCGACGTGAAACGTTAACTCTACTTCTCCATCCACGATGCTGCCTGACCTGCTGAATGTTTCCAGCATTTTCTGTTACTGCTTAATATTAACACAGTCAGATTTGATCTAATAGAGTATGACATCTAATATAGAGACCAGATTGCAGCTCCCATCGCCTTCGGAGATTCCTGTGTGTACAGGTGAAGTGAACAACTGATGTGAGGTTCAGACGGATGTAATTGCATTTTAGTTCTGTGAAGTCATTTAAATAATTTGATTAAATTAGTAAATATAGAAATGGGGCTCGTAATCAGATTCTTCAATTCCTCTCTGAATTTACTCTGGGACACGGCATAAATAATCGTGTTTGTGCATGAACTCAAATTTCCAAGCATATACCCACACTTTTCCAGAATGGCGAATGAGTTGTGGTAATTTGTTTCCAAAACTTGAACATCTGTAAATTGCACACATAAGTAAAATATGAAAATTACCATCCATAAAAGTATAAAATTGCCTGATATGGCGAACAGTAAAATTATGGATCTTCTTCGGTTCTCTATCTCTGTATCGTTGTGATTATCCCCACTTTTGTTACCTTGGAGTCCTGTCCTCACTCTATTGGCCAGTAGAATGTGCCTGGCGGTCAGGGCATTGAGCAGTAAAATCAAGACAAATGGTGCAAAGGGGATTAATATGTTTTCCAACCACAAATATGCTGCCCATAGGGGTGAGGTATAGAAGCTTGATTTCACAGAGCAGTACCATGGTACATTGTCAATTATTTCCCGAGGTTCAAATAAAAAGTAGATTGGAACATTTTGTAAACCGCTTAAGGAACACACCACTGCTATAACCACAGCCGCAGTCCTTTCGGTGCAATATTTTGTACGCAAACTTTGGCAGCAAATAGCAACAAATCGATCAAAGGTGAAAGCCACAGTTAACCAGACAGAGCAATCAATGGAAAAAAAATGCAGGGCGATATCGAGACTACAAATAGGAGTATAGTTCATGAATGAAAAAGGGAAATAAGCATCTTTAATATGTGAGAGAATTACACCAATTATCATTATCAGGAGATCAGCCACTGCCATGGCCACCAGGTAACGGGTGATGCATTTGGAGAGACCGCACTTTCCACGGGAGAGAATCACAATTGTCATCAAATTAGCTGCAAAAAGGAGGAAATGTCATTACTACATCTCCTGATATTGAGAGGAAGATCAGTCGACAGTGCTTTGTCTGAAAATCCATGATCATTTTCTGTCACTCCACAGTGTATCCCTATCTTACTCCAACACCATCGGACAAGATTAGCAATTCTGACAGGATACATTGCTATATCGATACACACCACAAAATTATTCTGTGAGTTACTTTAATAAAACGAAAATCTGCTGTGAAACTCGCGGGTATATTTCAGCTTTCACAGGGCCGAATCTTGCCTTTCAGACTGGCGCCCGTAATAGCATCTGCCTGATTTTAATTTCCATTGACTTCATCAGAAAGGAATCTCAGGCTGGGTACAAGGAGGGCGACCGACTTGCTCATCCCTGACACTCCATACACATCGTCGTGGTTAAGTTTCCAACTGTCTTTCCTTCCTTAAAACCAACATTGCGGATCCACTAGTCGACAATAATAGGCGACAGAACCGCAACGCCAGTTGTAAGCCAAACGTCATGTTGAAAATGTCCCCCAACATCTCATCAATTAAAGCCTCCTAAATAATCATGCAATAGAGGATTCACTGTGATAACATGATTCTGACTGCAATATTCCATCGCTCTGGTTTCTGGAAGCAGGTGAACATTACTCTAAGGGGTTGATCACGTGCTTTTCTCAGGAAATAAAAAAACAAATTACGATTTCTCAGCGATACATTGATCATGTGCACAATATAGCAGCAAACATTTCATTCTGGATTGTGCCTTAACTAAGTACCCCTAGAGTCGCACACATCCCAGCAGCCGGTTAAATGGTGGAGTTACATGGGGTCCGAGCATGGGCGGAGGGAACTTTGGAGATATATCAGAGATGTGTCTGGTAAAACAATAAAATCGCAGTTATTATTAGAAACTTGGCTGCTGGTATGGATCTGACAGGGCCATTTAGAAATGCATTTGAAATGTAGTTTTTCAATAACGTGGATGGCTATTAATATAAACGGGAGGCTCTGAATAGAAAAGCTGTTCTTTGCAAACAAGAGCTTGTTCGTATTGGGCGGTAATGCGCATGATATTCACTTTCTTAGACCAATAGAGCCTAATATCGGGAGGGGCATCACATACGATACAGAACAAGAATTTCTACACGTAGACAATGGTGGCTGCCTGAGTAACCCCCTTAAATCATTGCTCAGCTATTTATCCCTTATGTATTTCAAACTGTTTCTTTTAAATCAGGTATAATTATTGACCCCGTTTGACAACATGAAAACTGTTCTTAGGCCTCCACCCTGAGCCGAATAATGTAAAATGCATTAGCTCTTGTATCAGGTCCAAATCCCTGTTAAGAGTGGATATTTAAGCTTTGGGATAGGTGGCGTTTACAAACATGGAATTGAAAACTCCTGTAACCATAATGACAACCCATATAACAACCATATCACAATTTAACTATTCACTGTTGGGGCTTGATGTGCAACACAATATTAGTATTGCCTCTAGTTTCTGTGAATAACAGTATGTTTTAAATCTATCAACAGATGGATTAAAGTATATTATTGAGTGGAATTAATTATCTCCTGGTTTATGAGACGGGATTAAAGGACCAGTAACAAAGAAAATTATTTTCACCATAACCTCCTGGCCGAGAATCTGAAGAACGTGTGGCCTGAAGCCCGCCGCCCTTTCATCCCACTGCTGAATCTCCCCTTCAGAGCTGTGTCTTCAGCGACACTTTTGGGGAGAATTTCTGGGAGGAATCCGCTGATCTCCTGTGGTAAGTTCAACCCTTTAAATCATTCCTCCCGGTTATTCAGGATCTTCTATCAAAGGTTTGATGGAAAATCGAGAGAAGTCCCGCGAAATTTCTATTCCTGACACTCTATTGCTACTATGCAAATAAAACTTGGGGTAGATTGTAGTCTTAACCGCCTGGGCATTAACCATCGCCTGAATTTTTGTGGGTAGAAATTGGCCTTGGGCCGTACCCGTAAACGGAATCTATTGCATGGGCCGCCTGTTATACGCTTCGCTTTATAATCAGTTCTGTTTAAGTTAATGGAACTGAACATCGGGCGTGGAGCAAGAGGCAGACACGATACAACCGTTCTACCCCTACATGTAGAAAGGGAAATCTGACGGCTATTATTACGGGTAGTAACAGAATTCACCGGATTTTTTTTCCATTGACAGTGATGGACGTCGATCTGCTGTTCTGTTAGGGAAGCGATAACATCCGGAGTATTTTCCTTTCCGTGCCTACCTCAGATGATGCAGAAAGTCCCGGACATAAAGATTACAATCTATCCCATATTTTCTGGAGAAATCATCAGGTGCAGCAACTTGGCATTAGAATTACAACACCACAGCATTAGTTGGACTCGCTTTAGTATCGCTTGACTGACATCATTTGCGGAGTCACAGCAATAATTGGCTCCAGCTGAATGCAGGGCGGGTTTTCGCTCCGAGTGTCAGCCGTTCGTTAGGTTTGCAATTGGTCATAGACTTTCTGTGGGGTTTTGCACTGGAAGTTCCTGTCAGCCAATAATCAATAAAGCGCAGCGCCCTCTACATGGCCTCTGGGACCTGTGTGAACAGGACGAGCAACTGTGTATCTTTTAACCAAACAGATTGAAGAATAATTTCTGAGCAGCGCAATGTCTGAACCAGGAAGTGTGCGATAGTATTCAATTTCAAACCAGGTACAGAAGCGAAACAAAGAAAGGGAAACAAAGATTGGATTAAGAGAGAGAGAGAGAGAGTCCTAAAAGAAACAGAAAGCAAAAGTTAAAAAAATCTTTACTCTCCAACAATATTTAATAGCTAAAGAAATGAGACTCCACACTTTCAAATTTAGCTTTCCGAGCCAGAGACGTTGTTTGACAGTAATTAGGACATACCACGCCTTTAAAGGGGCACTTACACTGGTAGGGACAAGCGGTGCCTGTTCCTGGCGAGTTTAGTCCGTATCTATGGGGCAAGTACAGTAACTTCGCACAGTTGAATACATTTCATTGGTGATTCAGACGGCGAGATGACGTTTTCGGTTAGCTCTTGGAGGAGCGGAGCATCTCGGACAGCAACTTCCGGATATCAGCGTTTAACTGCGCACGTGTGGTCGCCAGATTTGCTGTCCAATTTGCACACAAATAACGGGGATTGCTATTAACCTCACAATCTTTTCGCAACAAAATACAACTCATTTTAATATATCACACAGTCTCAGAATCTGCAGGAATTCGCTATAAGCACAAATTTTGCGACTACTTTCCAGCAGGCAATGACCTAGCGCGGCATCAACATATAGCGGCCATTTATTTATCAAGTACGTACAGCATCCTCACGCCATTCAATGTATTTGAAAGGCGAGTCTCTAGGCGAGAGATTATAATTGTGCAGCCTTTGTAGGAGCAGGGCATCATGGACAACAACTCCCTGATTTCCGCGCTTAACTGCACACGTGTGGTCACTGGAATTTTCTGTCGGAGTTCAGTATAATAGGATGAGCGCTGCTAGCGTCACCATTATTACTGCCGCAAATTCCAGCCCAAGAGGAAGTTGGCAGAAACTTGGAGCATTTTATTTTATTTCTTTGATGGCAGTAATCAATGCCCGCAAAACAAGCACATCAAAACAAAGAGATGATATTATTAGATCGACTGCAGCAGCAGTGATACAGTTCAACACTGTTAAAGATGAACACTATCTGATTATAAGCGTCTTACCAGGAACACCAATCACTGCAAGAATAGGGTAATAAATGCTTTCTATCTGTATGATTACCGGCTGTCCCATTTTCGGAGAGAAGCGACCTTGTCTTTTCGTGTTATGGACACGCAGATCTTCTGTTTTCAAAACAAGGTCGTATTTATACCTGAGAGAAACCTCAGGTGACACAAGACCATTACATAATGATTGACATTAGCTGCAGTCATTTGAACAAACAGATTAAGACAAATTGGGTTGACTCCTATTGACCAGGGACACCTTGCAATGATATTGCCCAGTGAAAGTGTAAGGAGGCCAGGATAATAATGTCATAATTCGTTCCAAACAGAATATTTCGCCATCTCCACTTCTACAATCATGGTACCAATCTCTTTAAATTGAGTATATTAATTTATAGCTTCATACAAGGGGATTTGAAGTTTTAAATGCACACATTTGTGGCATATTAGCTTCATCTAGATGTTAGCTCCATCAAGATTTGTCTTGGTCTGCTTTAACTTATATTAAATCTAATTTACATTCAGGGGCTCCTGTGGTGCACGTGTGATCGAAGAACATTCACAGATAAACACAAAAACTGATATAATCAGTAGCAGGCATCTAATCAGCCCCATAGATATGCAGAGAAGTTGGAATTTTGGAGGTATTAACAGACGTTGCACAGAGGTAGAAGAAGTTATAATAGTGAGAATCTTAGAATGATGCAACAAGTGCCTGTGCCGGCTCTTTGATAGAGATTTCAAATTAGATTCACTCCCCTGCTGTTTCCCCATAGCCCTGCAAAATGCTCCCTTCAATTATTTATCCAACTCACTTCTGAAAATTATTATTGCTTCTGTTTCCACCACCCCTTCAGTCAGTCTATTCCAGATCACAACAACTCGCTGCGATTCCCCCCTGCCCCGCCCCCCACCTCATGTCGCCTCTGCTTCTTTTGTTAATTACTGTAAATCTGTGCATCTGTTTATCGACCGAGCTGCCAGTAGAAACAGTTCTATCTTATTTAGTCAAAAAAGTAAACTTTCATGATTTTTAACAGCTTCATCAAATCGCCCCTTAGGATCTCTGCTCTAAGGAGAACAACCCCGATTCTCGCGTCATCCACGTAACTGAAGTCTTTCATCTCTTAGAACAATTTTAATGAATCTCATCTGCACCATCTCTGAGGCCTTGACAGCTGTACTGAAGGGTGGTGCCCAGAATAGGTGACAATACTTCAACTGGGGCCTAACCAGTGTTGTCTAAAGATTCAGCATAACTTGCTTGCTTTAGTGCTCTGTTCCTCTATTTAAAGAATCGTGGGGCCGGTCGGCCTTTTTAACAACCAGCTGTACTGCAAACACTTGTGTTCGTACAGCTCCAGGTCTCGCTGTTCCTGCACCGCCTATTAAATTGTACCATTTAGTTTATATTGTCTGTCCTCATTCTTCCTACTAATATGAATCACTTCAAATTAATCTGCGTTAAATTTAATTTGCCAAGCGCCTACCTATTTCACCAGTCTATCTATGACCTCTTGAAGTCTGCTACTATCCTCCTCACTGCTTACAACATTTCCGAGTTTGGTGTCTCTGCAGGGTTTGAAATTATGCCCTGTATGTCCAATTCCAGCTCATAAATAAAAATCGAATCATGTAGTGGTCACAGCATCGAGCCCTGGGGGATGCACACGTCCCTCCAGTCGGAAAACAACCGCTTAGCCAAACTCTCTGCTTTCTGTCCTTTAACCAATTTCGGATCCACGCAGTCACTGTCCCTTTAATCCCATGTGCTTCATTTCTGCTAATATGCGGTACTTGATCAAAAGCCATTTAAAGTCCATATACACAACAATAACCGCGCTACCTTCATCCACTCACTTCATTATAGAACACAATCAAGTTAGTCAAATATGATTCGCCTTTAACAAATCCGTGCTGGCTATCATGTATTCATCCATATTTTTCCAAGTGCAGCTTAATTTTGTCCCGGATTATTGTGTCTAAACCTCCTCTCCCCTCCCTCACATCGACGTTAGGCTGACTGGTTTGTGGTTGATGGTTAATTCCTCTCCTATTGTATTGAGCAGGGGTATCACATTTGCCATCTTCCTGTCCTCTGGCACTACACCCATATCTAAGGATGAAAGGAAGACGATGGCCAGAGCCTCCACAAATTTCACCCTTCCTTCCCACAACAACCTTCGATGTAACCGATCCGGACCGGGTGACCTTTGTAGTTTGAGGGATGCCAACCTTTTATGTACCTCCTCTTTAACTATTGTTATCGTATCCAATGTTTCTACTGCCTCCTACTTTACTGAGACATTGGCGGCATCTTGCTTACTGAAGACATCTGTAAACTAGTCATTTACTAACTCAGCAATGTCCTCTGCCTCCACAACAAGATCTCCTTTTTGGTCCCTAATCGGCCCAGCCTTTCTTTTACTAACCTTTTACGACATGGGCAGTTTGTCTGCACGAATGTAATTTGCATATATTTTCTAAAACACTTAACCGTACGTGATCATGGGATTTTATTGTGAGCATTCCATTATTCCCGTAGCAGTGCTGCCATCAACTCTGCAGACCTGGCAGCCTGTCTAAAAATAGATATGTAATCTGCATGGACTTTCTTTTTTTTCCCGTGACTTTGTTTGGAAATAATTTAAGCAGATAGAAAACTAGTTATGTATTGAAAAGGACAGTCTGGTTGGAATGTTAATACACATTTATTAGAAATTGGTTGATTTAATCTCTGTGAATCTGGAACAAATAAAGAACCTTTTAGTAGAAGGAGCCGGTGTCTATAAACATTAAAACATTGTCTCTCAGGCCCTGTCGGCTGTCGACCTCACACTTTGCTGCATTCAGGGGAAACACTCTATCTTGATAATATTCCACTGCACACATCACGTCTCAGGCTATACTTCTCTTCAGTTCTGACTGGAGATTGAAATCGATACAACAATGAAATATTTAATATCCACCTCCCTCGCATGTCAAAAGTCTGTGAAATAAATGACTTGAACCAAAATTGTTTTTCCAGATCAAACTGTGTAAGAAATTATCCCTCGGGGCGGGGGGGGGGGGGGAGGGTCGGTAAACCCCTTCTAGATGATCATCGTATTATTTTAAATTTAATTACTCGGTAACTTGCTGTGTCTTCCGGTTTAAATGTATTATTCAGTCTGTAATTGAAATCTGACCATTAGATTAGTCCTCATCTAACAACGTGCCATTTTCCCCTTGTCATGAAATTGAGAGGAATGTAATGAACATCCCACGTGATCTCCAGTTGTAATCTCATAATTGCTCATCCTGGATACACAAAATAGAGCCAGTAATGGTTCAGTCAGACCAGAAGCGGAAAATCGCAACTCCTCCGATTTCAACTCGCAGACGAATTGCGTTTGTTCTGGGAATGGCAGAAAACAGGCTCGGTCGATTTTAACCGCTGCACCTCATTAGCATGTCACTCTCAGGTTTCCCACAGTCACCGCGAAGTGGCAGGCAGGCCGTTAAAATCGGGCTGTAGGAGGCTGCCACCGGGACCCAGCGAAACAGTCCCAGCACAAGGTAAGAACATAAAAACAGAAGAAATAGGAAGTGGAGTAGGCCATTTGAGTCTTCGAGCCTGCACCGCCATTCAACAAGATCATGGATGATCTTCTACCTCAACTCCACTTCCCCGCACTATCCCTGTATCCCTTAATTCCCTTAGTTCCCTAAAAATGTATCGACCTCTGCCTTGTATATACTCAACGACTAAGCATCCACAGCTCTCTGGGATAGAGATTTGCAAAGATTCGCAATCGCTGGAGTGAAGACATTTCTCCTCATCTCAGTCCTAAATGGCCGATCTGTTATTCTGAGACTGTGACCCCGTGTTCTAGATTCCCCAGCCAGAGGAAACATTTTCTCAGCATTAACCCTGTCAATTCCGTTAGGAATTTATATGTTTCAATTAAATCACCTCTGATTCTTCTAAACTCAAGGGAATATGGGCCTAATCTACTCAATCTCTCCTCAAAGTACAATACCCTCATCGCAGGAACCAGTCTAGTGAACTTTCGTTGCACTCCCTCTAAGGAAAGTATATATTTCCTTCGGTAAGGAGACCAGAACTGTAAATAGTACTCCAAGAGTGGCCTCACCAATGCCCTGTATAACTGTAATAATATTTATTTACTCTTATACTCTAATCCCTTTGTAACAAAAGCTAACATACCATTTGCTTTCCTAATTGCTTGCCGTACCTGCATGCTAACTTTCTGTGATTCATGTACAAGGACACCCAGGTCATTCTGAATGCAAACATTTTCCAGTCTCTCACCATTCAAAAAATATTCTGCTTTTTGTTTTACTTGCCAAAATGGAAAACTTCACACTTCCCCACATTGTACTCCATGTGCCATGTTCTTGCCCACTAAGTCAACCTGTCTATATCTCTCTGCAGCCTCTTTGTGTTCTCCTCAAAGCTTACTTTTCCACCTAACCTTGTATCATCAGCAAGCTTGGATACATTACACTCAGTCTCTTCATCTAAGTCTGTAATATTTATTGTAAATAACTGAGGCCCAAGCACTGATCCTTGCGGTACCCCACTAGTTACAGCCTGCCAACCTAAAAAAGTCCTGTTTATTCCTACTCTCTGTTTTCTGTCCATTAACCAATCCTCAATCCATGCTAATATATTATCCCCAATACCATGAGTCCTAATTTTATGTAATAACCTCTTGCGTGGCACCTTATCGAATGCTTTGTGAAAATCCAAATACACGACATCTCTGGTTCCCCCTTATACATGCTACTAGGTACATCATCAAAAAACTCTAACAGATTTCTGAAACACGATTTCCCTCTCATAAAAACATGTTGACTCTGCCTAATCATATTGCGATTTTCTAAGTGTCCTGTTACCACGGCCCTTTTAATTGATTCTAGCATTTTGCCTGATACTGATGTCAGGCTAACTGTCGAAAAGTTTACCGTTTTTTCTCTTCCACTTTTCTTAAATAGCTGGGTTGTGTTTGCTGCCTTCCAATCATTGGGGACTGTTGTAGAATCTAGAGAATTCTGGAAGATTAATACCAGTGCAACCATTATCTTTGCAGCTACCTCTTTTAAAACCCTAGTATCCAGGTCGTCAGGTCCAGGGGATTTGTCGCTACTTAGTCCCATTAATTTCTCCAGTACTATGGGCCGTAACGGCTGCTTACGAGGTGTGTACACGTAACACCTGATTTTACCAGCTTAAGTGTTTTAAAAAACAGAAAAATGAAATTTTGTCAAAAATGTATACATTTAAAATCTTGTTAAATAAGGTAAGTTTATTTTTAGCCCGTTTAAAACATGTGAATTTAGTTTGCAAAAAATTAAATTTTTGTTTTAAATATTTAATTAAATGCAAGTTTAATTAATATTAAATATGTGTATTTTTTTAATTTATTTGATGTATAGGTGTATTTTTTGCGGTATTTATAATCATGCTTATGGGGTTTCTGTACATACGGACTCCCCATCAGTATGAATGGTGTTTCCATTTTGTCATTCATTGGCCCAGCCCACGTAATCCCAGGGATACTCGCGAAACGCCTGCACCCCTGGAATACGTGGGTACCCAGAGAGTCTCCGTGTTTCCCGAGTACCCAGTTACGTGGGCATTTTAATTGTGGATCGGAGGCATTTCCCTGCAGAAGCCTCCGACCACAAATTCAGGGCCTAATTCTTTATTGTACTGATTTCTTTAATCACCTCGTCCTCTATAGATGCTTGGTTCCCCCATTATTTCTGGAATGTTTTTGTATCTTCTACCGTGAATAAAGAAACAATATATTTTTTTAATGTCTCTGACATTTCCTTATTGCTCATTATAATTTCTCCTAAATTCCTCAGGCTTACTAATTTTATTGGCAACATTATAAGCCTCTTCCTTTGATCTAATACTATCTTTAACTTCTCTTGTTAGCCATGGTTGGACCACTTTATCTGTAGGATTTTTGTGCCTTAAAGGAATACATATTTGTTGTAAATTATGTATTAATTCTTTAACTGTTATCCATTGCTTGTCTACCATAATTCCTTTTAATGCAGCTTCCCAATCTACCTTAGCCAACTCTTCCCTCATACATACGTAGTTTGCTTTGTTTAGATTTAAGACCCTTGTTTCGGACTTAACTAAGTCACTTTCAAACTCACTATAAAATTCTACAATATTATGGTCACTCTTCCCTAAAGGCCCCTTAACTGTAAGCTTATTAATTAACCCTTTCTCATTGCACAATACTAGATCTAAAATAGCCTGTGCACTAGTTGGTTCCTCAACATACTGATCCGAAAAATATCTTGTAAGCATGAACTCGTCCACCACACTATTACTGCAAATTTGGTTTGCCCAGTCTATATGTAGATTAAAGTCCCCCATGATTACTATATTACTCTTGTTACATGCACCTCTAATTTCCTGATTTATTCCCTGACCTGCATTACAACTATTGTTTGGGGGCCGAAAACAACTCCCACCAATGTCTTCTGCACCTTGCCGTTTCTTAGCTTCACCCAAACTGATTCTACTTCTTGATTTTCGGATGCTAAGATCTTTTCTCACTACTGTCTGTATCCCATCCTTTATTATCAGGGCTACCCCATCCTCCTTTTCCATTTTGCCTATCTCTTCTAAAAGTTTAGTATCCTGGAATATTTAGTTCCCAACCTTGGTCATTTTACAACCATGTCTCTGTAATCGCATTTAGATTAAAGTTACTCATTTTTATCTGTGCTATTAATTCATTTACAGCGCCTTTAGATTTGACTTTGTCCTAGTTTTCCCTGATGACACCTTAGTCACTGATAACCTATTACCTTTGTTACTTTCTCTGTCACTTCCTGGCCCAATCTGCTTATTTTTACTCAAAATTCTGCTCTGCTCTTGAGGCTTTAAATTTCCATTGAGCTTTTAAATTTACACTTTCCTGAATCCTCCTACAAAACCCTCCTGCTTCATTATTTTAAAGCCCTGTCTACTGCCTTAGTAATTCGATTCGTCAGGATTCTGCTTCCAGCCTGGTTTAAGTGGAGCCCATACCAACGGAACAGCCACTTTTCCCCCCAGAACTGGTGCCAGTAGCCCAAGAAGCAAAACCCCTGCCTCCCACCTCAATATTTCCGCAATGCATTTAACCTTCTAATCTGTTTATCCCTGTGCCTATTGGCATCTGGTTCATGTAACAATCCAGAGATTATTACCTTTGAGGTTCTGCTTTTTAATTTGGTCCCCAACTCCTCACCTCCCTCAGCAGTACCTACTTTCTAGTTCTACCTATGTTGTTGGTTCCTACGTGGACCCCGGCATCTGGATCCTCCCCTTCCCACTCCAAGGTCTTCCCCAGCCACAACGAGCTGTCCTTAAACCTGGCACTGGGCAGGCAACGCAGCCGTCTGTACTCCCTGCCGTGGCTGCAGAAAAGAGTATCTATCCCCTTGACTATACAGTTCCCTACCTCTACCACATTCCTTTGAACTCCCACGAATTGAATTGCCTCCTGTACCATGGTGCCGTGGTCAGATTGCTCATCCTCCTGCAGTCTTTGTTCTAATCCGTACAGGTAGAAACTACCTCTTACCTGTTGTAAAAGGCCAAGGAATAAGGCTCCTCCTTCACTATATCCTGGGTCTCCATACCTTCCTGACACGCAGTCACAACCTCCTGCCCCTGACCATTGACTAACTCTAAAGTACTTAACCTAAGGGGTTTGAATGCTTCCTGGAACAAAGTGTCAAGTAACTTTCCTCCTCCCTGATGCATCGCAATGTCTGCAGCTCGGACTCCTGCTCAACAACTCTGAGCCGAAGTTCCTGAAGTTGCAGGCACTTATCGCAGTTGTGCTTGCCCCTTCTCTTGCCGTCGTTCTGGTCCGCTCTGCCCATGGCCTTTTCTCATCCTCTGTATTTATGCTGCCGCTCCTTCTCTCAGGATGGATGGACGGAACTAGGCAGCGAAATCGCTTTATGGGGAGGGGAAGCGCAGGGCAGGTGAAATCCAAGCCTTTCTTACGGGATTCGGAAGAGAACTCCTGCTCTTTCTGGCCCACAAAGAACCATTTTTTTTAAACATACCTTTATGGGCCTCTTCTGGCCCTGACTGCTGTTCCCTGCAGGTTTGGCCTAGCGGGGAAACCAGTACTGATCCCCGCTAAGGCATCAGGTAAATAAAGCAGGTCGCCGGGCCGGATCTGCATATTCACGGAGGACCCTGTTGAGCTGGACCTTTAAAATTTCAGTCAGCCAGGTCTGGCTGGGAAGAGAATCGGCATTTGGGCAGCGCCATTTAAAATCCCCATCACTTCCCCTGCTTTCTGCCAGATGGGGCACATTGAAAATCGAGGAGCAGTTCGATCATGTAATGGTTTTGCAAATGTCTAAGACGCAAAGGAGGAACAGAACGAAGGAGAGTTCCTGCTAGGGCAATAGCAGATATATCAGTAACATAGCAGATTAGTTGACAACCCATCAGCTCCACGCTGCTGCTCAGCAGATCAGAAAAAGACTATTCTAAGTTTACAATTCGTCATAAGTTCAGCAGATAGAACACAAAGCAAACAGCTCCTGTTACTAAAAGACGATAGGCGAACTGTGGAGAGACCATTGGGCAGATTTTCGCTTGCTGACCAGGCATAAAACTATCATTGTGGATCGGCCCACGTTGTAGAAACCATCCGGTTGTCAATTTGAGATTAGCACAAAACGGATGATAACACATTGGCCGTCCGTTTTATACACTGTCCATTTTTATTTTCCTTTGACTTCGATGGAGAATGATATCAGGTGGGTTATAAAACCGGATGCCAATTTGTTATCGACTATTTTGGACAACTGCCGAAGCCCAAGTTCATCCCCGTATTCTTAACCCGCTGTCCTGATATAAGACACAGCAAAGGGTTTTGGGCGATTTCTATAAACAGCGGGCCCAAATGTTACATCCAGGTCGGAAGTTGAAAATCTATTCCCATATCACCCCATCAGATCAGAATTTGTTCATCAGTGTGAAAGGGTTGCAAGCGGAAGATTTGTGTGTCAGGGCTTCGTTCAACTCTGGGGAAGATTGACCCTTTCTCGTTTGATGATGTGACGTTTAATATTTGGAGGCAAAGTGTGAATAGAATGTCTGATTTAGTGGAATGTGAAAGAAGTGGAGGTGCCCGCGCCATTGCAGCTTAATCTATTGGACCACGGTCTAAAATTTCACATGTGGGGAGCAACCTGGGCTGCTGGACACAGCAACACCAATACGGAATCAGCACCAACAGCTTCCAGGCAGGTTGGCTGCATTGTAGAGAAGCAAAGGATAAATCAACATTAACCAGGTCAAGATGAGAATTTCCTGGTGCATGTGTATGAACTGAATTACAGTAATTTATGCCAGCTAACGTGAGTTTACAGACTCTGATTCTGATCAAATTATTAAATTATGAAAGCTATTTAACTGTCGCTGCCCACTCTAAACAACTGGTGAACCAATTATGTGATCAGTCTCGTGTTTGCCGGATGGGGCTGTCCTGTAACAATTCACACATGAGTTTATCGCCCACAATGGAAACATTATTTAAGCTTAGTTAGCATGTTTTACGACGATTTAAATTGTCAAGCTATCCAAGTTTCGCTTTCTTTTAGCATTTTTAGTGGTAGAGCCAATGTGGGTGAAAGGCAAATTTTAATCTTGTCTCTAGTATGAACAACAGACAGTTTGGAAACGCAAGCACAGATAACCTCTGCATTGAACACCCTCTGTCCATTTCACCTTCCTGTCTGTGTCCCGCTGAAGTCTATAACTATCCTCATCACTATCTGTTACTTTGTCAAGTTTCGCATCATCTGCAAACTTTATAATGCTGGTACCTACACCCATGTCTAGGACGTTTACAAAAATGGAAAGGATTAATGGACTCAAAACTGACCCTTGGGGAAGACTACTGCAAACCACCACCCAGTCTGAACAACGTCCACCTACCACTACCCTTTGCTTCCTGTCACTGAGCCAATTTATCAGCTATACCGCCACGTTTCCCTTAATTCCATGGTCTTACATTTTCTCAATAAGCCTCCTGTGTGGCACTTTGTCAAACGACTTCTGAAAGTCCATATATACAATATCTACTAGGCTACTTTGATCATCCTTATCTGTATATAAATAAAGAATTCAATCAATTAGTCAGACACAATTTATGTTGAACAAATCTATTGTGGTTCTCCTTGAGTAACATAATGGGCCAAAAATTCATCCCGCGATGCGAGAGTACGCACTGCGTACTCTCGCGTATTCTCTCTCCAATTGCCGGTTTTCTGCATGCCCTGCGCATGCGCTGAAAACCGGCACTTGGTCTTTTGAAAAGGGGGTGGTTCCTCGGTGCATCGCGTGCGCGCTACAGGCTGCGCGCACGCTGTGCACTTCGTGCTTTGGACGCGCAGGTAAGTACGGAAGATTTTAGAAATGGAAAAAGGAGGAGTGAGACCCACTTTTAACAAGGTAAGTTGTGAATTAAGTATTTTTTTGAATTTTTTTTAACAGGTATATCTTTTTTAGAGACTTTAAAGACAGGTAAGTTTATTTTTATAACTTTTTAAAAGATTTTAAATTTTTTCAAAAATTTAATTTTTTATTTAAAATGGTTAATTTATTTAACTATACTTATTTTATTAATGTGATGGTTTTTTTTAATTTAATTGAGGTTTAGCTGTTATTTTGGGGGTGTGTAAGATTCATAGATTTCACAGCACGTAAGTGGAACTTATGAATGGAAGATGGTGTGCTGCCATTGGCTCTAACTGAGTCACGTGATCCCACAGCTCGCACGAATTCACTTCGCCGGTGGGATACGCAAGCACTGCCCAGCTGATGTCTGGAACATCAAGTTCGTGCGAGCTGGATCTTAAAAAGCACACGCGGAGTGAGAGAACGCGGGGAAGCCTTACCCCCGCGGGAACAGAGCGAGATCAATTTCTGGGCCATTGCCTTTCCAAATGAAAGTACATTTGGTTCGTGATAATGGTTTCCAATAACTTCCTCACTACCGATGTTAGGCTGACTCGCATGTAATTTCCGAATTATCCCTCTCCCCTTTCTTGAATAGTGGTATAACATTAGCAATCCTACAGTCCGCTGGCACTACTGCTATATCCAATGAGGATTGATAGAATGTGAACAATGCCTCTGCTAGGTCTACCTCTACTTCTATAAGCAGCCTAGGATAGATTCCATCTGGACCAGGTGACTCAACAAATTTCAGATGTTGTCTCTTTCATCGGATTTTTAAGGATTTTATTATTAATTTTTATTTCTTATTCGGTTTGTAATGAATTTCGGTCGAAGTTTGAAATTTACTGAAAAGGAAATGGTCCCAATTAGGAGTGAGGAAGTCAGGCTTTCAATCAGACTGGGAGTGAGGACGATTGGGCTGTGAATCAGACTGGGAGTGAGGCAGCTGGGACTGTTAATCAGTCTGTGTGGGAGTGCTCTGTCAATCAGACAGTGAGTGAGTGGGGCTGTCAATCTGACAGTGTGGGAGTGGGGGTCTCAAGCAGACAGTGTGGGAGTGGGGCTGTCAGTCAGACAGTGTGGGAGAGGGGCTGTCTATCAGACAGTGTGGGAGCGGGGCTGTCATTCAGAGAGTGTGGGAGCGGGACTGTCAATCACACAATGTGGGAGCGGGACTGTCAATCAGACAGTGTGGGAGCCAGGCTGTAAGCAGACAGTGTGGGAGCGGGACTGTCAATCAGACAATGTGGGAGCGGGGCTGTCATTCAGAAAGTGTGGGAGCGGGACTGTCAATCACACAATGTGGGAGCGGGGCTGTCAAGCAGACAGTGTGAGAGCGGGGCTGTCAATCAGACAGTTTGGGAGCGGGGCTGTCAGTCAGACAGTTTGGGAGCGGGGCTGTCAATCAGACAGTGTGGGAGCGGGGCTGTCAATCAGACAGTGTGGGAGCGGGGCTGTCAATCAGACAGTGTGTGAGCCAGGCTATCAATCAGATAGTGTAGGTGCGGGGCTGTCAATCAGACAGTTTGGGAGCGGGGCTGTCAATCAGACAGTGTGGGAGCGGGGCTGTCAATCAGACCATGTGGGAGCGGGGCTGTCATTCAGAGAGTGTGGGAGCGGGACTGTCAATCACACAATGTGGGAGCGGGGCTGTCAAGCAGACAGTGTGGGAGCGGGGCTGTAAATCAGACAGTGTGGGAGCGGGGCTGTCAAGCAGACAGTGTGGGAGCGGGGCTGTCAATCAGACAGTGTGGGAGCGGGACTGTCAATCACATAATGTGGGAGCGGGGCTGTCAAGCAGACAGTGTGGGAGCGGGGCTGTCAATCAGACAGTGTGGGAGCGGGGCTGTCAATCACACAATGTGGGAGCGGGACTGTCAATCAGACAGTGTGGGAGCCAGGCTGTCAAGCAGACAGTGTGGGAGCGGGGCTGTCAATCAGACAGTTTGGCAGCGGGGCTGTCAATCAGACAGTGTGGGAGTGGGGGTCTCAAGCAGATAGTGTGGGAGTGGGGCTGTCAGTCAGACAGTGTGGGAGAGGGGCTGTCTATCAGACAGTGTGGGAGCGGGGCTGTCAGTCAGACAGTGTGGGAGAGGGGCTGTCATGTAGACAGTGTGGGAGCCAGGCTGTCAAGCAGACAGTGTGGGAGCGGGGGTTGTCAATCAGACAGTGTGGGAGCGGGGCTGTCAATCAGACAGTGTGGGAGCCAGGCTGTCAAGCAGACAGTGTGGGAGCGGGGGTTGTCAATCAGACAGTGTTGGAGATGGACTTTCAATCAGAGAGTGAGTGGGCGGGGTTGGAAAGGAGCGAGCCGAGACTGTCAATCAGACTGAGGGGTCGTTTCTGGCTCTGCTGCAACCACAGAGAAGGACCAAAGGCTGCCAGAATCTCCCAGTCAGGGTTATTTATAGACAGAATGCAGGGACAATTCGAACTGCAGTTACATGCTGGCCAGGAATGGCTCAATTATGAGAGGGAAGAGATGGTTTGTCTCCAATGATTCTTATTCTTGCTTCAGATTGCTTGCGTTGTATAAACATGATCCAAAATTAATCCCACATACCTCAGACCTTCATGGTTCAGCATCTCGACTCCCAGTATACAGATTCCATCAACCCTCCTGCAGCAAGAGAGCTAAGTTCACGTACACAGACTCGCATGTGCACAGATACACACCTGCACACACCTATACACACATAAACATATGTACACATGCATACTCTTAAAACACACACATACATTTAGAAACATAGTATCATACAGTCAGCGTCATAGAGTCATATCCGCACAGAAGGAGGCCATTCGGCTCATCGAGTCCGTGCCGGCTCTCTGTAGAGCAATCCAGTCAGTACCATTCCTCCGCTCTATCCCTGTAGCCCTGCAAGTTTATGTCCCTCAAGTACCTATCCAGTCTCCACTTGAAAACAGCTGATTGTGTGAGTACGGCCAGGTGAGTATTTATACTACACTGTAGTTTGACAGTTAAGGTTAGTAGTTTATAAAGTTTAGAAGGTCCTGATTTTTGTGGTTTTAGTTTCTAAGGTCTCTGTTGTGTAGCAGGGAGAGCTAGTATACAAGGGCCCTTGAGTCTATCATTTAACTGTAGTGTAATTTGTGGCATTGATTTGAGTTAATTTAAATTAATTGAAGTGTAATTCATGGCAGCACAGCTCAGCCCAGTGGAATGCTCCTCCTGCACTATATGGGAAATCAGGGGCACTTCCTGTGACCCTGTTGACTATGTGTGCGGGTAATGTATCCAGCTGCAGCAACTGGCAGACCGCATTGCGGCGCTGGAGCTGCGAATGGATGCATACTGGAGCATTCGCGATGCTGAGGACATCGTGGATAGCACGTTTAGTGAGTTGGTCACAACGCAGGTAAAGGCTGCACAGGCAGGAAGGGAATGGGTGACCACCAGGCAGAGTAGTAGGCGCAGGCAGGTAGTGCAGGGGTCCCCTGTGGACATCTCCCTCTCAAACAGATATACAACTTTGGATATTGTTGAGGGAGATGGCTTATCGGGGGAAGGCAGCAGCAGCCAACTTCCTGGCACCATTGGTGGTTCTGATGCACAGCACTGGAGGAAAAAGAGCGGGAGAGCTATAGTGATAGGGGATTCTATTGTAAGGGGAATAGATAGGCGTTTCTGCGGCCGCAAACGAGACTCCAGGTTGGTATGTTGCCTCCCTGGTGCAAGGGTCAAGGATGTCTTGGAGCGGCTGCAGGGCATTCTGTAGGGGGAGGGTGAACAGCCAGTTGTCGTGGTGCATATAGGTACCAACGATATAGGTAAAAAAAACGGGATGAGGTCCTTAAAGCTGAATATAGGGAGTTAGGAGGTAAATTAAAAAATAGGACCTCAAAGGTAGTAATCTCAGGATTGCTACCGGTGCCACGTGCTAATCAGAGTAGAAATAGAAGGATATTTTAGGTGAATACGTATTTAGAGGAATGGTGCAAGGGGGAGGGATTCAAATTCCTTGGACATTGGAACCGGTTCTGGGGGAGGTGGGACCCGTACAAACTGGACGGTTTGCACCTGGGCAGGACCGGGACCGATGTCCTAGGGGAGTGTTTGCTAGTGCTGTTGGGGAGTGTTTAAACTAAAATGGCAAGGGGTTGGGAACCAGTGCAGGGAAACAGAGGAAATGGAAGTAAGGATAGAAGCAAAAGACAGGAAGGAGAAAAGCAAAAGTGGAAGGCAGAGAAATTAAGGGTGTAAATCAAACAGGGCTACAGTAAATAATAATTCTAAAAGGACTAAGATTGTTAAAAAAACAAGCCTGAAGGCTTTGTGTCTTAATGCGAGGAGCATTCGGAATAAGGAGGATGAATTAGCTGTGCAAATAGATGTAAACGGATATGATATAATTGGAATTACGGAGACATGGCTCCAGGGTGACCAAGGCTGGGAATTCAACATCCAGGGGTATTCAATATTCAGGAAGCACAGACAAAAAGGAAAATGAGTTAGGGTAGCACTGCTGGTTAAAGAGGAGATTAGCACAATAGTAAGGAAGGATATTAGATCTGATGTGGAATCTGTATGGGTAGAGCTGACAAATACCAAGGGGCAGAGAACGTTAGTGGGTTTGTATACAGACCCCCAAACAGTAATGCTTAGGTTGGGGATGGCATTAAACGGAAAATTAGAGACGCATGCAATAAGGCCACAGCAGTTATCATGGGTGTCTTTAATCTACATATAGATTGGGCTAACCAAATTAGTAACAATACTGTGGAGGAGGAATTCCTAGAGCGTATACGGGATGGTTTCCTTAACCAACATGTCGAGGAACCAACTAGAGATCATGCCATCTTAGACTGGGTATTAAGTAAGGAGAAAGGATTAATTAGCAATCTTGTTGTGCGAGGCCCCTTGGGTCGGAGCGATCATAATATGATAGAATTCTTCATTAAGATGGAGAGTGAAGTAGTTGACTCAGAGACTATGGTCCAGAATTTAAATAAAGGAAGCCACGATGGTATGAGGCGCGAGTTAGCTAGGATGGATAGTGGAGCGTTACTTAAAGGGTTGACGGTGGATAGGCAATGGCAAACATTTAAAGATCGCATGGATGAACTACAGAATTTGTTCATCCGTGTTTGGTGTAAAAATAAAACAAAAAAGGTGACTCAACCGTGGCTAACAAGGGAAATGAGGGATAGCATAAGATCCAAGGAGAGGAAATATAAATTGGCCAGAAAAAGCAGCAAACCTGAGGATTGGGAGCAGTTTAGGATTCAGCAAATGAGGACAAAGGGATTAATTAAGAGGGGGAAAATAGAATATGAGAGTAAGCTGGCAGGCAACATAAAAACTGACTGTAAAAGCTTCTATAGATATGTGAAGAGAAAAAGATTGGTGAAGTCAAGCGTAGGTCCCTTGCAGTCAGAATCTGGGGAATTTATAATGGGGAACAAATAAATGGCAGACCAATTAAATACATACTTTGGTACTGTCTTCACAAAGGAGGACACAAATAACCTCCCAGAGATGTCGGGGAACATAGGGTCTAATGAGAGGGAGGAATTGAATGAAAGCAGTATTTGTAGGGAAATGGTGTTAGGAAAATTGACGGATTGAAGGCCGATAAATCCCCAGGACCTGATAATCTAAATCCTAGGGTACTTAAGGAACGATGTCTTGCTGCAGTTGTACAAGGCCTTGGTGAGAACACACCTTGAGTATTGTGTGCAGTTTTGGTCGCCTTATCTGAGGAAGGATGTTCTGGCCATGGAGGGAGTGCAGCGAAGGTTTACCAGACTGATACCTGGGATGGCAGGAATGTCGTAGGAAGAGAGATTGGGTCCATTAGGCTTATATTCGCTAGAGATTAGAAGAATGAGAGGGGATCTCATTGAAACTTATAATATTCTACGAGGACTAGACAGACTAGATGGAGGAAGGATGTTCCCGATGGCGGGGGAGTCCAGAACCGGAGGTCACAGTCTAAGGATAAGGGGTAAGCCATTTAGATGAGATGAGGAGGAATTTCTTCACCGAGAGAGTGGTGAACCTATGGAATTCTCTACCACATAAGGCAGTTGAGACCAATTCATTAAATATATTAAAGAAGGAGATAGATATATTTCTTAAGGCTAAAGGGATCAAGGGCTATGGGGAGAAAGCAGGGACAGGCTACTGAATTTGGATGATCAGCCATGATCTACTTAAATGGCGGAGCGGGCTCGAGGGGCCGAATGGCCTACTCCTGCTCCGATCTTCTATACTATGCTTCTATGAATGTCTCCGCTTCCACCACTTCCCTCGTCAGCGAATTCCAGGTCCTCATCCACTCGCTGCATAAAAATGTGTTTCCTCACTTCCCCCCTGTATCTCTTGCCCAAAACCTTAATTATGTGTCCCCTAGTCCTTGTACCATCAACTAGTGGGAGCAGCCTTTCTCCGTCTATCCTATCTAAACCCGTCATCATCTTGTACACCTCTATCAAATCACCCCTCAAACTCCTTTGCTCTAATGAAAACAAATCCAGCTTCTCCAACAAGTCATTGTGGCTAAGATCCCCCATCCCCAAATCCATTCCGGTAAATCTCCTTGCACCCTCTCAAGGGCATTCACATCCTTTCTAAATTGTGGCGTCCAGAATTGGATGCAATACCGCAGTTGTGGAGTAACCAGCGCTTTATAAATGTTCAGCAAAACAGGCGGCATGAATGCTGCTGCTGTTATCGCCTCAATCACTCCGCTAGCGGGAGTTTGGAGAGAGCGGGGCGGGACAGGCGGCCTGAACGCTGCTGATGTTTCCAACTCATTCAATCCAGCAGTTGGGGAAATGCGAGAAACTGATTTGCAAAAATCTAAGTCGAGTTCGTGTGTGTACATAATTGAACGAAGAAAGAACAAATGTACAGAAGTTATGAGATAGCGCATTTTATTCATTGTTAACCACGAATGTGAATTATTACGAGAGGGGTCTTGGGAAGGAAGCACACTAACACACAAATGAACCATTACGGCTCTGCACATGGCTCCACCCCTCTGCTCACAGACAGACTCTCCTTGGATTTTCCCACACCAGGGCGGCTGGGTCAAAGTGGGAGAAGTGGAAACCTGGTTGGGTGAGGAAGTGTAGACTGGGAGGAGTGGGGTTTCGTTGCGGGCCTGGGTGATATCAGGAGACGCAGAACAAGTGGGTTGTCTCTCTTGCTCGTCGATCTGCTTCTATGGTCATGTTGGTGAGTGTCTCTAGAACATAAGAACATAAGAATTAGGAACAGGAGTTGGCCATACGGCCCTTCGAGCCTGCTTCGCCAATCAGTTAAATCATGGCTGATCTTCGAACTCAACACTGCTTTACCCCCCGATCCCCATATCCCTTGATTCACCTAGAGTCCACAAATCTATCTCAGCCTTGTATATACTGAACGACTCAGTATCCACAACCCTTTGCGGTAGGGAAATACAAAGATTCAGAAATCTCTGAGTGAAGAAATCCCTCCTCATCTCAGTTTTAAATGGCCGACCCCTGATCCTGAGATTGTGCACCCTAGTTCCACACTCTACAGCCAGAGGAAACAACATCTCAGTATCTACTCTATCAAACCCCCTCAGAATTTTATACGTTTCAATGAGATCACATCCCAATCTTCTAAACTCTAGAGAGTAGAGGCCCAATCTACACAATCTCTCCTCATAGGACAAACTTCTCATCCCACGGGTCAATCTAGTGAACCTTCGTTGCACCGCCTCTAAGGCATGTATGTCCTTTCTCAGATAAAGAAGACAAAACAGTGTACAGTACTCCAGGGCTGGTCTCACGAAATTTCTGTACAATTGTAGTATGACTACCTTACTCTTGTAGTCCAACCACCTTGCAATAAAGGCCAACATGTCATTAGTCTTCGTAATTGCTTCCTTAACCTACATGTTAATTTTCTGTGTTTCCTGTGCGAGGACACTTAAATCTCTCTGAGCACCAACAGTTAATAGATTCTTACCATTTAAAACATGTTCTGTTTCTACAAAGGAAGAATGTGACAAAGTACAATAAGACATTAATAAGCTTGCAGAATGGGCTTATAATTGGAAAAAGAATTTCAATATATATTTAATTGTGAGGTAGTGCATTTTGTTATGAAAAATAAAGAGGCCATATACCACTTGGCTTACAGTCTAAATAGGGTAGGGGTGCAAAGGGATATAGTGGTAAAAATCACTAAAAGGTGTGACGCTGGATAATAAGACCATAAAAAAGGAAAACAGGCACGGGACTTGAAATCGAGAGGGATAGAACTGAAAAGCAGAGACGTTATGCTAAACTTGTATCGAAGATCGTTAGACCACACCTGGAGTACTGTTCACAGTTCTGGTTACCAGATTATCAAAAGGATAGAGAGTCATTGGAGAAGGTGCAACATTTATTCAAATGGATGATACCAAAACTGAACGGTTATACCTATCATGAAAGACTGAAAATGCTGGGTCTCTTTTCTCTAGAAAAGAGAAGGCTGTGTGGTGATCTGATAGAGGACTTTAAGACCTCTTTAAGATAGTGTAGACGTATAGAAAATGTTTCCACTAGTGGGTGGGGAGGGGGCGGTTCCAAAACCATGAAATAAGATAGACACTAAAAAATCCAATAGTGAATCTAAGAGAAACTTTCTTATGTAAAGATTGGTAAGAACGTGAAAAGCCCTGCAAACTGGAATAATTGAAGCAGATAGCATAGAAGCATTTAAGAGGAGTCTGAATAAGCACAGGAGGGAGAAAATTGTCAACCACGTTGAGGTGGGACTGGTGTCACTTATAGACCAGACCTGGTAAGGACAGAAGCTATCCTTCCAATAGGTCAATAGTTTTTGACAATGCTACTGCTTCGTGGTCAGTCTAACTCTCACCAGCATTTTATCTCCAGCGGTATTTTTTTTCATAATTAACTGAGATAAAACTCACAAACTACCATAGTGCGATTTGAATTTGCGTTCCGTGGAAAATCACTTTCAGACCTCTGGCTTAATACTCCGGTAATGTAAGCACTACGCTGCCATGCCTACTGCTCTTCATAAGCATGTGGGGCCTGCTACCATAGTTGGGATACCTGTGTTAAAGACTCGTTAAGCAACAGCCTGCCATGGCGATATTGAGTAGACTGGGACTATATTCCCTAGAGTTTAGAAGAATTAGAGTTGATCTAATTGAAACTTATAAATTTCTTAAGGGACATGGCAGAGCAAATACTGGAAGGGTAATTCCCCTGGCTGGGGAGTCTAGAACTAGGGGTTACAGTCTCAGAGTAAGGTGTCGTCCTTTTGGGACTGAGATGAGAAGAAATTTCTTCACTCAAAGGGTTATGAATCTTCCTAATTCTGTACCCCAGAGGGCTGTGGATGCTTAGTCGTTGAGTACGTTAAAGACAGGGACCGATGGGTTATTGGATATTAAGGGAATTAAGGGATATTGGGATAATGTGGGAAGGTGGAGTTGAGGTAGAAGATCAACCATGATATTATTGAATGGCGGAGCCTTCTCGAAGGGCCGAATGGCCTACTCCTGCTCCTATTTATTATGTTCTTATTATAATTGTAGCATTTGTTGTTAGCGTGAAAAAGGTGATATTGGATCAGCTGTGCATTAGCAACTTTTCCCGACTTTCATCTTTATTGAAGTCAATAGAAGGAAAATCGAGAGATACGGGAGGCTGTAATTGCAACATGACAAGATTGCAGAGAGTGATCCCATTAAAATGTTGACATCAAAAATTATATCAGAAATATAGAAAGAAGAAAACAATGTAGGTCTTCACATTCGGATTCAATTATGCCTGCATCCCCTCACCAATTAATCCCTCGCCTGTAACCCGGCTACATCTGAAGATTAAACTTGGGGCTAAAAATGCATCTTTTGCTTAATGGCAAGAGGGGTGGTGACATACCTGCCACCATTTATACGCCCCAACCGATAGACAGTTCCACTGACTTCAATGGAAATCAATATGGGTCAGAACATATAACGTAAAGTATAAAGTATATGGGCGATACCACTCGTTTTGCACTAAGAACCTAGTCGAATTTCTAAACTTTAGTTTTGTCTCTCTGGGGGTGAATTTGGACATGGGAGGAGAAACAAAACATTCAGAATCGCTTTTGTAGCCCGTTATCTGACCCTCCCAAAGAACTGGATATCGGGCGACCGATGTATTGCCACTTGTTTTGCGTCCTCGCTACCCTTCAATTTCATCCCCATGTGTAATGCCATGGAAGATGGACAACTCTGTATCTCAGATTTTGTCCACCGATATCCCTGGACTTTTCACACGAGGAGTTAAGGCAACTGGTTGGGCAGTGATTATCAGAAAAATTCAAAATACTGAAGAGTTAGGATGAGATATACCTGGGGGAAATTGTTTCCGCTTGTTGCCCAGCGGGTTACAAAAGGGTGTGATCATCATCAAAAGAACTAAGTGAGAGGCTTAGATGTTTCTTTTTCTATCCTGTTAATCAGTAGAATCCTCGTTGTCTTTGAAAAGTGGCAGAGCAACATTACAGAGGACATTGTTTTCTGATTAATTCTGAAACAGATTTATGAATCATTAATAGAACAGGAAACCGACGCACTAACTTCACAGACTTTCAGAGTAGTTGCCTCGTGTTGTAAAAAATAGATATTTGTTTGCAATTTTTGTGTTAAAATAGCACTGTAATTATTTTTCTTATGCACCGAAAAATGTAATTGAATTAAATTGTCAGACAAGTGGGCAGGATCCTTTCTGGGCACTTTCCACTCTCTGCCCGATTTCCTGTTTTCACGGTGCCCAGATTATCCAATCAACCCAGGCACAGGAGTGGCAGAATATGCCCACTGTCCTCTGTAGAAACCATCGGAGCAATTTCCTCTGATTTAAATCTGCGAACATTAAACTCTACAGGTCTTCTGGAAATGCTGGAAATTCTGTTAAAATTCAAAAGCCACTATACAGCCATATACCTGAGCAAATCTGAAGTGAGTGGCTTTCCTCAAAAACAATGCCCAACAACACACTGAACATTCATAACAAAAGGTTCCTAAGAAAAGCTGAGACATGATTTCTGTGCGTGAAGCTGGTTTTACATTCTTGTGTACCATTAGACGGTTAAAGAAGCTTTTAACAATCTAAATATTAAGCAAATGTAGTGCTTATTTACCCCACAGCCAACATTGACATCTGTCTAAATCTGTAGTGGAAGTTATGTAAAGATGACACTCTATTCCCGCATTGCCCATGTTTCTGTCTAAATCTGAGAACAGTCTTTGGTTATTGAACGGCAGGAGGCTAGCTCAGGCCAATCCAGACCTCATCAGAAGGCCACAGATGCTTAGAAGATGGAACCCAGATTGATTTGTCCCTCACTAACCCAAGGTTGCTGCTGCGTATTATCTCATCCCAATAGCTGTTCAGGCTGATTGTGAGATTCTGAGCTGTATAAAACGTTTTTTAAATCTCCAACAACAATCAAAAGCTGAAGGAATGACACTCCTCATTTCCAAAAGATAATTTTCAGTGCCAGGGAAGTTATCAGGAATTAATACTTATTATGCAATTAAAAAGGATACTTGGAATGAAATGGAGTAGCTTCAATTTCTGTGGCAAGATTAGTCCTTATCTATGACGTTAAGTACATGAACTTCATGCCGTTCAATACATTTCAATGGCGATGGAAACACGGCAAGGGGCCGTTTTCATGCAGCTTACAGCAGAGTGGCGCATCTTGGACAGCAAATTCCGGATTTTCAGAATTAATGGCGCATCTGCGCTCGGCTGAAATTGCTGTCCGATTTGCAAATGAATAAAATGAGAGCCGTAAGCCTCGCCGTTATTTTGACTGCAAATTCTGGTTCTTTGTCATGTTTTAATGGTTTCGTACTCTTTCAAATCATTGCTTCTTTACATTTTCTTCCAGTTAATCTGAAGCTTCTGTTTTGAAAGTAATTCCACACCCCAGGTTTATTTTCAAAGTTTGCACAGCCAAAAGGTAATTAACCTCTTCCTTCTATTCTCTCACGTCATTAAGCTTGGATATTTACAAATCAAAATTTTGCTAAGTTGCAATGCTGTATGCAAAGGCTCACAATGTATTCGATTTTTTTTAAGTTTCAGGACTCAAGTAGATTGTCTCAGGTTTTGTTTTGGTTCGTGATTGATTTGTTTTGTCAGACACCAGAAGAATATCATCAAATCTCACAGTATGGTGACAAGGCGGAGTAAGAAATGGCCTCGCAGAAGCGCGGTGTTAACCTGTTCAGTGCCATTTCTCACCTCCCAAGACGGATTGCTCGAGGGGGAGACATGGGCGTTACCTCCATAAGTAACTACGAGCGCTCACGTCTCTGCTGTCAAACCACTAACCCTGGGCATCATCTTTTCTATTCATACGAGTTGTTGTTCAAGCACTTGAGAAGAGTATACAAGTATACCTGAAGGGTTCTCATTTAAGGGTATGGGATAATGGGCCGTATTTTACCGACCCCCACGGTTGAGGAAGAGCTGCTTACGCACCCGTGGGCGCCTCGCAAGTGCCGGTTTCAGGAATGCGAAGCGCATGCGCTAAAAAGCGGCGTTTCCGATCTGTCAAGAATCCTCTTGACAGATCGGCCGCATGCGCAGGAAAGGTAGCCCTGCCGGCTAAGATTTCTGATGATTTCTCAAATGCTTGAGTTTAGGTCCGTCCGAAACAGCTGCGACTAGTAAAAGCAGGCGTACAGCCGGCATTCTACCAGAAGAAGCTGCAGGAAGAAAACCTTTTTCAGCAGGGGGTTTGGAAACGGAACATTTTAACTGAGAAAGTGAGCAAAGTTCTTTGTACAAAGCCTGATGTAAGCTTTTAACAACTTTAATTTATTAAATACTTTATTGGTTTTGGATCTTGTTTTGAGGAGTGTAGGTAATTTAAAGAGCAACTCTCGCTGTGGGCAAGGTCAGCATTCTAGTGAATTAGATTTCATTTTTTTAAATGTGAAAATGATTGTTTAAAAATAATTTATTTCACATTTACTAATGTTTTAAATAATTATTCCAAAATATAGGAATTAGTTATATGTTAACTTTTCTATGCCCTTTAAAAATTGTATGTTTGATTTTGTGAAAATGTTAAAGTTCTTAGAAAATTATATCGGTCCGTGATATTCATCAGGCGGGTATGACGTGTGCCCGATTCGATACCGCACGTTTCCCACCACAGCCCGACGTGAATTTCTACCCATTCACTTTATTAAAATGACTTTTACAACTCTTTCCATTTTTCCTTACATGTACTTCATCTGTTTAAAGAGGAAGCCTGTTAGGGAGAAACATGCCCTTTGACGATGTTGCCCAGATTGTCCGTGTGATTCTGGATCATAGAATCGAAAACGCCAGGGAACAACAAAGAAGACTGAGGAACCATCACCGTCGCCTGATCAGGAGGAACTACTACCCACCCCAGAGAGTGTACAGGGAGAGGCTGACCTTTGAGACGCTGTCAGAGGAGTTGTGTGTGAGAAGGCTGCGCTTCAGTAAAGGGGCAATCGGCCGACTATGTGACATGTTAAAGGACGACCTTCAAACACGCTCGAAGACCCGCACTGCCTTGTCAGTGTCCATGAAGGTAACCACAGCGCTGAACTTCATTGAAAGTGGGTCATTTCAGTCAGGCACCGGTAACATTTCAAACATCTCCCAGAGTGCTGCGCGGGCCTGCATTCACCAGGTCACAGATGCCATTTTCCACAGGGCTTCAGAGTTCACAGACTTCGAATTGTCCACTCGGCAACAAAAGGAGAGGGCCCTTGCATTTTGAGCACTGCTGGATTCTCCAAAGCGATTGGGGCCGTCGATGAAACCATGTTGCATTGAAGGCACCAATTGATGCACCTGTGACATACATCCACAGGAAGGGCTTTCATTCATTAAATGTTATGAAAGTCTGTGATGCACAACTCAGGATCCTAAACGTGAATGCAAATCACCGGCGA
The DNA here is from genome assembly GCA_030390025.1 of Squalus acanthias. Taxonomy (NCBI): domain Eukaryota; kingdom Metazoa; phylum Chordata; class Chondrichthyes; order Squaliformes; family Squalidae; genus Squalus; species Squalus acanthias. The sequence goes on along the minus strand of JASTWF010000212.1, from coordinate 676,723 downwards.
AGTGGTCATGACTCCTTCGTCCTCCGTCCCTCGGACTGATATGGCGCCGTCAGCACATTGCCTCCAGGATCCGCAGGATATTGGGCGACAAGGGTGGCCCGCTAAAACGGTTGCTGATGACTCCCTACCGCATGACCAATAATGAGGCTCAGGAGAGACGCAACCAGGCACACCTTCCACACAGCAACTGGTCGAGAGGACAATCGGGATTCTGAAGTCACGCTTCTGGTGACTGGACAGGTCACGGGGGACCTTGCAGTATTCTCCTCTGAAAGTGTCAAGGATTGTGGTGGCCTGTTGTGCTTTGCATAACTTTGCCCTGCAGGAAGGATTGACACTTAACACTGCAGAGGAGCTCAATGCTGAAGTGGAGGACAATGCCAATGTGCCTGAGACCAGGAATAAATCGGAGAAGCCAAGTACTGCCGAAAGCAAGGCTGCTCGGGAACTGCTAGTAGGCAACACCTTAACGAGGTGATGATAATGTCGCCTTTTATCTCCCCCTCCCCCAGCAAGGCAAAGAAAGTAACAAACACAATTTAAAGTTAAACAGTGAACATTTATTGCAGCATCAAAGAATTTTGATGTACTGTCTTGATGTTCTTAGTATTTAACGTTTAATTGTTACCGAGCAATTTTCTGCTTTGTAAACATTTGCAAAGATACATTTTTGGATAAAATTTATAAACAGTTTAAAGTGACTTTTTCGGTTTCTTAGTGCAATAAAAACATTCAAGATGGAAACTAGCTATTTTTCTAATTTTCAAACAGTTGTAATGTTGAATTTGTTGCTAATAAAAAAGTTGATTTTTTTTTCAAAGTGACTAGAGGCTGTACATTTGAAACGAAACGGTGACATACACTTTCAGTCACAAATATATATTTCAATAAAAAAACAACGCCAACATTTAAATAAAACAAAACATTAAATAATTGAACGATATGACCCCTCGCATCTGTGCCTGCGGGTCGAAGGAGGCGGATTGTGCAAAAGGTGACACCCTACTGTCTCCTGCGCTTTCCCCTTCTCCGTGAACGGAGCCCGCTGCTGTCATGTGTGCCATCTCTTGCCCTTCATCAATTGGCTCGTGACAGGGCTGCATTGCTGCTGCTGCTGTTACTGAAAGGCAACATTTGCTTCCAGCATAGTTGGCGGAGCTGCTGTCACGTAGGCTCGCACTCTGTCTGTGCTGGCCGTCAAAGTAATGTTAGCAGAACCTGCTTTGTGCAACTGCTATAGTTGAACGAGAGACTCGTTTATCTGATTAAGCGCCATAGTAATATACACTGCTTTTTGCAACTGCAATAGTATCTGATTAAGCGCCATAGTAACATATTTAACAACATCAATTCCCTGCCTGATAAAGGCAAGAGAGTCAAGTTTCTTCCCAAGAAGAGTACACATATCCTGACCCAACCCTTCAAATTCTTGCACCTGAGTTTCTATATAATTCCGTTGCGTTGAACGTATTGCTACTTCTCCCACTTGCTCTGCTGTATCAGGTTGGTGTCTGGCTATGGAACGACAGTCATCTGTGCCTGGCACAGAGCCAGAGGGGCCAGGAGATGGAGAGGTGCTGTGCAGCCACCCAGGGGCCATACCCTACCCTTCCACTAACTGACACCGCGTAAATTCCTCCTCCTCCTCCTCCACCTCAGTTACTGCTCGCACTGCATCTGTAACACCTTCCCCAATGCCCTCTGCAGCCGCAGACTCAAAACATACTTCATCCCATGTGTGAGAAGGAAGCTGTCCACCTGTGGGAAGGAAACAGTAAATATTTACAAAGGTGAAGCACGATCTGCCACATCACAGAAGTTGATATTCAACACACATCTAACAGTTTTAAATATACAGCTGGACAGACCAAATTCACCTTTCCTTATCCCAATGTCTGATTGGGCACCAGACACTGAACAGCCACTACTGATTCCAAGCAATTACGTGACCATTTCCTCTTGCTCCGATAACCCCCTCAGAGTGACAACACCACCACCTGTCAGAGCACGCTCTCTGGCGTTGTTAACAATTTTACTCTAAAATGAAAATAGAAAATAAAATGAAACTTCAATTTTTCCTGCAGAGACCAGCCACCTGCCTTTGAGACAGGACCACATGCTGCTTTGGAGACAGGGTTTTTTCACTATTTGAAATTTCAGAACTCAAATCTGTGGAGTGAAGGTAAGAGGACAATGGATGACCGGGAGCTAACCCCAAATCCATATAATTTTATGACAATCTCAGATGCCTGGATAATTAAGCCACTTTAGAACACCCCTGCATATAAGACATTTTTTTAAAATAGCTCAGTTAAATTTAAACAAATGTTACAGATGACATTTCTAATAACTGTACAAACCTTGGCAGATTGCATCAAATCATTATTTCTTTTGTTGCATTGTTCCGCTGTCCGTGGAATGGTGGAGTTCGCTCTGAAAGCCTGGGAAACTTCTGTCCAACCTGCCATCTGTCCTTTGCACGGCGCACTGGACTTCTCATTCCCAATGATCCACAGGCGCTTCGCCTCAGCCTCATTGAGGAGTGTGCTGATGTCATCGTCAGTGAAATTCTGAGCTCTCTGATTCATGAGAATTGTGCTTGGTCCTTCCATTTCGCTTTGCTGATTAATTAAAATTAATGAAAATGTTTTCAGGGCTTTTAAGATCTCTTTAAATTGCTTGAAATCTCTTTAAAACTATGTAAAACTATTTAAGATTATTTAAATCCATGTAAACGTCTTTAAGCGTTTCTACAAGTTTACAAAAGTTGACAAAAAACTATAAAGAAAGAACTTACCATTGAGATTCAGAGCTACTTTCAGTGTTGATCGCCTCTGAAGAGGTAAAAAGTTCGGGGGCGTGGCCTATGTAAATATAAATTTTGACAGCTCTTGAGGGTGGCTCTCCCCTCCGATCTGAGCCCGGGGCTGCACGCACGCTGCGCTCCTGGGCGCCGAGACATCATATGCTGCCCAGGGCGCAGTGACTTCAGGTTGGTGTGGATCTTTTTTGCTGGTCGGGGGCTTCCGGCCGTGGGAAGCCTCCGAGCGGAAAATACGGGCAATAGAATACACAGCACAGAAATAGGCCATTCGGTCCGACCAGTCCATGTCGGCGTTTATGCCCCACACGAGCCTCCTCTCATCCTGCCTCATCTGCATCCATCAGCATAACACTCTATACCCTTCTCCCTCATATGCTTGGCTAGCTTTCCCTGAAATGCAACTATACAAAACGATATGGCGTTATATAAGCAGTGGCTAGCATTTAAAGAAATATTTCATAATTCCAACAAAAATACATTCCATTGAGAAACAAAAACTCCACGGGAAAAGTGATCCAACCGTGGCTAACTAAAGAAGTTAAGAATAGCATTAGATTGAAAGAAGAAGCTTATAATGTTGCAAAGAATCGTAGTAAGCCTGAGGATTGGGAGCATTTCAGAAAACAGCAAAGGTTGACCAAAAAATTGATTAAAAGGGAAAAAATAGAATATGAGAAAAAGCTAGCATGAAATCTAAAAGCAGATTGTAAGAGTTTCTACAAGTATGTAAAAAGGAAAAGAGTAGCAAAAGTAAACGTTGGTCCATTAGAGGCTGAGACAGGAGAAATTATTATGGCGAATAAGGAAATGGCAGAAACGTTAAACAGATATTTTGTATCTGTCTTCACAAAAGAAGACATAAAAAGCATACCAAAAATGGTGGCGAACCAAGGGTCTAATGAGGGTGAGGAACTTAACGTAATTAATATAAGTAGAGGAAAGTATTAGAGAAACTATTGGGACTTAAAGCCGACAAATCCCCTGGAACTGACAGCCTTCATCCTCGGGTTTTAAAAGAGGTGGCTGAAGAGATATTGGATGCATTGGTTTTGATCTGCCAAAATTCCCTAGACTCTCGAATGGTGCCAGCGGATTGGAAGGTCGCAAATATAACAACGCTATTCAAGAAATGATGAAGAGAAACAACAGGGAACAGCAGGCCAGTTAGCCTGAAATCAGTTGTCGGGAAAATGCTGGAATCCATTGTTAAGGATGTGGTATCAAGTCATTTAGAAAATCACAACACGTTTAGGCAGAATCAACATGGTTTTCTGAAAGGGAAATCGTGTTTGACAATTTTATTAGAGTTTTTTGAGGATGTAACTACTGGGTAGATAAAGGGCAACCAGTGGATGTAGTATATTTGATGTCCAAAAGTCATTCGATTAGGTACCACATAAAAGATTATTACACAAGATTGGGGATCATGGCGTTGGGTGTGATATAGTAGCATGGATAGAGGATTGGTTAACAGACAGAAAACAGAGAGTAGGGGTAAACAGATATTTGCCAGGTTGGCAAGCTGTTACTAGTGGCGTGCCGAAATGATCAGTGTTGGGGCCTGAGCTATTCACAATCTATATTAATGATATTGATGAAGGAACCGAGTGTAATGTATCCGAGTTTGCTGATGATACAAAGCTAGGTGGGACAGTAAGCTGTGAGGAGAAAACAAAGAGTCTGCAAAGGGATATAGATAGACTAAGTGATTGGACAGTAATGTGGCAGATGGAGTATAATGTAGTGAAATGTGAGGTTATTCACTTAGGTTGGAAGAATAGAAAAACAGAATATTTTTTAAATGGTGTTCAGAGAGACTTGGGTGTCCTCGTGCAAGAAACACAGAAAGCTAGCATGCAGGTACAAACAGCAAGCAATAAGGAAGGCAAATGGCATGTTGTCCTTTATTGCAATGGGGTTGGTGTCTAAGAATATGGAAGTCTTGCTACAATTCTACAGAGCCTTGGTGAGACCACGCCTAGAGCAATGTGCACAGTTTTGGACTCCTTATCTAAGGAAGGATATACTTGCCTTGGAGGCGCTGCAACGAAGGTTCACTAGATTGATTGCTGGGATAAGAGGGCTGTCCTATGATGACAGATTGTTTAGAATGGGCCTATACTCTCTGGGGTTTAGAAGAATGAGAGGTGATCTCATTGAAACATATAAGATTCTGAAGGGGATTGAAAGGGTAGATGCTGAGAGGTTGTTTCCCCTGTCTGGTGTGTCTAGAACTTGGGGGCATAGTCTCAGGATAAGGGGTAGGCCATTTATGTTTGAGATGAGGAAGAATTTCTTCACACAGAGGTTTGTGAATCTTTGGCATTCTCTGCCCCAGAGGACTGTGAATGCTAAGTCTTTGAGTATATTCAAGGCTGAGATATATAGACTTTTGGACTCGGGGGAATCAAGCGATATGGAGATCGGGCGGGAAAGTGGAGTCGAGGTGGATGATCAGCCATGATCTTTTTGAATGGCAGAGCAGGCTCGAGGGCCGGTGGCCTACTCCTGCTCTCACTTCTTATGTTCTTAAGTTCTTATGTTCTCACAAATACCTATTTTAAAATTAACTTGTCAATTGAATGTCAATTCTGCAAGTTGGATAATGTCTTTTTGTAATTTGTTGCAGTCCCCCACAGTGTTGGCTATCCCCTCCACCCTCAATTTTGTGCCCTCTGCAAATTTAGAAATTGTGTTTATGATCCAAATGTCTAAATCGTTCATATAAATTGTGAACACAAATGGTAAATTCGCAACTTGGGAACAAAAGGGCAGGTCTGGCAGAACCTATTCACTGTAAGAATCAAACCTCAGTGGGGTCATTTACAAAATTAATCCGTTGATGAGAATAGCTCGCTGGTACAGCATGTGTTACTGACGGGAGTAAGTTTTGTGGGATATGTTAAGGAAAGCAGTGTTGGGTTTAGATGAGTGAAAACAACAGATATGTTTGTCTAATTGATTTTATTTTGGATTTGAAACATTGTTATGTGTTTGTTGCGATCCGATATCGCCTGATTTACACTATCGGCAAAAGTTAATAATACCCCAAGACTCTTTGATCTCCTACAACATGACATCGAATATGGGGAACAGTTGGCGGCTTCCATTTTCTTCACTGATTCCTGTTTGTAGATGTCAATTTAACAACTTCTGCTCGCTTCCGATGGATGTAATTCCATTTTAGTTCTGTGAAGCCATTTCACTTATTTGATTAAATTATTAATGAGAGCCAGTGGATGTTTAATCACACTCTTCTTACCTCTCTGAAATAACTCTGGGACACTGCATGAATAAACGTGTTTGTGCAAGAACTGAAACACCTCAGCATAAACCCGGATTGTCCCGCAATGGTGAAAGAGACGTTGTAATCTGCTTCTAAAGACTGAGTATCTGTAAATTGCACATATATGAAAGCTATGAAATTTACCATCCATAACAGTATAAAATTGCCAGATATAGCGAGCAGTAAAATGATGGATTTCCTTCGGTTTTCCATCTCTGGATCAGTGTGTTGACTGATCATTGTTGTTTCCTCGGAGACCGCTCCTCCCTCTATTTTCCAGTACAATATTTCTCATTATCAGGTAATGGAGCAGCACGATCAACACAAATGGTGCAAATGGGATTAAAATTGCTTCCAACCACAAAAATGCTACCCATATGAGGAAGGTGTAGAAGCTAGATTTTACACAGCAGGACCATGGTACATTGTCAATTATTTCCCGAGGTTGTAATATAAAGTAGATTGGAACATTTTCTAACATGCTTAAGAAACACACCACTGCTATCACCACAGCTGCTGTTTTTTCGGTGCAATGTTCTGTGCGTAACATTTGGTAACAAATAGCGACAAATCGATCAAAGGTGAAAGCCACCGTTAGCCAGACAGAGCAATCAATGGAACCATAATGCAGGGCGAGATTGGGACTAAAAATTGGAGTATAGTTCAGGAATGAATATGGGAAATAAGCATCGTTAATCTCATACAGAATTACTTCAAATATCAGGACCATTAGATCAGCCGCTGCCATGGCCACCAGGTAACGGTTGATGCATTTGGAGAGACCGCACTTACCACGGGAGAGAATGACGATTGTCACCAAATTAGCTGCAAAAAGTGGAAATTCTCCTTACTCTGACAGGATGATTAGTCGACATTTCTTTGCATGAAATTCATGGTATATTTCCTTATCACTCAAATCTCTCTCTGAAAAGATACATTTCTTTATGGATACACGTCCCTAACTTATTCTGAGTTACTTCAAAGGAAGAAAAATGCTGCAGGGTTTGATTTTCAACGTTCCACCGGACAAAAACATGGGCTTTTCCGACTGGCGGCCGCAATTGAATCCGCCCGATTTTCATTTAGATTAACTTCAACAGAAAGGAATTTTCGGCTCCGTGCATAACAGCCAAATGGGTGACTGATTTGCTTATCCCTGTTCATCCATACACATCGTGGGGTAGCTTTCTATCTGTCTTTCCTGGTGTAAACCGGCGTTTGCCGATGCACTGACAGATAATAGCGGGCGGCCGGACCCCATCACCAGTTTTGAGCCAAACGTCAGAATGAAAATGTACCCAATATCTCCTCATTGCAAATATTCTCAATTATGATGCATTGTAGTTTTCCGTGGGATAACACGATTCTGACTGAAATATTCTATCATTTAGTCTTGTGGAAGCAGGTGAAAATTCCAGCATGGTGTCCTTCCCGCAGCAAATGACCAACAAAGGAAGATGTCTCAGTGATACATTGTTTCATGTGCACAATATAATGACAACATTTTCATTTTGGATTGTGCTCCAATTATACACCCCGAATTGCTTACAGCAAAGCAGCCGGTTAAATGACAAGCGATACGTGCTGTCTAAGCATGGGCAGAGGGAATTTTATGATATATCAGTTATTCTTAGAAATGTGGACGCTGGTTTGCCTCAGGTGCAAACATTTAAAGCGCATTTTAAATTGAGTTTATTAATAATGTGCAATAACTATTAATACCAAGCGGGGCTCTGGAAAGAATGACTGTGCTTTGCAAACAGGACCAGGATTTTCTTGGGCGGTAATGCGCGGGCCGCCCGTTATCTGCCCGCTCGATGTCCAGTTTGTTAGACCAATGAAGCTGAATATCGGGAGGGGCGGATAACAGGCAGCCCGTGCCATTCCGCCCAAGAATCTGTACTCCCAGATAGCTGATGCTACATTAACTAATTTCTCAGCAATGATCCTAAATGTATTTTAAGCTATGTAATTGAATCCAAGTAAAGTTATTGTCAAAAGCAAAACGCTGTGGATGCCGGAAATCTGAAATAAAAGCAGAAAATGCTGGAAATACACAACAGATCAGACAGCTTCTGTGGAGAGAGAAACCAATATCTGGGCTGGATTTTCTGGGGCGACAGCGGGCGGGATCGGTGGCGGGTCGGGGGGGGGGGCGGTGGGGGAAATGTGTGAATCCTCTTGACAGGTCATCCGCATCCCCGGGAAAAGTGCCTCCGTGGGTGGAGATTTGAGCTTTTTGCTCAACTTGTGCCAGGCGAATGTCGGTGAAATTCTGATTCCTGGTTAATGCAGGTGGACGGACTGCTTTTAGCAGCGTAAGATTTTAAATGAACATAACAATATCTATTTTCTATCATTTAAACATCAGAAAATCTGTGCAATAAGGTTAGGATATTGTTAGCCCAGTTAAAACATTTAAATTCAATGTTTAAAAAAATAAATTTTTGTTTTAAATATTTAATTAAATGGCACTTTAATTAATTTTAAATATGCAATGTTTTATTTTTTATTTATATGATGTGTTCATGTATTATTTGGGGTATTTCTAGTCATGCTTATGGGGATTCCGTAAATATCCAATTCCCATAAGCATGAATGGGGATCGCCTTCTTCCATTCTTTGGGCCAGCCCACCTGATCCCAGGGGAGCTTGCGAATCATTCCCTGCGGGAAGCCTCCAACGGAAATTTCAGGAGTTTCAATGTTTGACAGAACATTAACAGAAACTTTAGATGATCATTGGATAAAACACACAAGCGGCTACCCTTGTGTGTTGTTAGTTGGTATGACTGCACTCGGATGAGTTTGAGTGTGAGGTGAGGCTAGTGAGATGGGGATCTGATAATGTAGATAGAGAGAGAGGGATGGGTGGAGGTGCAAGGTAAGTTGATGTGAGTAAGGATATGCAGGGGTAGGGTAGGGAAAGCAGAGTGATGGGGATATGATGAGAGGCACCGCAGGATGAAGGTGAGTGTGGATATGTACAAACATTTGGTGATCTAATGAGATCATTGAAAAGTTTGCACCACTGCACCCAGGTCCTCCTGACGACATCCCTGCTTGTTCCCTCCTGTGCAATGTGCAACCAGGCCGTGTTGGTATCCTGGGGAGGTGTCTTCCACCCATCAGAAGGTAAAAGGACCTCCCTGCGTGCTGTGGCTCCCTTCTTTTGGAGGGAAGGATGGGAGAACCTGGGTGGAGTCCTGCGCCTCTGTGCCGTGATTGTCAGTGGCTGCAGCACCTCAATGCTGTAGAACACTGACAGCACAAATGTCAATTTAAAGTTGGCCAGATTCCCTTTAAGGAAACCGGCTGATGACGCTTAATGAAAAAGCGTCACCAGATCGGCTTCCTCTAATTGGCCCGGGAAAAGCGCTGGGCGGGGCTTAACAAGTACAATCATGGGAAATACATTTCACAGAGCGGGATGGAGGCAGCAGCGGTTTCGGGACCCGCCACCGACATCGCCCGCTGCGTTCCCTCCAAGGTCAACATAATCGCGGCCATTGTTTCAGGTCGACGACCTTTCGACAAAATAATTATTGTCCCACATTTGACGACATAAAACGGTTCTCTGGAGTCCAATCTGAGATGAATAATGTAAAAAGCAGAGCGAAATCTCTGTCAGGACTGGGCACTGCAGCTTATACAACGGTAGCATTGGAAATCCCAGTGACTGTACAGACTTCCTATATAATGACCATATCCCAGTTTATTTATCGTCCGTATGTGCTTCATGTGTGACGCGGTATTAATCTTTCCTCCAGTTTCCGTACATAATAAACGTTTAAAAACCAACAGATAAATTAAAGTCTATTATTGATTTGAACAATTTATCACTTGGTTTATGGAACGGTAAGATGGGGCCAGTAAAGAGGGTAATTTTCACCTTTACCACATGGATGATAATCTGAAGAACGGGGGACCTGCCCATTGTAAACCCCACCTGACTTTCATCCCATTGTTGAAGGTGGAAATGACCTCTGCATCACGGGTGTAGTGTCTGCAGCAACACCAGTGAATACAATTACTGGGGAGGATCTTGCCGATCTCCTGCGGTAAATTCAACTCTTTACACCGTTTCTCACGGATTATAAAGATCTTTTATCGAAGCTGTGGTGGGATATCTGGAGCAGAGCAATGGGAATTCTATTGCAGTCACTCTACTTCTAACATGCACAGGAATCTTTGGATAGATGGTAGTTTTTATCGTCTGCGCATTAAACATCGGCCGACTCTATGGGGTTGAAATTGGTTTGGGGCAGTAGCGCTGAACAAGAGGTAGCGCATGGGCCACCTGTTATACGCCTCGCTTGATATTGAGTTCCATTGGCGTCAATGTAACTGAACATCTGAGGGAGACTGAGGGGCAGACACGATAGCACTGCTCTACCCCTGTGTGTAGAAAGGAAAATCTGTCAGCTATGACCGCAGGTGTTAACAGAACCCGCCCGAATTTATTCCATTGACAGTAATGGAGGACAATCCGCTGTTTTTAGGGAAGCCTCTCCTCCGCGGAGGATTTGGCTTTTTGTGCCAAGCCCAGGCGATGCAGAACACCCCGGATGTAAAGACTGAAATCTATCCCATGGTTACCGGGGAAACCACCACTTTGAATTAGAATTATAACAGCGCAGCAGTAGCTGGACGTGCTTTAGTGGCTCTCGTCTTATTTTACTTTGCTTTCTCAGAATACTGACTGACTGCAGCTTAAAGCAACATAATATATTGCACAGTTTCAGGATCAAGCGCTTCAGGTTTCACTATAAGTGACATCAAGAATGTTCTCTATCTTCTTTAATCTATACTATACATCATTTATATTAAGGAGCCTCAATGCTACAGGTGAGATCGAATAACATTCAGATTCACACAGAAAGTGATATTGTCTGTAGTATACAGCTGAGAAGCCCCACAGATATGCAGCAATGTTAAATTTCTGGAGGTATTAACAGACCTTGCGCGGAGGTAAAAGAGGGATTAACAGTTAGATGGACAGTTTGACCATTCGAATATCATTTGAGTAAACCCACTAAAATGCTGAGTCATACGTGATCGGGAAATTTCAATAAGATAATTCCATATTTCTCATTACAGTGATGACGTTAACTGTGCCGACCTGTCAGTCTGTGTAAAATTAAACACCATATCATTTTTAATGGGGTTTTATTCGTCTTTGTCCATGCCTTTGTTTGGACATTCATGAAGCACATACGTAACTAGATGGGTTTTGAAGAGGACAGTCTATTTAGAATGTTAATACACATGGATGAACCATCGGTGGATTTACTCTGCCTGATTGGGGAACGATTAAAGCATATTTTATTGGAAGGGGAAAGTATATAAGACATTAAAACATTGCCACATAAACTGAAGTCTGTGACTCCCCACTTTGTTCAATCCAAGGGACTGACTGTACCTTGAAGATGTTACACTACACACATCACGTCTCAGGCTCCAATGGCTTTAGTTCTGACTGGATCTGAAATGCTGGAAATAAACAACAGAGCGAGTAACGATTGCGCCAGAGTAGAAGTGGAAATGGCATCTCTTGTTGGCTTTATTTTAACTCCAGACCAGGAAAGTGAGTGGCACGCTTGTCTGGGAGCGGCATTAAGTAGGCTCCGCTGAATGTAACGGCGGGGAATAATTAGCCTGCCGCCTGCTGATATCCCTCCCGAAAACTCCCCTGACGCCGGTGGCAAGTTGCTGCCAGGCCGGTAAATCCGGGTAAAAAAAGAAAAAGCTGGAATTGCTCAGCTTTTCAGGCAGCATCTGTGGAGAGAGAAACAGAGTTAACGCTTCCGGTCTGTGAATTTTCGTCAGAATTGTAAAAATGTTGAGATGTGACAGATTTGAAGCAAGTGCATGGTCCGGGAAAGGGGGGAGGGGAGGATAGAACAAAAGGGTCGGTCTGTGATAGGGTTGAAGGCAGTAGTGGTTAAATGTTGCAAATGGGAATGGCGGAATCATCAACAGCTGCTGTCTGAAAAATAGGAGCAGAGGTTATGGTCTGAAATTGTTCAACTCGATGTTGAGTCCTGAAGGGTGTAAAGTGCCTAATCGAAAGATGAGGTGCTGTTCCTCGAGCTTACGTTGAGCTTCGTTGGAACAGTGTAAGGGGCCGAGGACGGAGAGATCAGAGTGGGAGTGGAGTGGAGAATGTTCTTTCCTCCCCTCCCACCTTTCCCTGTCTCTGCACCTGGTGAAAATCTGTTACATCTCTAACTTTTTCAAGTTCTGAAGAAGGGTCACAGACCTGAAACGGTAACTCTGTTTCTCTTTCCACAGATACTGCCTGACCTGCTGAATATTTCCAGCATTTTGTGCTTTTATTTCAAATTCCAGCATACACAGTATTTTGCTATTATATTAAAACTGAGTGGCACGAGGGTGGAACCTGGGACCTTCAAGGAACTGCTACCTAGCAAAAGGCAAGTGGATGGACGGAAACATAATCAGGGAAGGGGTAGCCCAGAGTAGGGGAAGTCCAAGGCTACCTTGTGCGACTCAGATGAGAATTGATGCTGCTACTGATCCACAGGTAAGATCAACATTCAGGTGCCTGGATAGCGATCATAATTTTCCACAGCAATTAAATCCGTTGCATCTTACACAATGCTTCAACCACCCCAGTGATTCCGAAGAGGTCCTAGATGATGCCCCAAAAAATCAGGGTCAGTAGACTAATGTCACAGAACCAGAGTAGAAGTAGGAGCTTGGCGGACAAGTCTGGGAGCCAAGTCATGCACAGAGACTAAAACAGCTGATTAGGAACAACTTCACCGGAAAAATTTCCAAACCCTAAGCATTAACATTCCTAATATGATAGTGACCACTAAGACAACAGTTTGGTCTAAATCACATTCGCACTGGTGACTCTGTAGCACAAGGACCATGTCGCAAGCATGCCCATGTTATATTTCCCTGACATTGGACCAACCTTTCTAATCAGTCACAACAAATCATTTCAGTGGTAATTGTTAGCATTCAACTTCCGTCCTTCTATGGTTCACAACAACACATTTTGCATAAACAAGAGACAGTTGATGGTAGATTATATGGAACAGACTTTATTGAGATACTGCACAATGATCAGCCTAACTGTATACACAGAGAGCAGCTTTTGCTATCTGTATCTTTAGAACTCTCTGAAGAAGGACTGGAAATCGTGCTCCTTTATACACCGTATTTTGCCTACGTCACATGTGCATGTCATAGATAAGACCTCCTGATGTATCTATTCCCAAATCCTGTAAAGACAGCCTATTCATGTAAACAGTTGTAGTTGTTTACTTCAAAACTACTTCATTCAAACAAGACTTCCTGATGTAACTTTTCTTAATTTCGCTGAAGAACAGGCGTTATTAATTGTCATCTTTCTGTACTAGAGCTAATGGATACATCTGCCTATGTTTATTACCCTACCCCCTAAAGTTAGCTTTAATCGCTCATGGCTCACGTCATTACTGTCACCTATTTCCTTACACAAGCACTTTACGTATCGGAAGGATACTCTGCATTTCTCACATGATACTTCAAAGCCATCCTGTTTATCTTGGAAGAACTGCTACTCCAAGATGAAAAGAAGCTCGATTATTAACGCTTAACCCTCCAAGATATCCAATGGCTCTCCAGGTTGTCTAAGATGTCCACCATTATTAGTTCTTATAATGCACGCTCATATAGCGAGGTTGACTTCCTATACTGTATAATTCTCGTTCACGGTGCTGAACTATGTTTTAACCTGTCACCCATGATTCATGATTTCCAAAGGCAGATATCCCATTTTCAATGCCAGAATTAATTGTTTCATATACACCATCAGTCTTTTAATGTTAGGATTTGTAAACTGCAGAACTAATCCAAGATAATTATTATCTTTACTACTTATCAACCTTAATCTCCAACTGCCACTGTGAACCTTAATGGTTTTTTTAAGGTTTAAATCTTCTTAGCATCACATATCTGTTTCGTTCCTTTTGCTCGGCTAGTGTAACTTTAATTTGGTTAATATTACACATCACGATACACTCAAAGAAAATCATAATACATTGCACAGAACACTGCACTGTACCGTATTATTAAGAAATCAGGGACTTAAAAGGATTCTCCAGCTCGTCTTTTAACAGTATCCATCCTGTGGATATTCTTGTTAAGTATTATTCCCACTCTCTTGCAGGCATCCTAATTTCATGGTCAGCTCCAAGGAATTCGACACTGAATTTTAGAAATTCAAATTCCAAGTCCCTCTTTACTTTAATTTCCATCCCTATGATAGGTACCGGTGCAGTTAACGCTATATTGCTTTATTAAAACGTTAGTTTCGCTAATGAGCTTATGTCAGTGTGTTTTATTTAAAAGATTATTATGCTCCTGAGCTACATTAACCATTTCATGTTGTCAAGTAACTGAGCATGTCTGAGACCCGTTCTTCCGTGCATCTTCATCATGCATTACCGCATGCTTGTTGCCTCATGCGCAATGTATCAAATTTGCACACACACGGTATCCAAATATCATACCACACTTGACATCCGATACAAGCCATTCCTGGGCTTTTAAATTATTTTATGGAAAGATCAGAGTTCTTTTCTCATCTCCTCCTGCATGGTCCCAATGTCGGGTAGTGCCCAGGTTATCAAATACATTATTCTCGTTGTTTAGTATAGGCAAATAAACAAACATCTCCAAGAGAAACCTGTCAATCAATGACTTTTACCTACATATTACTGACTTTCAATAGAATGCAGATTGACACCAAATTGAAATCCATTCAGGAAACATGACCAGCTGATTTATGTCACTCATGGGGTCGCCCGCACATCTTTGCCTAACCCTTTTCCGGTTTCTGAAATTCACCCATAACCACCTAGAAAAATGATTTTATAAAAATTCCCATTTGGTGGTGTAACTTCCCCTGTTTCTATCTTAGATCCTCAATCGTCTGATCCAATTTTACACATCCCATTATATTACCATTTCTTCTCATTTATGAGCCCTGGAGGACCGTTACCATCCCAACAATATGATCATTACCAATTAACAAAGTTCAAAAATCAATACAACTTATCAATACATTTTTGTTCATTGTACTTACACTCTTATTAGACCACTTTTTCAAAATATCCCGACAGACAGGACTTGTAAACAACATTAACCCCCCAAAAAACTTGATGGTTCACTGATCAGTTCCTTTAATTTCTGGTCTGTAATTTCCCAATTAAACAGAGCTTGTCTCTGGTCTGTGCGGCCCTGAGCTGAGGACAGTGGTTTTATACCTAACCTCAGCATCTCCTCGATAGGGAGACAACAGCTTATGTACCAACTCCTGGAAACTTCCAGGCAGCTCTGGGGCAAAACGCACGTGTGTACACATCAGACGAGAAGAGGATTAGGCTGATTGCGAAGCCCATACAGTCAAATAGCTTCCTGTTGCCGAATTTGCAGCAGAGCGTTTGTTGCACCTTTGGGACAGCACCCCTAATAGTCACTGCTCTCAGAGATGCACACATGGGACTGTCCTCTCAAATGTCACTGCTCTCAGGGATAGCACACGTGGGACTGCACACCAGCCTGACACTAATATAAGGACAGGAGAGAAGGGGAGGAAACTGAAACGTGACAAACTTTAACCTTAATAAAGACATTTCTGTAACCTATAGGAGCTATTCGGATGGTGAATCGATTGATGATGTATTACTAGATGCAGGTATGCACTGTTTGGCTTGTAACAACAGTGTAAGAGTTAGAGTGACAGGACAAGATCAATATCTCTCCCTCATTCAGGGTCTCAGAACCAGGTGCCGGGAAACACTGAGGGATTTCCAGCAGTAATGGTGTGCAACACTGGTAGCATTCGTAAAAACAGCTGAGTTATACTGCCGACTGCACACCACAGTCAAAATCGGAGAAGCCAAGGACTGTGCACCTCTTTTTAAAGATATAAGTCGAGTTTTCAGTATCAGTGAAGTGGTTAGTTTCAGCGATAAGTGGACTCTCCTCTCAGTTCTTTACAAACATTGAAAACGTAAAGGGGACCATCAAGTTGCCCTCACTATGGTTGCAGTTATACTGCGGCCATTGTGAGGTCCTGACAGTGTGGAACAGTCTACTCGACACTCAGAGCTCAATCCCCACTGATACCCTTTTGCCCTCAGTTATATCGCACATTCTGCATTGTTGTGATGGGGTTTGGGCCCTATTATAAAGTGCGGTTTGCACATAAATCAACAGCTTGGGGATTGGGTTATAAATCGTCAGCTTGAGAAATGAGCTACTGACTTGCTGCTCGATGTCTACACAAAGGTTCAATATGTTCTCTTTAGGTGACATCAGTTCCACTTCAATTATTTCCATGTTATTCTCCATTGGTCGCAGATCTTCCTCATTTGTCTCCTCAAATCTTCGATTAAATTTTTCTCTTTGTCTTCAAGATATAGATGACTTTTTCGCAAATTGTGCGATGATTTCTTGCTCCAGGGATGCTGTGAGTTCCTAAGATGGTGAGAGAGATCATTTAAGCAGCGGGTTGTTAAAGGGTGGCAGTGTTTAAAGGTAACAGCAGTAATACTCACATCCAGTTCTGAAATCTTCCCCTCCTGCTGCCTGGCAGGGATTCAGGTTAAAGCCCACATGGCGCTGGTTATATTATTCCCCGGATATCACTCAAAAAGCTTTCTGAAGAATGTTTAGCTGCAGCTTTCCCCTCAGTAACTGAAATTTCTAATTTCCAAAATTAGGTTTTAAACAAACTGAAAATAAAATATAATTCTCAAAAACATAAATATATGTATCAATTTTCTTTAAAGGACTTCATTAAAGTTTTTATTTGAAGGCTTTAGCCTCTCCCAAAAACCTGGGCTTGGAGTTGATATTTTTGCTCGGAGCTTTGATTCTGTTCGCTGAATGCAGATCGTGCGATCTGCTCAAGCGCAGTGAACCCAATTTCACAGCGAGCATCAATACCGTTCAGTCAGTTAAATGGATGGAATATTTTTCTGCAGCTCGAGCAGTTTCTGCAGAGCTGTGTTTTTTTTTCCAAAATGATCTGAAGTATAGCGAGTGGACACATTTCAAAAGCTTTCAGCTGAAGGTTATATTGAGTAAGTTTTAATAGCAAATGTGTGCGTGTAAAAGAGAGCGAGAGAGTGAGCTACGGAGAGAATCCCTGAGATTCCTGAGCACTGGAGGGAAATTGCTATATTTCATAGGGTAAGGGAACACTGGGAATATCGGGTATTGTGTGAGCACCCGACAGGAATCTGATTCCCATATAGTTATTCAACTTAAATATTGTAATAAAACTGATTCTCATATAGTTATGGAAAGTAAATGTTATAATGAAACGGATTCCCATATAGCTATTTAATTGAAATATTATAATGGCACTGATTTACATATAGCTAATGAATGTAAATATTTTACATTAAATAAAAATAGGGAATAAAGTTCATTACAGTATTTAAATTAAATAACTATAAGGGAATCTGTTTCGTTGCAATATTTACATTAAATAACTATATGGGAATCAGGTTCATTACAACATTTACATTATATATCTATGAGGAATCAGCTCCATTACGGTTGCCGGGAATTTGTGGTCCTGATGATGGTGAACTGGCAGTGTTCGCCGTCATTCCGCCTTCGAAACTGACCGGAAATTCGAGATTTGGCCGTGTGAAAATCCTTAAGTTGTGGTTTGTCTTTCACTCCTCCGCCACAGGCTGCGCTGTGCCCACCACCACCACCACCTACCCCAACCCACCCCCCAACCCATCAGTGTTATCTCTCAAATCAGGGAAAGTAACAAATACTTTATCTCTTCTGCAGTAATTATGCTGTTGAATTCCCCACTAAAAGTTGAACCCAAAGGGATTAGGCGTAACTGGGGTTTAACGGTGTATTGACTGCTAAACAATACTTATGCGTCCATTGTTATCTTAGTTCTTACTCCGGGAAAAGCTTGTGTTTCAGCACATGTTACTTGTTATTCCCACATTCTTGCATAATGGTGGAAATGATGAAATAATTGATAAGGTCCAATGGAGTGATTGTACCAGCTTAGTATCTCCTCCCATTCAAAATTATTTTTAAAAATACGTCGTGAATTTTAATCTATCCTCCCCGGAGGCGAACTGAGGCGACAGGATCTGCCGGCCACTCACACCCTACGTAAGTAAAATTGTGTGGGGTGTAAAACTGGTGGTCGATCGATCCGTCAGTTTACCTCCTGGCGGGTTATGTATATTGCATAGAATATACAGCAGAGAAACATGCCATCCAGCACAACTATTCTGTTCTGGTGTTTGTACTCCACACTAGATTTTCCCATTCTATCTATCTCATCTCAGTCTTTCAGCATATTCCCTTTTCTCTCCTTTAATCCTTTTGAAAGCTGCCTAGATATTTGTGTCAACCACTTCCTGTGGTAGCGAGTTCCACATTATCAAATCGTCACTTCCTACAAATAAAAAGTGTTGCTATGGGAGCCCGCATGTGTCCTAGCTATAAGAAAAAACAGAAAATGCTGGATATACTCATTAGGTCAGGCAGCATCTGTAGAGAGAGAGACAGAGTTAACGTTTCAGGTCGATGACCCTTAGACAGAACTGGAAAAAGTTAGAGATGTAACAGATTTTTTGGAAGTGTAGGGGCAGGTAAAGTGGGGAGCGGAGGAAAGAACAAAAGGGAATGTCTGTGTTAGGATGGAAAGCAGAAGGGATTACATGACAAAAGGGTCCTAGCTATGCCTCCCTTTTCGTGAGATATGTGGAACATTCTTTGTGCCAGTCCTGCTCAGGTCCCCTCCCTCACCTCTTTAACTGGTAAATTGATGACTGAATCTGTGCCATTTCCTGCTCACGCCCTGGACTGGAAAATGTAATTCTCCTTGCTTCCAATTTCCACCCTTCCCCCACCTTCACATGGTCCATCTCCAACTCGTCCCTTCCCTTCCTCGACTTCTCTGTTTCCATTTCTGGGGATAGGCTATCAACAGACAACCGTTGTGAGCCCACTGACTCCCACAGCTACCTGGACCACACTTCCTCCCACCCCGCTCCTTTATGGACTCTCTCCCATTCACCATGTGCTTCTGTCTCTGTCGCATCTGTTCTGACGATGCTACCTTCCGTACTCGCGCTACCGATATGTCTTCTCTTTTCGTCAACCGAGGATTCCCCTCTGACATGGATGACATGGCCCTGGACCATGTGCATTCTATTTCCTGCACTTCTGCACTCATCCTTTCACAACCCTCCCAGAAGCACGATAGAGATCATCATGTCCTCACTTTTCACCCCACCAGCCTCCACATTCAATGGATCATCCTCTGCCCTTTCTACCACGTCCAGCGTGATCCCACCACCAATCACATCTTCCCCTCCTTCGCCTTTCAGCATTCTAAAGGGACCACTTCCTCTGCTACGCCCTGACCCACTCCTCAATCACCCCCAAATTCCCCTCCTTTTCCCAGGACACGTTCCCATGCAAGCTCAGGAGATGCAACACCTGCCCTTATATCTCCTCCCTTCCCACCGTCTAGGGCCCCAAACTCTCCTTCCAGGTAAAATAGCGATTTACTTGTATTTCTTGCAATTTAGTATACTGTATTCGCTGCTCATGATGTGGGCTCCTCTACACTGGGGAGACGAAATGCAGATTGGGTGAACGCTTTGTGGAACACCTCCGTTCAGTCCGCAAGCGTGACCCGAGCTTTCGGTCGCCTGTCACTTTAATTCTCCAATCCACTCCCAATCTGACCTCTCTGTTCTCGGCCTCTTAGTCTGTTCCAACGAATCTCAATGTAAGCTCGAAGAACAGCACCTAATTTTTCGACTAGGCACTTTAAATCATTCTGGACTCAACCTCGAATTCAACAATTTCAGTCCGTAACATATGCCCCTATTTTTTCAGTTGGCCACTGTTGATGATTTTGCAATTCACATTTACACCTCTTCTAGACCCATCTTTTGTTTCTTTACTTTTGCCATTAAGATCTACATTTGCTTTGTACAATCATACCATTTGTTATTTAATCACTCCGACAATTGGAAAAAATCGCTCCACATCTGTTCTGTTAGTTTTTTGTTAAGTTTGAAGTGTATTTCTGCTAAGTAGTTCATAGCCTATTAATAGAGGGAGAGAGCTGATTGGTGAGTAGCTGCTGAGTGTTTTTGTTTAGATTTTAAATTTATTTTTGTCAAGGTAATTCATAGTATATTATATAGAGGCATGGCATGGAAGCTCAGTCCCGTGAATTGCACATCCTGTGCCATGTGGTAAATACTTGACGCTTCTCGTGGCTTGGATGACCACGTGTGCAGGAAGTGTCGCCAGCTACAGCAGTTCGAGATCCGGGTTTCGGAGCTTGGTCGGCAGCTAGAGTCACTGCAGTGCATTCGCGAAGCTGAGGGTTACATGGATAGCATGTTTCTGGAGTTGGTAAGCCCACAGCTTAAGAGTGTGCAGGCAGAGAGGGAAAGGGTGACCACCAGACAGAAGAGGAGAACCAGGCAGGTAGTGCAGTAGTCCCCTGAGTGCATCTCCCTCCCTAACCAGTATTCAGTTCTGGATACTGGTGAGGGCAATGGTTCCTCTTGGGCGTGCAGCAAGAGCCAATTCCACGGTACCACGGGTGGCTCAGCTGCACAGGTGGAAGAGCAATAGTGGCAGGGGATTCGATAGTTACAGGTATAGAAAGGCATTTCTGCGGCCATAGACGTGACTCCAGGACGGTATGTTGCCTCCCTGGTGCCAGGGTCAAAGATGCCACTGAACGGCTGCAGGACATTCTGAGGGGAGAGTGTGAACAGCCAGATGTCATGGTCCACATCGGTACCAACGACATAGGTAGAATGAGGGATCAGGTCCTTCAGGCAGATTTTAAGGAGCTAGGACAGAATTTAAAAAACAGGACCTCAAATCTAGTAATCCCGGATTACTTCCTGTGCCACAAGCTAGTGAGTACAGAAACAGGAGGATAGGACAGATGAATGCGTGTCTGGTGAGATGGTGCATGAGGGAGGACTTTAGATTCCTGAGACATTGGATCGTTTTTGAGGGTGGTGGGACCTGTACAAGCCGGCCGATTTGCACCTCAACAGGACCGGAATCAATATCGTCGCGGAGGGAGTTGTTAGTGCTGTTGGGGAGGGTTTTAACTAGATTGGCAGGGGATGGGAACCTGAGAGTGGATTCAAAATGGAGAAAAGCAAAGCTGGAAATGGAAGGCATAAAATTAGTAAACGAGTTTGGTAGGCAGAGGAAACAAAGGCTAGAAATTAGACAAGTGATTTTGGCTAAATGGTACATACTTCAGTGCAAAGAGTCTAGTGAATAAATCAGATGAGCTGAGGGCACAGATAGACACGTGGGAGTGTGATACTATAGCTATTACTGAGACATGGCAGAAAGAAGGGCAGGAACAGCAGCTCAACATTCCTGATTACAGGTTTTTCAGACGAGATAGAGAGGGGGATGAAATGGGTGGGGGGCGGTGTCGTATTATTGATTCAAGAATCAATTACAACAGTGAGAAGGGAGGATATCTGTGAAGGATCATCAAATGAGGCCATATGAGTTGAACTATAAAACAAACAAAGGGCAATCACACTGCTGCGAGTTTACTATAGACCTCCGAACAGTCAGAGGGAGATAGAAGAGCAAATATGCAGGCATATTTTTGGGATCTGCAAAAATAGGGCAGGAACAGTAGGAGATTTCAACATCCCTAATATTAACTGGGATAAAATTAGTGTGAAAGGTAGAGAGGGAGCAGAATTCTTTAACTGCATTCAGGAGAACTTTCTTAGAAAGAGTATCAGTAGGAGAGCATATTGGTGGTCGTGATCAAAATTCAGTTAAATTTAGGGTAGTAACTGAAAATGAAAAGGATGGACCAGGAATAAAAGATCTCAATCGGGGAAATGCTAATTTTAGTAAACTTAGAGATGTTTTAGCAAAAGTGGACCGGAGACAAAAACTTGAAGGTAAATCAGTGTCGGAGCAGTGGGATGCATTCAAGGAGGAGATAGTGAGTGGTCAGATCAAGTATGTTCCATTAAAGAGAAAGGGTGGGACGAACAAATCTAGAGCTCCCGGGAGGTCAAGAGGCATACAGGAATGGATAAAGAAAAAATGGGAAACTTATGACAGATACCGAGAATTCAATACTGCAGAAAGCCGAGAAGAATATTGGAAGTGCAGGGGTGACATCAGCAAGGAAATTGGGAAAGCAAAGAGCGGGAATGAACAAAAATTGGCAAGTAAACTCAAGGAAAACCCAAAGATGTTTTATAAATATATTAAGAGGAACAGGATAACTAAAGTAAGAGTAGGGCCTATTAGGAACCATAAAGGTAACCTTTGCATAGAAGCGGAAGACACGGGTATGGTAGTTACTGAATACATTGCATCTGTTTTCACAAAAGAGAGGGACGATGCAAACAATGCAATCAGGTAGGAGGAGTGTGAAATATTTAATGAAATAAACATAGTGAAAAAGGAAGTATTAAGTAGTTTAGCATTTTTGAAAGTGGATACATCCCCAGGCCCGGATAAAATGCATCCCAGACAGTTAAGAGAAGTAAGAGAGGAAATAGCAGAGGCTCTGACCATCATTTTGGGGTTGGGTTGGAGTATAAAAGCAGGGAAGTCCTGCTACAACTGTACAGGGTATTGGTGTGACCACACCTTGAGTACTGCGTACAGTTTTGGTCTCCTTATTTAAGGAAGGAAATTATTGCATTGGAGGCAGTTCAGAGACGATTCACTAGGTTAATTCCAGAGATGAGGGGGTTGACTTATGAAGAAAGGTTGAGCAGGTTGGGCCTATACTCATTGAAATTTCGAAGAATGAGAGGTGATATTATTGAAACATATAAGACACTGAGGGGGCTCGACCAGTTAGATGCAGAGAGGATGTTTCCACTCGTGGGAAAATCTAGAACACTGGGCCATAGTTTCAGAATAAAGCGTCGCCCTTTTGGAACTGAGATGAGGAGGAATTTATTCTCTCAGAGGGTCGTAAGTCTGGGGAATTCTCTGCCTCAGAGAGCCGTGGAGGCTGGGTTATTAAACACATTTAATGTGGAGATGGACAGATTTTTGCAAGAAAAGGGACTGAAGGGTTATGGGGATCGCGCAGGGAAGTGGTTTAGCGCCATTGATCAGCCATGATCTTATTGAATGGTGGAGCAGGCTCGAGGGGCGAAGTGGCCTATTCCTGCTCCTATTTCTTATGTTCTTATGTTTCCACTCCTCTCTGGCTGCAAGTGTGGTGCTAGAGGACTGGAGGACTGCTAATGTGGTACCGTTGTTTAAAAAGGGAGAAAGGGATAGACTTAGCAATTATGGGCCAGTCAGCCTAACTTCGGTGGTGGGAAAATTATTGGAAAGAATTCTGAGGAACAGGATAAATCTTCATTTAGAAAGACACGGATTAATCTGGGACAGTCAACATGGATTTGTTAAGGGAAGATCGTGTCTGACTAAGTTGACTGAAATTGGCCGTGTGGTTGATAATGAAGAAGAAAGCTGCAGACTTCAGGAAGATATCAATGGACTCGTCAGGTGGGCAGAACAGCGTCAAATGGAATTCAATATGGAGAAGTATGAGGTAATGCATTTGGAGAGGGCGAACAAGGCAAGGGAATACACCATAAATGGTAGGACACTGAAAAGTACAGAAGATCAGAGGGACCTTGGACTGCATGTCCACAGAACCCTGAAGGTTACAGGACAGGCAGATAAGGTGGTTAAGAAGGCATACGGGATACTTGCCTTTAGTAGCCGAGGCTTAGAATATAAGAGCAGCGAGGTTATGCTTGAACTGTATAAAACACCAGTTAGGCTGCAGCTAGAATACTGCGTGCTGTTCTGGTCACCACATTACAGGAAGGATGTGAGTGTACTTGAGGGGCTGCAGAAGAGATTTAAGAGGATGTTGCCTGGGCTCTGGCATTTTAGCTATGAGGAAAGATTGGATAGGCTGGGGTTGTTTTTCTTTGGAACAGAGGAGGCTGAGGGCAGACCTTATTGAGGTGTATAAAATTATGAGGGGCCTAGATAGAGTGGATAGGAAGCACCTATTTCCATTAGCAGAAGGCTCAATAACCAGGGAGCATAGATTTAAAGTAATTGGTCGAAAGTTTAGTTGGGATTTGGTGGGGGTCTGGAACTCACTGCCTGAAATGGTGGCGGAGGCAGAGACCCTCATCACATTTAAAAGGTACTTGGATGTGCACTTGAAACGCCATAATCTACAAGCCTACGGACCAAGTGCTGAAAAGTGGTATTAGGGTGGATAGCCATTACAGTGACGTGGTTGCAATGGTGGCTAAGGCTGGGAACTAAATGTTCCAGGGTACTTGACGTTTCGAAAACTCAGGCAGAATGGAAAAGGAGGTGGTGTAGCCGTGATAATAAAGGATGAAATAAGGACAGTAGCGAGAAAGGTTTCAGAAGATCAGGAAGTAGAATCAGTATGTTTGGAGATAAGGAATATCAAGGGGCAGAAAGCACTGGTAGGAGTAGTATATAGGCCCCCTAACAGTAGCAATACCTTTGGACAGAATATTAATCAATAAATAGCAGGAGCTTGCAACAAATGTAATGCAATAATCTTGGGACGGTTGGGGGGGGGGGTTAATCTTCATAATAACGGGATAAATCAAATTGG
This sequence comes from Squalus acanthias, assembly GCA_030390025.1. Lineage (NCBI taxonomy): Eukaryota > Metazoa > Chordata > Chondrichthyes > Squaliformes > Squalidae > Squalus > Squalus acanthias. The sequence continues at coordinate 651,929 of JASTWF010000212.1, read as the reverse complement.
CAAAGGTAATCTGGAGGACGAGTTCGAGAAAGATTCCTGGAACAATATGTCATGCAACCAAACAGGGAACAGGCTTTTTTAGAGTTTGTATTCTGTAATGAGACAGGGTTAATTAGCAATCACATAGTAAAGGATCCTCTGGGGCAGAGTGATCATAATATGATAGAAGGAACATTAATTTTGAGAGTGACTTGCCTAAGTCCGAAACTAGTGTCTTAACCTTAAATAAAGCCAATTACATAGGTATGAGGGCGGGTTTGGCTAAGGTAGATTAGAAAAATAGATTAAACGGTATGGTGGTAGATAAGCAGTGGCTAGCATTTAAAGAAATATTTCATAATTCTCAGCAAAAATACATCCCATTGCGAAACAAAAACTCCACGGGAAAAGTGATCCAACCGTGGCTAACTGAATAAGTTAAGGATTGCATTAGATTGAAAGAAGAAGCTTATAAATTTGCAAAGAAGAATAGTAAGCCTGAGGATTGGGAGAGTTTCAGATACCAGCAAAGAATGACCAAAAATTGATAGAAATGGAAAAAAATAGAATATGAGAGAAAACTAGCAAGTAATATGAAAGCAAATTGTAAGAGCTTCTATAAGTATGGGAAAATGAAGCGAGTAACAAAAGTAAACGTTGGTCCCTTAGAGGCTGAGACAGGAGAAATTATTCTGGGGAATGAGGAAATGGCAGAAACGTTAAACAAATATTTTGTATCTTTCTTCAAATTAGAAGACACAAAAAGCATACCAAAAATGGTGTTGAACCAATGGTCGAATGAGAATGAGGAACTTAATGTAATTACTATAAGTGGAGAAAAAGTATTAGAGAAACTAATAGGACTAAAAGCCGATAAATCTCCTGGAACTGACGGCCTACATCCTGGAGTTCTAAAAGTGGTGGCTGAAGAGATAGCGGATGCATTGGTTTTGATCTACCAAAATTCCCTAGATTCTAGAACAGTCCCAGCGGATTGGAAGGTCGCAAATGTAACACCGCTATTTAAGAAATGAGGGAGAGTAAAAAACAGCGAACTACAGGCCAGTTAGCCTGACATCAGGTATCGGGAAAATGCTGGAATCCATTGTTAAGGAAATGGTATCAGGGCACTCAGAAAATCATAACACGATTAGGCAAAGTCAACATTGTTTTATGAAAGGGAAATCGTGTTTGACACATTTATTAGAGATTTTTGAGGATGTAACTAGGAGGGTAGATAAAGTGGAACCAGTGGATTTCCAAAAGGCATTCGATAAGATGCCACATAAAAGGTTATTACACAAGATTTGGTCTCATGGGGTTGGGGGTTATATATTAGCATGGATAGAGGATTGGTTAACGGACAGAAAACAGACAGTGGGGATAAACGGATCTTTTTCAGGTTGGCAGGCTGTAACTAGTGGGCTGCTGCAAGGATCAGTGTTTGGGCCACAGATATTTACAATATATATTAATGACCTAGATGAATGGACCGAGTGTAATTTATTCAAGTTGCTGATGATACAATGCGAGGTGGGACAGTAACCTGTGAGGAGAACACAACGAGTCTAAGGGATATAGATAGACTAAGAGATTGGGCAGTAAGGTTTTAGTAGAATTATAATGTAGGGAAATGTGTCGTTATTCCCTTTGATAGGAAGAATAGAAAGACAGAATATTTTTTAAATGATGAAAAACTTTAAACTGTTGATGTTCAGAGACATTTTGGTGTCCTCGTGCAAGAAACAGAGAAAGCTAGCATGCAGGTACATCAAGCAATAAGTAATGCACATGGCATGCTGGCCTTTATTGCAAGGTGGATGGAGTATAAGAGTAAGGAAATCATGCTACAATAGTACAGAGCCTTGATGAGACCACACCTGGAGTATTGTGCACAATTTTGGTCTCCTTATCTAAGGAAGGATATACTTGCCTTGGAGGCGATGCAACGAACGTTCACTAGATTGAGTCCTCTGATGAGAGAGCTGTCCTATGACGAAAGATTGTGTAGAATGTGCCTATACTCTCTGTAATTTGGACGAATCAGTGGTGATCTCATTGATACATACAAGATTTTTAAGAAGTTGCTTCCCCTGGCTGGAGTTTCTAGAACTAGGGGGCATTGTCTCAGGATAAGGGTTAGGCCATTTAAGACCGAGATGAGGAGGGTTGTGAATCTTTGGAATTATCTGCCGCAGATGGCTGTGAACGCTGAGTCTTTGAGTATTGTCAAGGCTGAGATAGATAGATGTTTGTACTCTGGGGGAATCAAAGATATGGAGATCGGGCGGGAAAGTGGAGTTGAGGGCGATGATCAGCCATGATCTTTTTGAATGGCGGAGAAGGCTCGAGGGGCCGTATGGCATACTCCTGCTCTTATTTCTTATGTTCTCTTATTTCTTATATTCTTATGTTCTTATCTCTCAGGTTACCTACAATTCTTCTCTTTTCTAATTAAGCATAGCGCTAAACTGTTCGTTCTTAAGATAGCTGCAATCGCTCTATCCTGGTACCAGCCTTGTAAATACATTTTGCACTTTCTCCAGTGCTTCGATACCCTTTTTATGGTATGAAGCCCAAAACTGAGCAAAGTACGACCTGACCACGGTCCTATAAAAAAGTTAACATAACTTCATTACTTGTGAATTCTATACTCTTGTAAATTCATCCCAGCACTTTGTTAGCATTTTAATTGCTTTGGTGATCTGCGATGCTGCTATAAATGATGTGTGCACCTGTATCCCTGGTTTCCATTTGCTTTTTTACTCCATTCAGTTTCTTATTTTTTTTAGGTTTAGTGGATGTTTATACTTTTCCTACCAAAGTTCATTACCTCACAATTATTTATGTTAAAGTTAATTTGCCAGTAACTGCCGGGTCTGCAAGTTAGTTCAATATTTGTTGAATTGCTTATTCCCTTGAGTATATTGAATTCATTTTTTCAAATTATGCTGAAACAAAATCAATTAAAAAAATATTTGAAGTTAATTTACCAGAAAGATAATTTCGACTTCCTTCATTATGTTATAATTAAATGTGGCTCAGAGGAAATTCCCTGTTTAAAGCAATTACTCGCTGAGTTGTTTCTGTTTGTTCAGTTTGCTATGTTTACCTGACGATTGTCTGTACAGTTGTATTTTTAAAACAATCATTCGATAATTTACGTTGAGTTTTTGCCACTTCGGCATCCTAATATTCACAAGCCAACAGTATAAAATATTTTAAAAGTTTTATTGAATCTTTGAAATAAAATGATCCGGTGAGCGCTTCTTAATTTATTGAACGTTTGTCTGTTAAAGCAGTCAGAAGTTGTTAAAGTCTGAAACCCTTTATTAATTTGCAAACAACCGATGAGAAATCGCTGACTTCAGAATCTACAGAGAGGTTTCTGAGGAAGTTAATTTAATATTCATGGCCATCCACCGAAATGTTGTCTGATCCTGGGATTCTCCCACTCCCACCAATGGTGTCAAACACTTCCGATTGTTCCCTCGCTAGAAAACAGATTCCACTCACCACTTCTGCAAGACTCCGGTTCTACCTCTGCGCTACTGCCAAAGGAAAGGATTGTGCATGGACCAATTCTCCGAATAACCCATTCCCTGTTCGGTTTAAACTCAAGCACCGTCTCTCCAGTGTCAATTAACCTCAGAACCGCTACCGCAGCGCTGCAGAACGCGTTGTCATCACTTTGTCCCGTCACACCTCAGCACACCTACAGCAAAACTGCTGCAATTAATCCTGGATCCATAATCTGATTTTTCTAAAACTACAATTCGTGTCCCAGCATTACTAAGTGTTCGACCTCTGCCTCGATTGGGAAAAATCTAAGCTCGCCCACTGCCCTGCAGGTGAGCCGTAGGACTAGCTCACTAGCTCTCTGCTTTTCTGGAACACCACCAATGTTACCAAAATCGAATCCACCCTAAAATCCTGCCGAAGTTTACAACTAACCCACCAGCGCCGCACCCCCACCCCCCATCATTATCGTTAAGTGGTGGAGAAAGTACTTCATCGTGTTATCTCTTCTCGAACTCTTTATTGTGTGTTAGATGTTGTAAACAGGTAAGACATGAATTCAGATCGTATCTCACGACTTTTTTTAATAAGAAATAAGACCACGGATTCCGTGTTCAACCAGGAATGGACATAATCAGTGAATTATTTGCCTGAATACAAGTAAAAAACAAGTACATCATGTAATAAAATGTTCTTACTCAATCACCTCAAACCAGTAGCAGTGAGAGTATTGAATGATTCTTATCGAGTTTAACCCTTCGTTAATTCTAAATTACAATAGCCGCGGTTTGCAGATTCCGCGCTCTCGAACTAGCAAGCCCTGTCCCCCGTTTTTTCATTTTAATTGAAAATAAATTCAGGCTGGCGAGCGCAGAAACAGGAAACGACGGTCCATATGCTGTCACTGAGGGTGAGGAATTCGACGGAAGGTTACCCTGTGCACATTTCTATTGAACAAATTGGGTCCATTTGTAGGGCTGTAATTGGAGTAAATTTGGACGGTAGTGTCGAATGGCTTCTGTCACACAAGCCGCCCATTATACACCACTCCCTGTTTCCTTTGTATTCAGACAATGCTGCCTGGCGTACGGTCAATTCGATATCGTCCCTTTTGCTTTCATTCCCAGTGTTAAAATGATTCCTGTTGTGTTTGAATTCGTTGAATCCATTTAACTTACTTAAAAAAATACTTTATTAATCCCAGGGGACGCTTAATAATATTTATCAGCTCATCTCTGAATTTACTCTGGGATACTGCATAAATAAACGTGTTGGTGCAACAACTCAAAGTGCGAAGCATATACCCGGATTGTTCCATAATAGTGAAAGGGCTATTGTAATTTGCTTCTAGAAATTGAGAGTCTGAAAATTGTACAACTATATGAGATATGAATGTAACAATCCATAGAAGTATAAAATTGCCAGATATGGCGAGCAGTAAAAATATGGATTTCCTTCGGTTCTCCATCTCTGAATCATTCTGATTCTCAGCATTGTTGTTTCCACGAATTCGCCTTCTCACTCTATTGGCCATCAGAATGTGCCTGGTGGTCAGAACATTGAGCAGTAAAATGAACACAAATGGAGCAAATGGGGTTAAAACTGTTTCCAACCACAGAAATGTTACCCATATGGGTGAGGTGTAGAAGCTTAATTTCACAGTGCAGGACCAGGGTACATTGTCAATTACTTCCCGAGGTTCATATACAAAGTAGATTGGAACATTTTCGAAAACGCTCAGCCCACACACCACTGCTATCACCCCAGTTGCAGTTTTCTTGATGCAATATTTTGATCGCAATCTTTGGCAACAAATCGCCACAAATCGATCAAAGGTGAAAGCGACAGTTAACCAGACAGAGCAATCAAAGGAAGCAAAACACAAGGCGAGATTGAGGCTGCAAATGGGAGTGTAGTTCAGAAATGAATATGGAAAATAAGCATTAATATCATACAGGATTACATCAAATATCAGGACCAGTAGATCAGCCGTTGCCATGGCCACCAGATAACTTGTGATGCATTTGGAGAGTCCGCACCTTCCACGGGAGAGAACCACAATTGTCGATAAATTAGCTGCAGAGAGGAGGAAGATGAAGTTACTGACTCTCCTTATATTAAGATGATGATCACTCGCCAGTTTATTGATATGACAATTCATGAGTTTCTAACTTTGGCCTCAAAAGTTTCTCCGGGGTTGTTATAACAGAATACGCAGGGTGAAAAACCCATGCGATCCAGGGCCACGCTTGAATTACTCCCCGCCCAATATTACTCTCCATTTTCTTCAGTAGAGAGTCGAATCGGCATAGTGTTAAACCAGCGCTGCTCCCGATCCTGTCAGTTTACCGAGGGGCGGGTTAGGTTAACATCGCCCCACAGCGGGAGATTGATTGGCTGGTGCGCTGAAAGCAAATTCTGGCCAAGTACCACCTGTTAACACAACCCGCCGCATTTTCCTTAGTTTGATATTAATTGGCAGGAAAATCTATCGGATTCTACAAAGGCGGTGGTTCCAGCCGCCAGTTTGTCGTATCCGTCCGACCCGGCCGGTAGGAATAAAATCTCCCCCATCGCTGCCGGTGCGATCATTACAAACTCTGCCGCACCTTGACTTTGGGATTCAAGCAGAGTGTTCGCCTTTACTGAGCTGGCTCACACCATTAGCTGGTCTCAATTTAATGCAGCATCCACTTTCGCTCAGTTTCACAGTGGCTGCCTTCACGGTTGCCCTCTGAGTATAAACTTTTCGAATAGTTGCCGCTTTTCGAGATCTCGGCTTTCAAAAAAACACAGCGGCAAATGTGCCCATGGTTCACGGATATCTGGTGACAGTGACAAACAGTCGCTGCTGCGGGCACATTCCCAGAAAGTTAGTGGGAAACATACCTTGATGGATATTTTAAAATTTTCAACAATATTCACCAACCAGAATCCAAGTGCGATGCTAGTATTTGGACCGGATAGAAAATTACAAAAAAAATAGTAAATGCTGTAATTGTTCGGCAGGTCAGACAGAATATGTGGCGAGAGAAACATAGTTATGTTTTAAGTCGATGATCTTTCATAAGAACTGGTCATCGACCTGAAACGTTATCACTGTTTCTCTCTCCCCATATGTTACCTCGCCTGCTGTTGATTCCATAATCCGCAGTATTTCGCTTCTGAAAATTACAAGAATCTCTACAAAGGAGACGAAATCCCACCTAAATTGTTTCTTTTAATAATTCAGAAGAAATTGTGCTGCCCGTCAGGCTATTACATTTCGAAAATGTCGAAAACTTGGAGTTTTCTAATTATTATTTGTTTGATGGTGGTAAACAGTTTCTGCACATCAATCACATCAAAACAAAGACATATTATCAATACACCGACATCAGCAACAGTGACACAGTGAGACACTATGAAATAAGTATATTAACTGATTAGAAGCGGCTTACCAGGAACACCAACTAATGCAAGAATAGGGTAGAAAATATTTTCTATCTGTATGATCACCGGCTGTCCCATTTTCGGAGAGAAGTGACGTTGTCTGTTAGTGTTTGGGAGCCGCAGATCTTCTGATTTCAAAATAAGTTCATATTTATACCTGAGAGAAACCTCGAGAGACACACGAACATTGCACAATGATTGGCATTAGTTACAGTCATTTGAACAAACAGGTGCAGCTGAGCCGTATTTACTGCTGCTGGTCAGAGAGTGGGATATTTTGCAATAACATTTTACATTGGAATTTCTATTATAAATTAAACATTTTGAAATCTTCACTCCTAAATTAATGGTACAGACTCGTGAAGCCGAGGATATTCATTTATAGGAGCTGGGAAGACATTTGATGAAATAAATGCGCACATTTGTGGTAGATTAGCACCATTTAAACTGTAGTTAATTATACTTTATTTTTACTTTACTCCACATAATATTGATATAAGGAGGCTCCGTTTTGCACTTGAGATCGAACAGCGTTCAGAGATACATACAGAAAGTGATATAGTCAATTGTATACAGCGGACCAGCCCCGCGGATATGCTGAGATGTTGGATTTCAGCATTAGCAGGCGTTGGGAGGAGGGGAAGGAGACAGGGTCTGGTCTGATATATAGCGGGTGTGAGAAAGGTGAATGTGGATAAGGATCTCAATAGCCGTTTGAAAGGGATGTGACTGTTTATGGCTATCACAGTTAACGAGTTGGATGGTGAAAAATAAACATTATGTCGGCTGTCGAACTGCAATTTGGAGCTGGACACGCTTTATATATCTATTAATCTCAGTCTTGAAGTTTCAATTGACCTAAACTCAACAGCTTTTTTGAGGAGAGAGTTCCTGATTTCATCCACCTTTTGTCTGAAGAAGTGTTTCCGGAAATCAATCCTGAACGGTGGAGCTCTAATTTTAATTTTAAGCCACACCAGAGGAAATAGTTTATCTCTATCTAACCACTCACCTCCTTTATTTATCTTAAACTCTTCAGATAGATCACCCTTAATATTCTATACTCAAGGGAATACAAGCCTAGTATGTGCAACCTGTCTTCATAATTTAAGCATTTTAGCCCCGGAATTATTCTGGGAAATCTGTGCTGCACCCATTCCAAGGCCAATATATGCTTCCTCATGTGGGGTGCCCACAACTGAATTCAGTGCTTTAAATGGAGGCTAACCAGATCGGTTTAACTGTAAGGCCACTTTCCCTATTTGTATTCTAGCCCCGTTAAGATAAAGGCTAACATTCCATTAGGCGTTTTAAGAACATAAGAATTTTGAGCAGGTGTAGGCCATACACCCTTCGAGCATGCTCCGCCATTTAATAAGATCATGGCTGATCTACGACCTCAACTCCAGTTTCCTGCCTTATCCCCATATCCCTCAATTCCTCTGGATTTCAAAAAACTAGCGGTCACAGCCTTGAATATACTCAACCACTCGGCATCTACAGCACTTTGGGGCAGAGAATTCCAAAGATTCACAACCCTATGCGTGAAGAAATTCCTCCTCATCTCAGTATTAAAAGGTCGGCCCATTATCCTGAGACTATGCCCCCTAGTTTTAGACTACCAGCCAGGGGAAACAATCTCTCAGCAACTTTCCTCTCAATCCCCCTCGGAATCTTATATGTTTCAATGATATCACCATTCATTCTTCTAAACTCCAGAGAGTATAGGCCCAATCTATACAATCTCTACTCATAGGACAACCCTCTCATCCCAGGGATCAATATAGTGAGCCTTCGTTACATCGCCTCTAAGGCAAGTATATCCTTCCTTAAATAAAGAGAACAAATCTGTGCACAGTACTCCAGGTGTGGTCTTACCAGAGCCTTGTACAATTGCAGCAAGACTTCCCTACTCTTGTACTCCAACCCCCTCCAGCAATAACGGACAACATGCCATTTGCGTTCCTAATTGCTTGCTGTACCTTCATGTTAACTCGCTGTGCTTCTTGTACTAGGAAACCCAAATCTCTCTCAACACCAACATTTCATAGTTTCTCATCATTTAAAAAATATTCTGTTTTTCTATTCTCCCGACCAAAGTGAATAACCTCACATTACCTCACATTATACTCCATCTGCCATCTTATTGACCACTCACTTAACCTGTCTATACCCCTTTGCAGGAACTTTGTGTCCTCCTGACAGCGTACTTTTCCAGCAACACTTGTATCGTAAGCAAACTTGAATACATTGCACTAGGTCCGTTCATCGAAGTCGTTAATATAGATTGTCATTAGCTGAGGCTCAATCACTGACACTTGTGGCACCCGATTAGTTACAGCTTGCCAATCTGAAAATGACCCGTTGATCTATACTCTCTGTTTTCTGTCTGTTAACCAATGATTTATCCAAGCTAATATCTTACCCCCAAACCAATGTGCCCTTATCTTGCTTAACAACCTCTTATGTGGCACCTTATCGAATGCCTTTAGGAAATCCAAATGTACTGCATCCACAGGTTCCCCTTTATCTACCCTGTAGTTACATCCTAAAATAAATTCTAATAAATTTGTCAAAAACGATTCACCGTTCATAAAACAATGTTGACTCTGTCTAATCAAATTATGATTTTCTAAGTGTCCTATTATTACACGTACAGTCAGTTTGTGAGCATGAGATTTACAGCACTGATTTCACAGTTACAGTCACTACATAATTATCATAATTACAGCACAGAATTCCCAAACAAAGTCACTGTAAATATCAGAATTACAGCCCTTATATCACAGGTACAGTCAGTGTGCAAATATCATAATTAGACAACTGATAACAAAAAGTCAGCGATTGAATATCAGAATTATTCACACCTACAACCACTGTGTAAATGTCATAATTACAGCACCGATATTTCAGGTACAGACAGAGCATAAATTATAGCACTAAAATCAAAGGTAGAAGCAATGTGTGAAGATATCAAAGTTACATTTTCTGTGTGAATATCCGAAATACAGCACTGATATCACAGCTAGAATCACTGTGTGTAAATTTCAGAATTAAAGCTCCGGTATCACAGGTACAGTCACAGTCTAAATACTAATATTTCAGCACAGATGTCACAGGTACAGTCACTGTCTGAATATCAGAATAACAGCACTGATATCACAGTTACAGTCCCTGTAAGAATCAGAATTATAGCACTGATAACATAGGATGAGTCACTGCGGATTATCAGAATTACAGCACTGATATCACAGGTACAGGCAGTATGTGAATATCAGAAATACAGCACTCATATCAGAGCTACAGTTACTGAGTAAATATCAGAATTGCAGCATCAATATCACAGGTACACTCAGTGTGCAAATGTCAGAATTACATCACTGATATCACAGATGCAGTCATTGTGTATATATCAGAATTACAGCACCGATATCACAGGTACAGTCAGTGTGTGAATGTTATAATTATAGCACTGATATCACAGGTAAAGTCACTGTGCAAATATCAGAATTACAGCACCGATATCACAGGTAAAATCACTGTATGATTATTAGAATGATAGCACTGATAACACAACTACATTCACTGCGTGAATTTCAGAATTGCAGCACTTATAACACAGGTGCAGGCACTATCTTTAAATATCTGATTTAAAGCTCCGTTATCACAGTTACAGCAACTATGCAAATATCAATAAAGATATCACAGGTACTATCATTATGTCAATATGAGAATTAAAGCAATGGTATCACAGATAAACGCAGTGTGTAAACATCAGAATTACAGCATTGATATCACAGATGCAGTGACTGGGTGCATATTAGAGTTATAGCACTGATATCACAGGTACAGTCAGTGAGTAAATATTAGAATTAAAGCACTGATATCACATGTAAAGTTACTCGGTTTAAATATCATAATTAAAGCTCCGATATCACAGGTACCGTCACTGTGTAAATAACAGTGTACAGCACTGTGTCAACATGAGAATTAAAGCACTGGTATCACAGATAAACGCAGTGTGTAAAAATAAAAATTACATCACTGATTTATAGCATTTATATCATAGTGACAGTGACTGGGTCAATATCAGAATAACAGCACAGTTATCACAGGTACAGTCAGTGTCTCAATATCATAATTAAAGCACTGGTATGACTGATAAATTAAGTGATTAAACATCAGAATTGTAGCACTGATATCACTCGTAGAGTGACTGTGTAATATTGTATTTACAGCACTGATATCACAGATACCGTCACAGTGTAAATATCAGAATTACAGCACTGATATCACAGCTGCAGTCAATGTGTAAATATCATAATTACAGCATCGATATCACAGTTAAAGCCATTGTATTAATGTCACAGGTACAAACAGTGCGTTATTATCAGATTTACATCACTGATATCACATGTACAGGCAGTATGTGAATATTAGAATTACAGCCAGCGTTGATATCACAGGTAGAGTCACTGTGTAAATATGAGAACTAAAGCACGGGTGTCATAGGTAATTTTAGTGTATAAAATTTGGAATTGCTGTGCTGATGTCACAGGTACAGTGACTAGGCCAATATCAGAATTACAGCAATGATATCACAGGTACATCCACGGTAATTATCAGAATTACAGCACCGATATCACAGGTACAGTCACTGTGTATATATCAGAATTACAGCATCAATATCACAGGTAAAGTCACTGTATTAATGTTAGATTTAAAATATTAATATCACTGGTAAAGTCTGTGTAAATATCTGAATTACAGCACCGATATCACAGTTAAAATCACTGTTTGATTATTAGAATTATAGCACTGATAACACAACTACATTCACTGTGTGAATATCAGAATTACAGCACTGATATCACAGGTGCAGGCACTGTCTGTAAATATCAGAATGAAAGCTCCGTTAGCAAAGTTAAAGCCACTGTGCAAATATCAACACAGATATCACAGGTACTGTCATTGTGTCAATATGAGAATTAAAGCACTGGTATCACAGATAAACGCAGTGTGTCAAAAGCAGAATTACAGCAATGACATCACATATCCAGTGACTGGGAAAATATTAGAATTACAGCCCTGATATCACAGGTACAGTCAGTGAGTCAATATTCGAATTAAAGCACTGATATCACATGTAAAGTTACACTGTTTAAATATCAGAATTAAAGCTCCGATATCACAGGCCCCGTCACTGTGTAAATAACAGTGTACAGCAATGTGTAAAAATGATAATTAAAGCACTGGTATCACAGATAAAAGCAATGAGTAAAAATAAGAATTGCATCACTGATTAACAGCATTTATATCATAGTCAGAGTGATTGGGTCAGTATTCGAATTACAGCAATGATATCACAGTCGGTGTATAATTATCAGAATGACAGCACATATATCAGAGATATAGTGATTGTGTAAATATCAGTATTACAGCAGTGATATCACAGGTACATTCACTGTGTAAATATCAGAATTACTGCACTGATATCACAGGTACAGTAAGTGTTCGAATATCAGAATTACAGCATTGATATTACAGGTACAGTCATTGTGTGAATATGAAAATTAAAGTACTGGTATCACAGATAAACGCAGTGTGTAAAAATAAGAATTACATCACTGATATTACAGGTACAGTGGCTTGGTACATATAAGAATTACAGCAGTGATATCTCAGGTACAGTCAATGTATATTTACCTGAATTACAGCACTGTTCATAGAATCATAGAATCATAAAAGATAGGAGCAGGAGTAGGCCATTCGGCCCCTCTAGCCTGCTCTGCCATTCAATGCGATCATGACTGATCATCCAAATTCAGTACCCTGTCCCTGCTTTCTCCCCATATCCCTTGATCCCTTTAGCCTTAAGAAATATATCCAGCTCCTTCTTGAAACTATTTAATGAATTGGCCTCTACTGCCTTCTGTGGCAGAGAATTCCACAGGGTCACCACTCTCTGTGTGAAGAAATTCCTCCTCATTTCTGTCCGAAATGGCTTACCCCTTTATCTGTAGACTGTGACCCCTGGTTCTGGACTCCCCGATCATCGGGAACATCCTTCCTGCAACTAGTTTGTCCTGTCCTGTCAGAATTTTATAAGTTTCAATGAGATCCCCTCTCATTTTTCTATACTCCAGCGAGTATAAGCCCAATCGACACAATCTCTCTTCATACGTCATTCCTGCCATCCCAGGTATCAGCCTTGTGAAACTTAGCTGAACTCCTTCCATGGCAAGAACATCCTTCCTCAGATAAGGCGACCAAAACTGCACACAGTATTCAAGGTGTGGTCTCACCAAGGCCCTGTACAACTGCAGCAAGACATCCTTGTTCCTGTACTCAAACCCTCTCGTAATGAAGGCCTACATACCATTTGCCTTCTTAACCGCCTGCTGCACCTGCATGCTTACCTTCAGCGACTGGTGCACAAGGACACCCAGTTCTCGTTGCACTTCCCCTTCTCCCAATCTATTGCCATTCAGATAATAAGCTGCCTTTCTGTTTTTGACACCAAAGTAGTTAACCTCGCATTTATCCACGTTATATTGCATCTGCCACGCTTCTGCCCAATCACCCAACCTGTCCAAATCATCCTGGAGTTTCTCGGCATCCTCCTCGCAGCACACACGCCCACCCAGTTTTGTGTCGTCTGCAAACTTGGAGATATTACATCTAGTTCCCTTGTCTAGATCATTAATATATATTGTGAATAGCTGAGGTCCAAGGACCGATCCCTGCGGTACCCCACTAGTCACTGCCTGCCACGTGGAAAACGACCCGTTTATTCCAACTCCTTGCTTTCTGTCTGCCAACCAGTTCACTATCCAAGTCAATACCTTGCCCTCAATCCCATGTGACTTAACTTTATACGCTAATCTCTTAATGCGGGAGCTTATCAAAAGACTTTTGGAAGTCCAACTACAACACATCCACTGCTTCTCCCTTATCTATTTTACCAGTTACATCCTCAAAAAAATTCCAGTAGATTAGTCAAGCATGATTTACCTTTTGTAAATCCATGTTGACTTTTTCCGATCCTGTCACTGTTTTCCAAGTGCTCAGCTTACATCACTGATATCACAGGTGCAGGCATTGTCTGTAAATATCAGAATAAAAACTCCGTTATCACAGTTACAGCCACTGTGCAAATATCAACACAGCTATCGCAGGTACTTTCTGGTCTGTGCCCCTGCATTGCTCATATCTTGTTAAAATTAAAACAGACTACTGGAATTCTTCAACTTCTTGAATGAAGGTGGAGCAGAGATCGGAGATTGAGAACTCTCTCTTCCTTCCTCTGAGATTGGCACCGAATGAAAGACTTGCGGGAACATAGGGAAATGTTTATAGGGAGCAGATACATAAATTTCTCGTTTAGGAGGCAATGCAATTTCAAAAATATTTATCAACCTTGCTGTTTTGTGTCTTTGGTTGAGAGATTAATAATGGGCCAGAAATCCTCGTTCTTTTCGGCATACTCTCATGGGATCTGATGCCTCGGTTTAACGTCTTACTAGAAAGACGGCACCGCCGACAGTGCAGCACCCCCTCAGTATGCACTGGTGTGTCAGCCTGGATTATGTGCTCAAGTCTCTGGAGTGGGGCTTGCGTTTGTTACCGCTGAGCCACGGCTGTCACCTAAACTCAGTTCATTCGGCTGGAGTGAAATGACGGAGATAAAGGGAGAAATGATAATGGAGTAAACCTTCAGCTTGGCGTCCAAGAATAAACCGGGCATCGTAATCGGCCGCCCGATTTATGTTGCCATCGAATTCATAAGCATTGAAAATCAGGCCTGTCTATAATGAGCGGGTTCTTCGTTAGTTGCGAATCACTCTGTGTCTGTTTTAAACGGCAGAGCTCACAATCTCGGATCATTCAGTGTGTTAGTCTTTTTAAAAGGAGAGCGATTTCAGCTTTGATGACCTCGTTGCTAGAGTTTAACTAAATGCATCAGGGCTCATCCGGGATTTGAACCCGGGACCTCTCGCATTTTAAGCAACGAAATATCCCAAAGCGAGAATCATACCCCTCGACCAACGAGCCGCCGGTATTATGCTTCAAGTTGCATTGGGTTTCCCTGCGTTTCTGCGAGCTGTTCATTAATTTGAAATATGTTTATCTTTTCCTGAATCCACTTTTTTTGAGCAGTTTCCTTGAATCTGCTCACAATTCTCCCCGTAAAAAGGAGGCCAGCGACATCACCGGGCGCGTTGCCTAATGGATAAAGCGTCTGACTTCGGTTGCTGAATTCTTCAGTCATCAGATTTAATGTTCGTGTCCTGCCGCGACCGTTTAATTAACTGGGCGACAATTTGTCTGTTCTGAATCTGGCTTCAAACCGACCATTTTTGACAGTCCCTCACCTGAAGCAACGGAAGGCCTTTTGGTTCCATTAAGCTGATTGTAAATTTTCAACATTGTAGATCTGTGTGCACCGGCAGGATAAGCGGTGAATTGGACTTTCTTTCAGAATATTTCTGCTTAGATGCAAAGAGCAGGAATTGGAATGGCTGAGAGCCGTACATTGGCGAGACGAGGTGGCTGGGAGGTTAAGGCGATGTGACTGCTAATGCATTGGGTGCTGCATCCGTGGGTTCGAATCCCATCATCGTCGTTATTGCATTACACGTTTGATGCTGATAAACTTTCTGAGCATTTCACTGAATCTTACTGAAAGGTCTACAGATCGCGAGGCCACTCAAGTCGAGAGACTCTGCGTCGTACCTCTCGCACACTCGTACACCAGTTCTACAGCAGATGCTGCAACCTCGAAACCAAGATACAGTCCATGTTCTCAGCCTGTATTCAGAAAACAGCAGACCTGCTATGAGACACCGACAAACAGACGAGGCAACGGAACTACGCTGCCTACATGCACACCAAGAACAGGAAGATTGAGAAACTCGGCATCACCACGAGCAGCAACCAAGCCTCCCACGGTTGCAACCACAGGGAAATCCATCGGCAACTTGTCCGACACACCCTTCAACCAGACGAAATCGAAGTTCTCAGCCGAGGGCACAATCTCTGCCCCACCACCAAAATAGACCCCATCGGCCTCGTGGCAGACACAGAGAAATTCATCAGGAGAATGAGGCTCCGGGAATTTTTTCACGAATCCTAAGATGTCAGCAGCGAACCCAATGAGACAATCAGTGATGCGGGACAGCAGACAGAGGGACCCACAGTGCAGCAACCGAAGAGGAAAGAGTCAAATTGGACCCCTCCGGAGGGTCGCTGCCATAAGCTTGACATGTATGCTCAAGCTGTCAGGAGATGCATCAACGCCAGATTCATCAGCCGCACTTACAAGACAGACCAGAATGTCACCCGAGCACAATGCAATGCCATCCACGCTCTCAAGACCAATCGTCAGCGGACAAAGGAGGAGCCATCATCATACAGAACAGAATGGACTATTGCAAAGAAGCATACCGACAACCAGAAACACTACAGACAGTTACCCGCAAATCCGATCAAAGAACACACCCGCCAACTCCATAGACTGATCCAGACCTTCAAAGCATCCCACGTACTCCAAGGCGGCCTTCGAGACACACGACAAACCAAAATCGTCGAGCAGAAATTGATAGCCAAGTTCTGCACGCATGAGGACGGCCTCAACCGGGATCTAGGGTTCATGTCACGCTACATGTAACCCCACCTGGCATAGAGTCATCCAGACTCGAGTCGTCGTTGGCTTGTTCTCTCTACACAGATGCGGCCGGACCTGCTGTGATTTCCAGCAAAAAAAGTTTTTAGTTTTCCATACAGATCCCAGCATCTGCCACATTTGACCCTTTGTGACCCCACCTCATTGTTTTTGATGTAATGTCTTCCTGACTGACCTGTTTGGACACCATCCACACCTTTGATTGCCGTGAGTATCTCTCTGCCGAGGTGTGATAAAGGGCAGTTAGAAAGATTAAGTGTAATCATCTGGCAATGTTCTCTGACTATATAGGCTGCGCCTATATGCATCTCTTCACTTCACCTGACGAATGAGCAGCGCTCCGAAAGCTTGTCATTTCAAATAAAGCTGTTGGACTATAACCTGGTGTTATGCGACTTCACACATTTGTCCACTCCAGTCCACCACCGGCATCTCCACATCATCACAGGTACTGTCATTGTGTCAATATGAGAATTAAAGCAATGGATATCACAGATAAACACAGTTTATAAAAATCAGAATTACATCATTGATATCACAATTCCAGTGACTGGGTAAATATCAGATTTACAGCAATGATGTCACAGGTCTAGACAGTGTGTGAATATCAGAATTACAGTACTGATAGCACAGGTACGTTCAATGTGTAAATTTCAGAATTACAGCACCGATATCACAGGTTCCAGTCAGTGTGCAATTATCATAATTACAGCCCTGATATCACAGGTTACGTCACTGTGTGACTATCAGAATTACAGTACTGATAGCACAGGTACCATCACAGTACATATCAGAATTACAACACTGATATCACAGGTACAGTAATTTCGTAAATCAAAGATTTCAGTACTAATAATATCACAGGTCCAGTCAATGTGTAAATATTATCATTACAGCACTGTTATCACAGATACATTATATGTAAATATAATTAGTGCACCGATATCACAGGTAGTCAACAGGCAAATATCCGAAATACAGCTCTGATATCACAGTTACAGTTACTGTGTAATTATCAGAATTACATCACTGATATCTCAGGCAAATTAAGTGTTTTTGATATCAGAATTACAGCATTAATATTCTAGGTACCGTCAGTGTGTGAATATCAGAATCATAGCACTGATATCACAGGTAAAGTTACTGATTAAATATCAGTAATACAGCAATGATATCACTGGTAGAATCATTGTGTAAATATTAGAATTACAGCACCGATATCAGAGGTAAATTAAGGGCATAAATATCAGAATGACAGCTCTCATATCAATGGTACAGTCAGTGTGTGAATATCAGAAACAAAGCACTGATTTCACAGGCACAGTAACTGTATGATTATCAGAATTAAATCACTGATATCACAGGTATAGCCATTGTCTAAGTACCAGTATTACAGCACAGATATCTCAGGTATAGTCAATGGGCAAATATCAGAATTACAGAACTGATTATCACAGGTAGAGTCACAGAGTAAATATCAGAATTACAGCACTGAGATCATAGGTACAGTCAATGTGTTAATATCAGAGTTACAGCACCGATATCAAAGTTACAGTCCGTGTAAATGTCAGTATTACAGCATCGATATCACAGTAACAGTCAGTGTAAATAACACAATAACAGCACTGATGTCACAGAAACGTCACTGTACATATCATAACTAGAGTGCCGATATCTACGGAACAGTCAGAGCATAAAGATCAGAATTACAGCTCGCATATCAATGGTACATTCTGTTTGTGAATATCAGAAACAAAGCAATGATTTCACAGACACAGTAATTACATGATTATCAGAATTAAAGCACTGAGATCACAGGTATATTCGCTGTCTAAATACCAGTATTACAGCACTGATATCATAGGTACAGTCAGTGTCTAAATACCAGTATTACAGCACCGATATCACAGGTATAGTCATTGTCGAAGTAGCAGTACCTGTGATATCGGTGCTGTAAATATGATGTATGATTATCAGAATTAAAGCACTGATATCACAGCTTCATTCGCTGCGTGAATATCAGAATTACAGCACTGATATCACTGCTAAAGTCACTGTGAGTCAATATCATAATTCATTCTTCGATATCACAGGTGCAATCACTTTATGAATACCACATATTACAGCACAGATATCACAGTTATAGTCATTGTCTAAGTACCAGTACTACAGCACAGGTATCACAGGTATAGCCATTGTGTAAATATCAGGATTACAGAACTGATATCACAGGTATAGTTAATGTGTGTATAGCAGATTTACAGCACTGATATCACAGGTATAGATAGATTATCAGAATTACAGTAGTGATATCACAGGTACGTTCAATGTGTAAATGTCAGTATTACAGCACTGATATTACAGGTACCATCACTGTACATATCAGAATTACAACACTGATATCACAGGTACAGTAACTTCGTAAATATCAGTTTTCAGTACTAATTATATCACAGGTCCAGTCAATATGTAAATATCATCATTACAGCACTGTTATCACAGATACAGTAAATGTAAATATAATTACAGCACCGATATCACAGGTAGTCAACAGGCAAATATCCGAAATACAGCTCTGATATCACAGTTACAGTTACTGTGTAATTATCAGAATTACATCACTGATATCTCAGTTAAATTAAGGGGTTTTGATATCAGAATTACAGCATTGGTATTCTAGGTACCGTCAGCGTGGGAATATAAGAATAATAACACTGATATCACAGGTAAAGTGACTGATTAAATTTCAGAAATACAGCAATAATATCACTGGTAGAATGTGAGAAGTCGCACAACACCAGGTTATAGTCCAACAGTTTTATTTGAAATCACAAGCTTTCGGAGCGCTGCTCCTGACGAAGGAGCAGCGCTCCGAAAGCTTGTGATTTCAAATAAAACTGTTGGACTATAACCTGGTGTTGTACGACTTCTCACATTTGTCCACCCCAGTCCAACACCGGCATCTCCTCCGCATCATGATCACTGGTAGGGTCATTGTGTAAATATTAGAATCACAGCACCGATATCAGAGGTACAGTCAGGGCGTAAATATCAGAATTACAGCTCTCATGTTAATGGTACAGTCAGTGTGTGAATATCAGAAACAAAGCACTGATTTCACAGGCACAGTAACTGTATGATTATCAGAATTCAAGCACTGATATCACATGTACAGTCACGGTCTAAATACCAGTATTACAGCACAGATATCACAGATAGAGTCATTGCGCAAATATCAGAATTACAGAACTGATATCAAAGGTAAAATCACAGATTAAATATCAGAATTACAGAACTGAGATCATAGGTATATTCGCTGTCTAAATACCTGTATTACAGCACTGATATCACAGGTATAGTAACTGTGTAAATATCAGATTTCAGCACTAATAATATCACAGGTCCAATCACTGTGTAAATATCAGAATTACTTCACTGATATCTCAGGTAAAGTAATGGTTTTAATATCAGAATAATAGCGCTGATATCACAGGTAAAGTGACTGAGTAAATATCAGAAATACAGCAATGACATCACAGGTAGAGTCATTGTGTAAATATTAGAATTACAGCACTGATATCACAGGTACGGTCACTGTGTAAATATCAGAATTACAGCACTGATATCGCGGGTACAATCAGTGTATGAATATCAGACTTACAACACTGATATCACAGGTACAGTTAGTGTAAATGTCAGTATTACAGCACTGAAATCGCAGGTACAGTCAGTGTGTGAATATCAGTATTATAGCACCGATATCACAGTAGCAGTCCGTGTAATTAACAGAATAACAACACTGATGTCACATAAACGTCACTGTACATGTCATAATTACAGCACCGATATCAGAGGTACAATCAGGGCATAAATATCAGAATTACAGCTCTCATGTCAAAGGAACAGTCAGTGTGTGAATATCAGAAACAAGGCACTGATTTCATTGGCGCAGTAACTGTATGATTATCAGAATTAAAGCACTGATATCACAGGTACAGTCACTGTCGAAATACCAGTATTACAGCGCAGATATCACAGGTATAGTCAGTGTATAATTATCTTAATTACAGCAATGATATCACAGGTACCGTCACTGTGTGAATATCAGAATTACAGTAATATCACAGGTACCATCACTGTACATATCAAAATTACAACCCTGATATCACAGATATAGTAACTGTGTAAAATCAGATTTTAGCACTAATAATATCACAGGTCCAGTTACTGTGTAAATATCATCATTACAGCACCGATATCACAGATACAGTCAATGTAAATATCATAATTACAGCACCAACATCACAGGTAATGAACATGCAAATATCCGAATAACAGCACTGATATCACAGTTGCAGTTACTGTGGTAAATATCAGAATTACATCACTGATATCTCAGGTAAAGTAAGCGTTTTAATATCAGAATTACAGCATTGACATTACAGGTACCGTCAGTGTGTGAATATCAGAATCATAGCACTGATATCACAGGTAAACTGAGTGGGCAAATATCAGAAATACAGCAATGATATCACAGGTACATTCAGCGTGTGAATATCTGCAATACAGTACTGATATCACAGTTACAGTTCATGTAAATATCAGGATTGCAGCACTGATATCACAGGTACAATCAGTGTGTGAAGATGAGAATTAAAGCACTGCTATCACAGGCATAGTCACTGTATGAATATCAGACCTAAAGCTCTGATAAAACAGGTATATTCCCTGCGTGAATATCAGAAATGCAGCACTAATATCACAGCTAAAGTCACTGTGTAAATATCAGAATTAAAGCTCCGATATAACAGGTAGAGTCAATGTCTAAATATCAGTATTACAGCAGAGATATCATTGGTACAGTCATTCTATAAATTCAGAATTACAGCACCAATATCAAAGCTGCAGTCATTGTGTAAATATCAGCAATTATATCACTGGTACAGTCACGATGTGAATATCAGAATTACAGCATTGATATCACACGTACGGTCACTGTAAATTATCAGAATTACAGCAATGATAGCAAAGCTGCAGTCAGTGTGTAAATATGAGAATTACAACACTCATATCACACGTACAGAGAGTGTGTGAA
The DNA here is from genome assembly GCA_030390025.1 of Squalus acanthias. Classification (NCBI taxonomy): domain Eukaryota; kingdom Metazoa; phylum Chordata; class Chondrichthyes; order Squaliformes; family Squalidae; genus Squalus; species Squalus acanthias. Next base: position 630,219 of record JASTWF010000212.1, on the reverse strand, counting down.
TGTCAGATTATAGCACTGATATCACAGGTACAGTCAGTGTGTGAATATCAGATTAAAGCACTGACATCACTGGTACGGTCACTGTGTAAATATAAGAATTACATTACAGACATCACAGGTACAGTCACTGTGTAACTATCAGAATTACAGCACTGAGATCACAGGTACAATCAATGTGCCAATATCAGAATTACAGCACTGATGTCACAGATAAGGTCACTGTGTAAATATCAGAGTTGCAGCACCGATATCAGAGGTACAGTCAGATTGTGAATATCAGTATTACTGCACCGATATCAAAGTAACAGTCCTTGTAAATGTCAGTATTACAGCACTGATGTCACAGAAACGTCACTGTACATATCATAATTACAGCACCAATATCAGAGGTACAGTCAGGGCATAAACATCAGAATTACAGCTCTCATATCAATGGTACATTCAGTGTGTGAATATCAGAAGCAATGATTTCACAGGCACAGCAACTGGACGATTATCAGAATTAAATCACTGATATCACAGGTACCGTCATTGTCTGAATATCAGAATTGCAGTCATGATATCACTGTTACCGTCACTGTACATATCAGAATTACAACACTAATGTCACAGGTATATCAACTGTGTAAATATTAGATTTCAGCACTAATAATATCACAGGTCCAGTAAATGTGTAAATATCATCATTAGAGCACTGATATCACAGATACAGTCAATGGCCCAAAAATTAGTGCCACTACGCGAGAGTACGCACTGCGTACTCTCGCGTATTCTGTCTCCAATTGCCGGTTTTCTGCATGCACTGCGCATGCGCTGAAAACCGGCACTTGGTGAATGGAAAAGGGGGCGGGTCCGAGGTGAACCGCGTGCGCGCTACAGGCTGCGCGCATGCAGTGCACTTAGTGGTTTCAACGCGCAGGTAAGTACGGAAGATTCTACACATAAAAAAAGGAGGAGTAAGACCCACTTTTAACAAGGTAAGTAGTGAATTAAGTATTATTTTGAATTTTTTTTAACAGGTATATCTTTTTTAGAGACTTTAAAGACAGGTAAGTTTATTTTTATAACTTTTTAAAAGATTTTAAATTTTTTCAAAAATTTAATTTTTTATTTAAAATGGTTAATTTATTTAACTATACTTATTTTATTAATGTGATGGTTTTTAAAACAAATTTAATTAGGTTTAGCGGTTCTTTTGGGGGGCTATAGTATTCATAGCTTTCACAGCACTTATGTGAAAGTTATGAATGGAAGATGGTGTGCTGCCATTGGCTCTAACTGAGTCACGTGATCCCACAGCTCGCATTAATTAACTACGCCGGTGGGATACGCAAGCCCAGCACAGCAGCTGTCCAGAACATCAAGTTCGTGCGAGCTGGAACTGAAAAAGCCAACGCGCAGTGCGAGATCGCGGGGAGGCCTTACCCTCGCACGAAGGCTTCCTCACGAATTTTTGGGCCAATGTGTATATCATAATTACAGCACCGATATCACAGTTACAGTCAACATGCATATATTCGAAATGCAGCACTGATATCACAGTTACAGTTATTGTGTAAATATCAGAATTACATCACTGGTATCTCAGGAAAAGTAAGGGTTTTAATATCAGAATCATAGCACTGATATCGCAGGTAAAGTGACTGATTAAATATCAGAAATACAGCAATGATATCACAGGTACATTCAGTTTGTAAATATCAGAATTACAGCACTGATATAACAGGTACAGACAGTGTCTGAATATCAGCAATACAGCACTGATATCACAGTTAGAGTCCATGTAAATATCAGAATTACATCACTGATATCAGAGGTACAGTAACTATGTAAATATCAGAATTGCAGCACTGATATAGATATATGTCACTGTACATATCATAATTACAGAACAGATATCAGAGGTGCATTCAGAGCATACATTTCAGAATAACAGCACTGATATCACAGGTACAATCAGTGTGAGTACATCAGAATTAAAGCACAGATATCACAGGTATGGTATAGTCATTGTCGAAGTAACAGTCACTGTGATATTGTTGCTGTAATTATGATGTATGATTATCAGAATAAAAGCACTGATATCACAGCTAAATTCACTGTGTAAATATCAAAATTAAAACCCCGATATCACAGATAGAGTAAATCTCTAAATAACACTATTACAGCAGAGATATCTTTGGTAAAGTCATTGTTTAAAGATCAGAATAACAGCACCGATATCACAACTACAGTCATTGTGTTAATATCAGATTTACAGCAATGATATCAGAGGTACCGTCACTGTGTGACTATCAGAATTCTTCTCTTCTTCTCTTCTTAGGCAGTCCCTCGGAACCGAAGATGACTTGCTTCCACATTAAAAGTGATTTCTCAGGTGACTGATGAGCCCAATGCGGGATCGACAGCCTCTATCACAGGTGGGTCAGACGGTGGTTGAAGGGTCAGGTGGGTGGGGTGCTTGGGTTGACGTGCGCTCCTTCCGCTGTTTGTGCTTGGCTTCCGCTTGCTCCCCATGAAGAGACTCGAGGTATTCGGCGCCTTCCCGGATGCTTCTCCTCCACTTTGTACGGTCTTGGGCGAGGGATTCCCAGGTGTCGGAGGTTTTGAGGGTGTCCTTGAAGCATTTCCTCTACCCACCTGGGGCTCTCTTACCGTGGCGAATCTCCGAGTAGAGCGCTTGTTTTGGGAGTCTCCTATCGGGCATGCGGACAATGTGACTGGTCCATCGGAGCTGATCGAGCGTGGTCAAAGCTTCGATGCTGGGGATGTTGGCCTGAGCGAGACCACTGACGTTCGTGCGTCTACCCTGCCAGTGGATTTACAGGATCTTGCGGAGGCAGCTTTGGTGGTACCTCTCCAGTGCTTTCATGTGCCTGCTGTAAATGGTCCATGTCTCTGAGGAATACAGTAGGGCGGGAATTACAACTGCTCTGTAGACCATGAACTTGGTGCAGGGTTTGAGGTCCTGGTCTTCAAACTCTCTCTTCCTCAGGCGACCGAAGGCTGCACTGGCACACTGAAGGCGGTGTTGGACTTCGTCATCGACATCTGCCCTTGTTGACAGTAGGCTCCCGAGGTATGGAAAGTGGTCCACGTTGTCCAAGGCCTTGTCATGGATTTTCATAATCGGGGGGCAGTACTGTGTGGCAGGGGTAGGTTGGTAGAGGACCTTTGTCTTACGGATATTTAGTGAAAGGCCCATGCTCTCGTACGCTTTGGTGCAGTTGTTGACGATGGTTTGGAATTCGACCTCCGAGTGTGCGCAGACGCAAGTGTCGTCTGAATACTGTAATTCGATGACAGAGGAAGGGACGAACTTGGATCTGGACTGGAGGTGACGGAGGTTGAACAGTTTCCCGTTTGTTCTGTAAATTAGCTGCACTCCATCGGAGAGCTTACTGAGGGTGAGATGGAGCATTGCCGCATGGAAGATCGAGAAGAGTGTTGGTGCGATGACACAGCCTTGCTTGACCCTGTTCCGTACAGGAAATGCATCTTTGATGGAACCGTTGGTCAGGATCACGCCTTGCATGTCGTCGTGAAGCAGGCAGAGGATGGTGACAAACTTTTGAGGGCAGCCAAATTTGAGGAGGACACACAATAATCCCTCACGGTTTACAGTGTTAAAGACCTTTGTGAGGTCAAAGAAGGCCATGTAGAGCGGTTGGCTCTGTTCCCTGCATTTCTCTTGTAATTGGTGCACGGTGAAGATCATGTCCATTGTGCCCCTTATTTCGCGGAATCCGCTTTGCGACTCTGGTCACAATTACGGCGTCTCTGAAATCCCCTGGTATTCTCTCCTCCTTCCAGATAAGATAAATAAGTTCATGAATTCGTGCCAGCAGTGCTTCTCCGCCATGCTTTAGCGCCTCGGCAGGGATTCCATCTGCTCCTGAGGCCTTGCTGTTCTTCAGTTGTCGGATGGCCTTTTCAAACTCATGCCGAGCTGGGGTTGTGCTGAGATGGTGCCGGGTAGCATGCTGCGCGATGGAGTTGAGGACACGCACGTCGAAGAAAGTGTCTTGGTTAAGGAGATCTTCGAAGTGCTCCTTCAAGCGGGCACTGACTGCCTCCCTGTCCTTGAGTAGCTCTCCGTTCTTGGCCCGTAGTAGGATAGGACCTTGCGTGCTTGGGCTGCAGGCGGACTTGACTGCACAAAAAAATCCATGCACGTCGTGGTTGTCGGCTAACTGCTGAATGTACTGCGCTTTCTCCACCCACCACCTGTTCTTAAGGTCGGGAGTTTGTTGTTGGACCTCGGCCTTCAGGCGTCTGTAGAGCTGCTTTATTGCTCTCGAGTTGTGATGTTGTTTCCAGATCAGGAATGCATTGCACTTGCGGCTTAGTAGCTCCTGGATCTCCTGGTCGTTCTAGTCTAACCAGACTTGGTGTTTCCTAGTCGAGTGACCGTGCATCTCTTCACAGGTGCTGATAATGGAGGCCTTGAGTGCAGACACTCTGTGTCTCTGCACCACTGGGAGTCGTCAGGTTGTTTGTGAGGCGCAGGCTTAATAGGGGTTTCTTAGTGGGGTCTTTGAGTGCTCCAGCGTTGAGTTTCCTTCGGCATTGTTTCTGTTGCCGCCGCTGTTTTGGGGCTACATTGATGGAGATGACAGAGCGGATTAGGCGGTGGTCTGTCCAGCAGCCGTCAGCTCCTGTCATGGCGCGGGTGATGCGGATGTCCTTACGGTCTCTCGCTCGGATTACAGCACTGATATCACAGGTACTGCAAGTTTAAATTATCAGAATTACAGCACTGATATCAAAGCTGCAGTCAGTGTGTAAATATCAGAAATACAGCACTGATGTTACAGGTACAGAAAGTGTGTGAATATCAGATGACAGCACTGCTATCACAGGAACAGTCACTGTATAAATATAATTACAGTACTGATACCACAGTTAGAGTCATTGTGTAAATATCAGAATTAAAGTACTGATATCACAGGTAGAATCATTGTCTAATATCGGAATTACAGTACTGATATCACAGGGACAGACAGTGTGGAAATATCAGAATTACAGCACCGATATCATAGGTACAGTCACTGCGTAAATATAGGAATTACAGCACTGATATCACAGATATAGTCAGTGCATAAATTTTATAATTGCAGCACTGCTATCACAGGTACAGTCACAGAGTAATTATTAGAATTACAGCACTGATATCACAGGTACATTCACTGAGCAAATATCAGATACACAGCACTGATATCATAGGTACACTCAGTGTCTGAATATCAATATTACAGCACAGATATCACAGATACAGCCTGGGTGAACATTTCAGAATTATACCAATGATATCAAGATACAGTCAATGCGGGAGTATCAGAATTAAAGCACCGCTTTCACGGGTACAGTCACTGTATAAATATCATAATTACAGCACGGATATCGCAGGTACAGTCAGTGTGAATCCATCAGAACTACAGCACTGATATCACAGGTGCAGATAGTGTTCAAATATCCGAAATTCCAATCAGTGCGGGAATATCAGAATTAAAGCACGAATATCACAGCGATAGTCAGTGTATATAATCAGAATTACACCACTGATATCACAGGTACACTCAGTTTATTAATATCAGAATTACAACACTGATATCACAGGTACAATCAGTGCGTGTATATCAAAATTACAGCATATACATCACAGGTACATTAATTGATTGACTACCAGAATTACAGCACTGATATCGCAGCTACAGTCATTGTGTTAATATCAGAATTACAGCACCGATAGCTCAGATACAGTCACTGTGAATATCTGAATTACAGCATTGATATCACAGATGCACTTAGTGTGAAAATATCAGAATTGCAGCAGATATATAAGAGATGCATTAAGTTTATGAATATCAGAAAGCAGCGCTGATTTGACACGTACAGTCAGTGTGTGAATATTATAAGTACAGCACTGATATCACAGCTACAGTCTTACTGTAAATATGAGAATTACAGCACCGATATCAAAGGTAGAGTGAATGTGTAAATATCAGAATTACAGCTCTGATATCACAGGTAGAGTCACTGTGTAAATATCAGATTTACAGCACTGATATCACAAGTAAAGTCAATGTGTAAATTTCCGAATCACAGCAGTGATATCACCGATACATTTCTTCGGTAAATATCAGCATTACAGCACTGATATCAAAGGTACAGTTATTCTGTAATTATCAGGATTAAAGCACAGATATCACTGGTACAGTCACTGTGTATATATCAGAATTGCAGCACTGATATCACAGTTACAGTCAATGTGGAAAGATAAGAATTACAGCAAAAATATCACAGGTAAATAACTGTGTAAATATCACAATATCAGCAGTGATATCACAGGTGCACTCAAAGTCTGAAAATCAGATCTACAGTACTGAGTTCACAAGTATAATCACTGTGTAAATATAAGAATCGCAGCACCGAAAGCACAGGTACAGTCACTGTGCAAATATCACATTTAACGCAATGATTTCACAGACACACTCAGGGTGTACGTATTAGAATTACAGCACTGATATCACTGGTACAGTCATGTTGTAAATATCGGAATTACAGCACTGCTATCACCGGTACAGTCACTGTGTAAATATCGGAATTAAAGCATTGATATCACCGTTACATTCAGTGTATAAATATCAGAATTACAGCAATGATATCAGAGGTACACTCTCTGAGTGAATACCACAATTACAGCACAGATATCACAGGTACAGTCACTGTGTAAATATCACAATAACAGCAACGACATGACATGTTCAGTCACTGTGTGAATATAAGAATTACAGCACATATATTACACGTACAGTGTGTGAATAATAGAAATAAAGCACTGATATCGCAGGTACAATCATTATAAATGTCATAATTACAGCACTGATATTACAGTTACAGTCACTGTGTGAATATCAGAAGTATTGCGCGGATATCACAGGTACAGTCAGCATGTCAATATCTGAATTACAGCGCTGATATCATAGGTACAGTCAATGTAAATATCAGAATTACAGCACCGATGTCACAGGTACAGTTTGTGTATAAATATCAGACTTACACCATCGATATCACAGGTTTAATGACTGTGTAGCTAGCAGAATTACAGCACTGATATCAACGGCGCAGTCATTGTAAATATCAGAATTACATCAATGATATCACATGTACAGACAATGTGCGAATAACAGAATTAAAGCTCTGATATCACAGATACAATCAGTGTGAGTATATCAGAATTGCAGCTCTGACTTCACAGGTACAGTCAAAGTGTGAATATCAGAATTATTGTACTGATATCACAGGAACAGTAGGTGTGTAAATATCAGCAATACAGCATTGATACTACAGTTACAGTTACTGTGTGAATTTCAGAATTACAGCTCTGATATCACAGGTACGCTCAGTGTGTGAATAACAGAATGACAGCACGGATATCACAGGTAGCGTCACTGTGTGTTTATCTGATTTACAGCACTGATATCACATCTAAATTCAGTGTGTAAATTTCCGAATTACAGCAGTGATATCACTGGTACATTCCCTCTGTCAATATCAGCATTACAGCACTGATATCCCTAGTACAGTTATTGTGTAATTATCAGAATTAAAGCACAGATATCACTGGTACAGTCACTGTGTATTTTTCAGCATAAAAGCACTGATATCACAGTTACAGTCACTGTGTAAATATCAGAATTACAGCACTGATATCACAGGTACAGTCGGTGTGTAAATATCAGAATTACAGCACTGACATTAGAGGTGCACTTTCTGAGTGAATACAACAATTACATCGCTGATATCACAGGTATATTCATAGCGTAATTATCAGATTTCCAGCAGCGAAATAACAAGGTAGAGTGAATGTGGACATATCAGAATGACAGCACTGATTTCACAGGTACATTCAGTCTGTAAATATCAGAATTAATATATTGATATAACAGGAAGAGTTGGTGTGTATCTATCAGCATTACAGATAAAGCCGCTGTGTGAATATCAGGATTATAGCACTGATATCACTGATACAGTCACTGTGTGTTTATCAAAATTACCGCACTGATATCACTGTTACAGTCAGTGGGAAATATCGTAATTACAACACTTATTTTAAAGTTACAGTCCCTGTGTGAATATCAGAAATATTGCACGGATATCACAAGTACAGTCAGCGTGTGAATACCTCATTTACAGCACTGATATCACATCAAAAGTCAGTGTGTAAATTTGCGAATTACAGCAGTGATATCACCGGTACATTCCTTCTGTAAATATCAGCATTACAGCACAGATATCACAGGAAGAGTTATTCTGTAATTATCAGAATTATAGCACAGATATCAGTTGTACAGCCATTGTGTATATATCAGAACTGCAGCACTGATATCACAGTTACAGTCAATGTAGAAATATCAGAATTACAGCAACGATATCACAGGGAAAATCACTGTGTAAGTATCAGATTATCAGCAGGGACATCACAGGTACACTCAGTGTCTGAATATCAGAACTGCAGCGCTGATTTCTCAAGTACAATAACTGTAAATATCAAAATTGCAGCACCGATATCACAGGTACAGTCACTGTACAATTTCACATTTAAAGCAATGATTTCACCGAAACAGTCAGGTTGTAATTATTAGAATTACAGCACCGATAACACCTTAAATTCAGTGTGTAATTATCAGAATTGCAGCACTGACATCACCGGTACAGTCACTCTGTAAATATCAGAAATACAGCACTGATATCACAGGTACAGTCGGTGTGCAAGTATCTGTATTACAGCACTGCCATCACCATTACATTCAGTGTATGAATATCAGAATTACAGCAATGATCTCGGAGGTACACTCTCTGAGTGAATACCACAATTACAGCGCTGATATCACAGGTACAGTCACTGTGTAAACATCTCAATAACAGCAACGATATGACATGTACAGTCACTGTGTGAATATCAGAATTACAGCACATATATAACAGGTAACATCAGTGTGTGAATATCAGAATTAAAGCAATGATATCGCAGGTACAATCACTGTAAATATCAGAATTAAAGCAGTGATATTACAGTTTCATTCACTGTGTGACTATCAGATATATTGCTCGGATATCACAGGTACATTCAGCGTGTCAATATCGGAATTACAGCGCTGATATCACATTTCTTTTCACAGTGTAATTATCAGAAATAAACATCGAAATCACAGGTAGAGTGAATGTGGAAATATCAGAATTACAGCACTGATTTCACAGGTACATTCAGCGTGTCAATATCGGAATTACAGCGCTGATATCACATTTCTTTTCACAGTGTAATTATCAGAAATAAACATCGAAATCACAGGAAGAGTGAATGTGGAAATATCAGAATTACAGCACTGATTTCACAGGTACATTCAGCGTGTCAATATCGGAATTACAGCGCTGATATCACATTTCTTTTCACAGTGTAATTATCAGAAATAAACATCGAAATCACAGGAAGAGTGAATGTGGAAATATCAGAATTACAGCACTGATTTCACAGGTACATTCAGTGTGTAAATATCAGAATTAATATACTGATATCACAGGAAGAGTTGGTGTGTATCTATCAGCATTACAGGTAAAGCCACTGTGTGAATATCAGAATTATAGCACTGATATCACTGATACAGTCACTGTGTATATATCACAATTACCGCACTGATATCACAGTTACAGTCAGTGCGGAAATATCATAATTACAGCACTGATATTAAAGTTAGAGTCCATGTGTGCATATCAGAAATATTGCACGGATATCACAAGTACAGTCAGCGTGTGAATATCAGATTTACAGCACTGATATCACAGCTAAAGTCAGTGTGCAAATTTGCGAAAAACAACAGTGATATCACCGATACATTCCTTCTGTAAATATCAGCATCACAGTACTGATATCACAGGAAGAGTTATTTTGTAATTTTCAGAATTATAGCACAGATATCAATGGTGCAGCCACTGTGTATATATAAGGATTGCAGCACTGATATCACAGTTACATTCAATGTGGAAATATCAGAACTACAGCAACGATATCACAGGTAAAGTCACTGTGCAAATATCAAATTATCAGCACTGATATCACAGGTACACTCAGTGTCTGAATATCAGATCTACAGCGCTGATTTCACCGACACAGTCAGGGTGTAAGCATTAGAATTACAGCACCGATATCACAGGTACAGTCAGTGTGTAAATATCAGAATTACAGAACTGATATCACAGGTACTGTCGGTGTGCAAATATCAGAATTACAGCACTGATATCACAGGTACATCTATGAGTGAATACCACAATTGCAGCACTGATATCACAGGTACAGCCGCTGTGTAAATTTCACAATAGCAGCAATAATATGACATGTACAGTCACTGTGTGAATATCAGAATTACAGCACATATTTTACAGGTAAAATCAGTGTGTGAATATCAGAATTAAAGCACTGATATTACAGTTACGTTCACTGTGTGAATATCAGAAATATTGCAGTGATATCACTGGTACAGCCAGCGTAACAATATCTGAATTACAGCACTGATATCACAGGTATATTCATCGTGTTATTATCAGAATTATAGCACCGAAATCACAGATATAACAATGTGAGAAGATCCGAATAATTTCACTGATATCACAGCTAAAGTGAATGCGTAAATTTCTGAATTAAAGCAGTGATATCACCGATATATTCCCTTTGTAAATATCATCGTTACAGCACTGATATCACAGGTACAGTTATTCTGTTATTATCAGAATTGAAGCACTGATATCACAGTTACAGTCAATGTGGAAATATCAGAATTACATCAACGATATCACAGGTAAGTAACAGTGTAAAGATCAGATTATCAGCACTGATATCACAGCTACACACAGTGTCTGAATATCAGATCTACAGCGCTGATTTCACAAGTACAAGCACTGTGTAAATATCAGAATTGCAGCACCGATATCACAGGTACAGTCAATGTGCAACTAGCACATTTTAAGCAAAGATTTCACAGACACAATCAGGGTGTAAGTATCAGAATTACAGCACCAATATCACAGTTACAGTCAGTGTTTAAATATCAAGGTAACTGCACTGCTATCACCGGTACAGCCACAGTGCATATATCAGAATTGCAGCACTGATATCAGAGGTCCACTCTCTGAATAAATACCACATTTACAGCACTGATAACAAAGTTATAGTCATGTGTAAATATCACAATAACAGCAACGATATGATATTACATCACTGATATCACAGGTAATGTCACTGTGTGAATATCAGAATTATAGCACAGATATAATAGGTACAGTCAGCGTGTATGTATCAGAATTACAGCACCGATATCACAGGTACTGTTCTTATGTAAATATCAGACTTACAGCACCGATATCACAGGTATAATGACTGTGTAGTTATCAAAATTACAGCACTGATATCACCTGCACAGTCGTTGTAAATATCAGATTTACATCACTGATATCACAGATACAGTCGGTGTGTAAATAACCTAATTACAGTACTGCTATCACATTTAAAGCAATGATGCCACAGATACCGTAAGGGTGTACGTATTTGAATTACAGCACTGATATCACAGATACAGTCACTGTGTAAATATCATAATTACAGCGATGATATCAGCGTTACATTCAGTGTATAACAATAAGTATTACAGCAATGATATCAGAGGTACGCTCTCTGAGTGAATATCAGAATTACAGCACTGATCTCACAGGTACAGCCACTGTGTACATGTCACAATTACAGCAAAGATATGACATCAGTCACAGTATGAATATCATAATTACAGCACTGATATCACAGGTACAGTCAGTGATTGAAATTGAGAATTGAAGCACTTATATGACAGGTACAGTCTGTGAGTGAATATTAGAATTACAGCACTGATATCACAGGTAGTATCAGTGTCGAATTATCGGAATTAGAGCACCGATATCATAGATACAGTCACTGTGTGAATGTCAGAAACACAGCCATGATATCACAGGTGCAGTCAATGTGTAAATGTCAGAATTAAAGCAGTGCTATCACAGGTACAGCAAATGTAAATATCATTATTTTGGCACTGATATTACAAGTACAGTCACTTTACATATTAGTTCAACAGTGATGCTATCAAAGGTACAGGCACTGTCAATATCAGAAATAGAGCACTGATATCACTGGTAAAGTTTATTTGTAATTATCGGCATTTCAGCACTGATATCACAGGTATATTAACTGTCCGAATATCAGAATTACAGCACAGGTAACACAGGTAGAGTTAACATAGAAACATAGAAACATAGAAGATAGGAGCAGGAGTAGGCCATTCGGCCCCTCGAGCCTGCTCCGCCATTCGATGAGATCATTGCTGATCATCCAAACTCAGTACCCTGTACCTGCCTTCTCCCCATATCCCTTGATACCTTTAGCTTTAAGAAATATATCTAACTCATTCTTGAATATATTTAATGACTTGGCCTCACCTACCTTCTGTGGTAGAGAATTCCACAGGTTCACCACTCTCTGGGTGAAGAAATTCTTCCTCATTTCTGTCCTAAATAGCTTACCCGTTATCCTTAGATTATGACCCGTGGTTCTGGATACTCCCACCATCAGGAACATTCTTCCTGCATCTAGTTTGTCCAGACCTGTCAGAACTTTATATGTTTCGATGAGATCCCCTCTCATTCTTCTATACTCCAGCGAGTATAAGCCCAACCGTCATAGTTCCCCAACCCCGCACAGCCCGCTTCTACCTCCTTCCCAAGATCCACAAACAGGACTGCCCCGGTAGACCCATCGTTTCAGCCTGTTCTTTCCCCACGGAACTTATCTCTTCCTATCTCGACTCTATTTTTTCTCCCCTTGTCCAGTCTCTTCCCACCTACATCCGCGACTCTTCCGATGCCCTCCGCCATTTTAACAGTTTCCAGTTTCCCGGCCCCAACCATCTCCTCTTCACTATGGACGTACAATCCCTCTACACCTCCATTCCCCACCAGGATGGCCTGAGGGCGCTCCGCTTCTTCCTTGAACAGAGGCCCAACCAGTCCCCATCCACCACCACCCTCCTCCGCCTGGCTGAACTTGTTCTCACATTGAACAACTTCTCCTTTGACTCTACCCATTTCCTCCAAATTAAAGGTGTTGCTATGGGTACCCGCATGGGTCCTAGCTATGCCTGCCTTTTCGTGGGATATGTGGAACACTCTTTGTTCCAGTCCTACTCGGGTCCACTCCCTCACCTCTTTTGACGATACATTGATGACTGTATCGGTGCCGTCTCCTGCTCTCGCCCTGAACTAGAACATTTCATTCACTATGCTTCCAATTTCCACCCTTCCCTCACCTTCACATGGTCCATCTCCGACTCTTCCCTTCCCTTCCTCGACTTCTCCATCTCCATCTCTGGGGATAGGTTATTGACTAACATTCACTACAAGCCCACCGACTCCCACAGCTACCTGGACTACACTTCCTCCCACCCCGCCTCCTGTAAGGACTCTATTCCATTCTCCCAGTTTCTCCGTCTCCGCCGCATCTGCTCTGATGATGCCACCTTCCATACCAGTGCTTCCGACATGTCTTCCTTTTTCCTCAACCGAGGATTCCCCTCTACCGTGGTCGACACGGCCCTCGACCGTGTCCGTTCTATCTCCCGCACATCTGCCCTCACCCCTGCCCCTCCCTCCCGGAACCACGATAGGGTTCCCCTTGTCCTCACCTTTCACCCCACCAGCCTCCACATTCAACGGATCATCCTCCGCCATTTCCGCCACCTCCAGCGTGATCCCACCACCAAACAAATCTTCCCCTCACCTCCCCTTTCAGCATTCCGTAGGGACCGCTCCCTCCGCGACACCCTAGTCCACTCCTCTACCACCCCCAGCACCCCTTCCCCTTCGCCCGGCACCTTCCCGTGCACGCGCAGGAGATGCAACACATGCCCTTATACCTCCCCTCTTCCCACTGTCCAGGGCCCCAAACACCCCTTCCAGGTGAAACAGCGATTTACTTGTACTTCCTGAAATTTAGTATACTGTATTCGCTGCTCACGATGTGGACTCCTCTACATTGGGGAGACCAAACGCAGATTGGGTGACCGCTTTGCGGAACACCTCCGTTCAGTCCGTAAGGGGGACCCCGAGCTCCCGGTGGCCTGTCACTTTAATTCACCGCTTCACTCCCACTCTGACCTCACCGTCCTCGGCCTATTATACTGTTCCACGGAAGCTCAGCGTAAGCTCGAGGAACAGCACCTCATCTTTCGTTTAGGCACGCTACAGCCCTCTGGACTCAATATCGAGTTCAACAATTTTAGATCATAACCTCAGCTTCAATCACATTTATATTTTATTTTATCCACACTTTTATTTGTCACCCCCCACCTTTTTTTTTCCTCCTAGAAGCTGGCAGCTGTCCTTCATTCTGCCAGTGGATTTCACACTTCATTCAGCCTTAATCTGTCACATTAACTCCACCTCTAGCCTTGCATATCTCTTAATGTCTCTTAATGTCTCTTCATCTCCCCCTTTGTTCCTTTATCCCCTCCCCCTTTTCCCAGCTTTACCCTGGCCTTAAATCTATTTGATTTCCGGCTCTTCCCAGTTCTGATGAAAGGTCATCGACCTGAAACGTTAACTCTCTTTCTCTCTCCACGGATGCTGCCTGGCCTGCTGAGTTTTTCCAGCGTTTTCTGTTGTTATTTCGGATTTCCAGCATCCGCAGTATTTTGCTATCGACCCAATCTCTCCTCATATGTCATTCCTACCATCCCAGGTATCAGCCTTGTGAATCTTCGCTGAACTCCTTCCATGGCAAGAACATCCTTCCTCAGATAAGGCGACCAAAACTGCACACAGTACTCAAGGTGTGGTCTCACCAAGGCCCTGTACAACTGCAGCAGGACATCCCTGTTCCTATACTCAAACCCTTTTGCTATGAAGGCCAACATACCATTTGCCTTCTTCACCGCCTGCTGCACCTGCATGCTTACTTTCAGCGATTGGTGCACAAGGACACCTAGGTATCGTTGCACTTCCCCTTCTCCCAATCTATTGCCATTCAGATAATAGTCTGCCTTTCTGTTTTTGACACCAAAGTGGCTAACCTCGCACTTATCCACGTTATATTGCATCTGCCATGCTTCTGCCCACTCACCCAACCTGTCCAAATCATCCTGGAGTTTCTCGGTATCCTCCTCGCAGCACACACTCCCACCCAGCTTTGTGTCATCTGCAAACTTGGAGATATTACATTTAGTTCCCTTATCTAGATCATTAATGTATATTGTGAATAGCTGGGTTCCAAGGACGGATCCCTGCGGTACCCCACTAGTCACTGCTTGCCACTCGGAAAATGACCCATTAATTCCTACTCTCTGCTATCTGTCCGCCAACCAGTTCTCTATCCAAGTCAATACCTTGCCCCCAATCCCATGTGCCTTAACTTTACACGCTAATCTCTTATGCGGGACCTTATCAAAAGCCTTTTGAAAGTCCAAATACATCACATCTACTGGTTCTCCCTTATCTATTTTCCCAGTTACATCCTCAAAAAATTCCAGTAGATTAGTCAAGCGCGATTTACCTTTTGTAAATCCATGTTGACATTGTCTGATCCTATCACTGTTTTTCAAGTGCTCAGCTATTACATCCTTTATAATGGACTCTAGCATTTTCACCAATACCGATGTCAGGCTTACCGGTCCGTAATTCCCCGCTTTCTCTCTACCACCCTTTTTGAATAGTGGGGTAACATTGGCTACCCTCCAATCCATGGGTACAGTTCCAGATTCCATCGAATGTTGGAAGATGATCAGCAATGCACCTACTATTTCTAGGGCCACTTCCTTAAGTACACTAGGATGTAGATTATCAGGCCCTAGAGACTTATCGGCCTTCAACCCCTTCAATTTCCCTAACACCATTTCCCTGCAAATACTGATTTATTTCAGTTCCTCCCTTTCATCAGACCGTATGTTCTCCAACATCTCTGGGAGGTTATTTGTGTCCTCCTTTGTGAAGACAGAACCAAAATATGCATTTAACTGGCCTGCCATTTCTTTGTTCCCCATTATAACTTACCCCGCTTCTGACTGCAAGGGACCTACACTTGATTTCACTAATCTTTTTCTCTTCACATATCTATAAAAGCTCTGACAGTCAGTTTTTATGTTCCCAGCAAGCTTACTTTCATATTCTATTTTCCCCTACTTAATTAATCCCTTTGTCCTCCTTTGTTGAATCCTAAACTGCTCCCAATCCTCAGGGCTACCACTTTTTCTGGCCAATTTATATGAACTCTCCTTGGATCTTATGCTATCCCTAATTTCCCTTGTTAGCCACGGTTGAGTCACCCCTTTTGTTTTATTCTTATGTCACACTGGGATGAACAAATTCTGGAGTTCATCCATGCAGTCTTTGAATGTTTGCCATTGCCTATCCACCGTCAACCCCTTGAGTGACATTCCCCAATCAATCCTACCCAATTCGCGCCTCATACCATCGTAGTTTCCTTTATTTAAATTCAGGACACTAGTCTCTGATTCAACGACTTCACTCTCCATCCTAATGAACAATTCTATCATATTATGATCACTCTGACCCAAGGGGCCTCGTACAATAAGATTGCTAATTAATCCTTTCTCGTTACATAATACCCATTCTAAGATGGCCTGATCTCTGGTTGGTTCCTCGACATATTGTTCCAGAAAACCATCTCGTAAACATTCTAGGAATTCCTCCTCCACAGTATTTTTACGAATTTGGTTAGCCCAATCTATATGTAAATTAAAGTCACCCATGATGACTGCTGTGCCCTTACTGCATGCTTCTCTAATTTCCCTTTTAATGACGTCCCCAACCTCCATATTACTGTTTGGAGGTCTAAATACCACCCCCACTAACGTTTTCTGCCCCTTGTTATTTCTCAGTTCTACCCATACAGATTCCGCATCATCAGAGCTAATATCCTTCCTTTCAGTTGTGTTAATCCCCTCTTTAACCAGCAATGCTACCCCACCTCCCTTTTCTTTTTTGCCTATCTTTCTTAAATATTGAATAACCCTGGATGTTGAGTTCCCAGCGTTAGCCACCGTGGAGCCATGTTTCTGTAATCCCAATCAAATCGTATTCATTTACCTCTATTTGCGCAGCTAATTCATCCACCTTGTTCCGAATGCTCCTTGCATTAAGACACAAAGCCTTCAGGCTTGTTTTTTTTTAACGCTCTCAGACCTATATGAATTATTATTTACTGTAAGCATGTTTGATTAACTCGTTGAGTTCTTTGCCTTCTACTTTTGTTTTTCTTCTTCCTGTCTTTAGCTTTTATCCTAGTTTCCCTTTCCTCTGTCTCCCTGCTCAGGTTCTCAACCCCCTGCCACTTTAGTTTAAACGCTCCCCAACAGCACTAGCAAGCAATCCCCCTACGGCATCGGTCCTGGCCCTGCCCAGGTGCAGACCGTCTCGTTTGTACTGGTCCCACCTCCCCCAGAACCGGTTCAAATGTCCAAGGAATTTGAATCCCTCCCCCTTGCACCATTCCTATGGCCACGTATTCATTTGAAATATCCTCCTATTTCTACTCTGACTAGCACGTGGCACTGGTAGCACTCCTGAGATTACTACCTTTGAGGTCTTCTTTTTTAATTTACCTCCTAACTCCCTATATTCTGCTTTTAGGGCCTCATCCCGTTTTTTACCTATATCGTTGATGCCTATGTGCACCACGACAACTGGCTTCTCGCCCTCCCCCTCCAAAATGTTCTGTAGCCGTTCCGAGACATCCTTGACCCTTGCACCAGGGAGGCAACACTCCATCCCGGAGTCTCGATTGCGGGCGCAGAAACGTCTATCTATTCCCCTTACAATTGAATCCCCTATCACTATAGCTCTTCCCCACTTTTTCCTCCCAGCCTGTGCAGCAGAGCCACCCATGGTGCCATGAAGTTGGCTGCTGCCGCCTTCCCCTGATAAGTCATCCCCCCCAACAGCATCCAAAGAGGTATATCTGTTTGAGAGGGGGATGGCCACAGGGGACCACTGCACTACCTGCCTGCACCTCTTACTCCGCCTGGTGGTCACCCATTCACTTCCTGCCTGTACACCCTTTACCTGCGGTGTGACCAACTCGCTAAACGTGTTATTCACGACGTTCTCAGCATCGCGAATGCTCCAATATGCATCCATCCGCAGCTCCAGCGCTGCAATGCGGTCCGTCAGTAGCTGCAGCTGGATACATTTCCCACACACATGGCTCGTCAGGGACACAGGAAGTGTCCCTGATTTCCCACATATTGCAGGAGGAGCATATCACGGCGCCGAGCTCTGCTGCCATGACTTACCCTTTAATTATTTAATTAAAATTAAACTAATTGAATCCCACAGATTTCACTTCAATTAAATGATATACTCAAGGGCCCTTGCTTAACAACAGTCTCCGCTACACCACAGAGACTCTAGAAACTATAAACCACATAATTTAAGTATTGAAAAAAGGAGAAAAAGAGAAATACTCACCAACCAATCACTTACCTGCTTTCTGGTGACGTCACACTTTGATTATTTTCTACTTCTCTCTCTCCCGCTCTCGGGGCTCAAATTGGTAAGCCTACCTGCTCGCCGCCGCCTCTTTTACAGCTGCCGCCTCGCCGCTGTCGCTCCACCCACGTCCGCCGCCTCTGTGGGCCTACCTGGTCGCCGCCGCCTCTTTTACAGCCGCCGCCTCGCCGCTGTCGCTCCTCCCAGGTCCGCCGCCTCTGTGGGCCTAACTGGTCGCCGCCTCTTTTACAGCTGCCGCCTCGCCGCTATCGCTCCACCCAGGTCCGCCGCCTCTGTTAGTGTGCATATATCAGAATTGCAGCACTGATATCACAGATATATTCACTGTCCGAATATCAGAATTGTGGCACTGATTTCACAGGTAGCATCAGTGTGTAAATATAAGAATTAAAGCACTGATATCACAGGTACTGTCACTGGGTGTATATCAGAACTACAGCACTTAAATCACAGGTACAGTCAGTGTGTTTATATTAGAAACACAGCACTGATATGACAGATATATTCAGTATGTGAATGTGTGAAATACGGCACTGATATCAGAGGTATATTCAGTTTGTGAATATTAGAATTACAGCACTGATATCACATGTACAGTTTTTGTGTACATATCAGAATTACAGAACTGATATCACAGATACATTCAGTGATTGCATTTCAGAATTACAGCAATGCTATCAGCGGTTCGGGCAATGTAATTATCAGAATTATAGCAATGTTTTTACAGGTACAGTCACTGTGTAAATATCAGAATTACAGCACTGATAACACGGGTAGAATTAGTGTCGAATTATCGGAATTACAGCACCGATATCATAGATACAGTCACTGTGTGAATGTCAGAAATACAGCCATGATATCGCAGGTGCAGTCAATGTGTAAATGTCAGAATTAAGGCAGTGCTATCACAGGTACAGCAACTGTAAATAGCAGAATTTTGGCACTGATGTTACAAGTACAGTCACTTTAAATATTTGTACTACAGTAATGCTATCAAAGGTACAGGCACTGTCAGTATCAGAAATAGAGCACTGATATCACATGTACAGTTTATGTGTAATTATCGGCATTTCAGCATTGATATCGCAGGTATATTCACTGTGGGAATATCAGAATTACAACAATGATATCGCAGGTACAGTCATTGTGTAAATATCAGAATTACAGCATAGATATCTAAGGTACAGGCAATGTACTAATATCAGAATTACAGCACTTTTATCACAGGTATATTCACTGTGCGAATATCAGAATTACAGCATAAATAACATGGGTTCAGTTAGTCTGTATATATCAGAATTACCGCACTGATATCACTGATACATTCACCGTGTGCATATCAGAATTACAGCAGTGATATCACAGGTGCTGTCACTGGTTGAAATTGAGAACTAAAGCACTTACATCAGAGGTACAGTCTGTGAGTGAATATTAGAATTACAGCACCGATATCATAGATACAGTCACTTTTTGAATGTCAGAAATACAGCCAAGATATCACAGGTGCACTCAATGTGTAAATGTCAGAATTAAAGCAGTGCTATCACAGGTACAGCAAATGTAAATATCATTATTTTGGCACTGATATTTCAAGTACAGTCACTTTAAATATTAGTTCTACAGTGATGCTATCAAAGGTACAGGCACTGTCAATATCAGAAATAGAGCACTGATATCACTGGTACAGTTTATTTGTAATTATCGGCATTTCAGCACTGATATCAATGGTATATTAACTGTCCGAATATCAGAATTACAGCACAGATAACACAGGTAGAGTTAGTGTGTATATATCAGAATTGCAGCACTGATATCACAGGTATATTCACTGTCCGAATATCAGAATTGCGGCACTGAATTCACAGGTAGCATCAGTGTGTAAATATAAGAATTAAAGCACTGATATCACAGGTACTGTCACTGGGTGTATATCAGAACTACAGCACTTAAATCACAGGTATAGTCAGTGTGTTAGTATTAGAAATAAAGCACTGATATGACAGATATATTCAGTATGTGAATGTGTGAAATACGGCACTGATATCACAGGTATATTCAATTTGTGAATATCAGAATTACAGCACTGATATCACATGTACAGTTTTTGTGTACATATCAGAATTACAGAACAAATATCACAGATACATTCAGTGATTACATTTCAGAATTACAGCAATGCTATCAGAGGTACAGTCAATGTAATTATCAGAATTATAGCAATGATGTTACAGGTACAGTCACTGTGTAAATATATGAATTACAGCACTGATAACACGGGTACATTCAGCGTGCTAATATCAGAATGACAGCACGGATATCACAGGTACCATCACTGTGTGAATATCAGATTTACAGCCCAGATATCACAGCTAAATTCAGCGTGTAAATTTCCGAATTACAGCAGTGCTATCACCGGTACATTCCCTCTGTAAATATCACCATTACAGCACAGAAATCACAGGTACAGTTACTCTGTGATTATCAGAAGTATAGCATAGATATCACTGGAACATTCATTGTGGAAATATCAGAATTACAGCACTGATATCACAGGTACAGTCGGTGTGAATTTATCAGAATTGCAGCACTGCTAGCAAAGGTACAGTCACTGTGTTAATATCAGAATTACAGCATTGATATCACCATTACATTCAGTGTATAAATCTCAGAATTACAGCAATTATATCAGAGGTACGCTCTCTGAGTGAACACCAAATTTACAGCACTGATATCACAGGTACAGTCATGTGTAAATATCAGAATTACAGCAAAATTATGACATGTACATTCACTGTGTGAATATCAGAATTACAACAACTATACCAAAGGCACATTCACTGATTGAAATTGAGACTTACAGCACATTAATCACAGGTACATTGTGTGTCTAATTATCGGAATTACAGCACCGATATCATAGATACAGTCACTCTGCGAATATCAGAATTACAGCACTGTTATCACAGGTACAGTCAATGTAAATATCAGAATTATCACACTGATGTTATAGGCACAGTCGTTGTATAAATATTATAATTACAGCAATGCTATCGAAGGTACAGTCACTGTCAATATCAGAATTACAGCACTTATATAACAGGTACAGTCAGTGTGTTAATATCAGAAACACAGCAACAATATCACAGATACATTCAGGTTGTGAATATCAGAATTACAGCAACGATATCACAGGTACAGTAAGTGTGTGAATTTCAGAATTACAGCACTGATATCACAGGTACAGTCAGTGTGTCAATATCAGAATGAAAGCACTGATATCACAGGTGCATTCAGTGCGAAAATATCAGAATAACAGCAGAGTTGTCACATGTACAGCTTTTGTGTATATATCAGAATTACAGTAGTGATGTCAGATAAATTCATGGAGTAAATATCAGAATTACGGCACTGATATCACGGGTACAGTCCCTGTGTAAATCTCAGAATTGCAGCACTGATATCACAGATAGTCACTGCGTACAGATCAGAATTACAGCACTGATATCACAGGGACAGTTAATGTCTAAATATCAGCATCACAGCACTGATATCGTAGTTATAAACACTTTGTGAATATGGTAATTACAGCACTGTTATCAGAGGTACGCTCACTGTGTGAATATCAGAATTGCAACACTGATTTCACAGGTACAGTCACTGTGTAAATATCAGAATTACAGCACTGATATCACTGTTAGAATCACTGTGCATAGATAAGAATTACAGCTCTGATATCACCGGGGCACTCTGTGTGAATATCAGAATTACTGCCCTGATATCGCTTGTACAGTAAGTGAGTAACTAGCAGAGTTACATCCCAGATATCATATTTACAGTCACTGTGTAAATATCAGAATTACAACATTGGTATCAGAGTAAAGTCAGCGAGTAAATATCAGAAATACAGCAGCAATATCACCGGTGCAGACTCTGTGTTAATATCTGAATGACAGCACTGATATCACAGGTACTGTCACGGTGTGGGTATGAGATTTACAACACTGACATCACAGGTAAATTCAGCGTGTGAAGATCTGAATTACAACACTGATTTCACAGGTACAGTCACTGTGTAAATATCAGAGTTACAGCACTGATACCACAGTTATAGTCACTGTGCACAGATCAGAATTACAGCTCTGATATCACTGGTACAGTCAGGGTGTCAATATCAAAATTAAAGCAAAGATACCTTAGGTATATTCACTGTGTGAATATCAGAATTACAGCACTCATATCACTGGTACAATCAGTAAACCTATATTAGAATTACAGCACTGATATCACAGATATAGTCAGTGTGTAAATATCAAAATTATATCAAAGATATTATAGGTATATTATTTTTGCCAATATCATAATTGCAGCACTGATATCACTGGTACAGTCATTGGGTTAATATCAGAATTACAGCACACATATCACAGGTAGAGGTAGTGTGTAAATTGCGAAATTACAGCACAGATATCACAGATACAGTCAGTGTAAATATCAAAATTATAGCACTGATGTCATGGGTACAGTCACTGTAAGTATCAGAATTAAAGCACTGATATCACAGGGGCAGTCAGTGTAAGAATGTCAGAATTACAGCACTGATTCACAGTTACAGTCACTGTGTAAATATCAGTATTACAGCATTGATATCACGGTTACAGTCACTGGAAATATCAGAGTTGCTGCACAGATAGCACTGATATGACAGTTACCGTCAATTTTTGAATATCAGAATTCCAGCAGTGACATTACAGGTACAGTCAGTGTGTCAATATCAGAAATACAGCATGGATATCGCAGATACAATCACTGATGAAATATGAGAATTACAGGACTGATATCACAGGTATAGTCAGACTGTGAACAGCAGAATTACAGCACTGATATCACAGCCACAGTCACTGTGTGAATATCGGTATTTCAGCAGTGATATCACAGTTACAGTCAGTTTGTATTTATCAGAAATACAGCAATGTCATCACAGGAGCTGCAGGTGTGAATATCAGAATTACACCACTGATATCGCAATTTTATTAAATGTGTCAATATCAGAATTAAAGCACTGATATCACAGGTAACGTTACTAAGAAAACATGAGAATTACAGCACTGATAGCACAAGTACAGTCAGTATGTAAATATCAGAATTACAGCACTGATATCACAGGTACCGTCAGACTGTGAATAGCAAAATTACAACATTGATATCACAACTACACTCACTGTGTGCATATCGGTATTAGAGCACTAACATCACAGGCACAGTCTTTTTGTAATGATCATACTTACAGTACTGATATCACTGATACAGTCAGTGTGTAAATATCAGAGTTACACCACTGATATCACAGGTATATTCTCTGTGTGTTTATTAGAATTACAGCACTATTATGATAGGTAGAGTCAGAGTGTAAATATGAGAAATACAGCAGTGCTATCAGAGATGCAGTCCGTGTGAAGATATCAGAATTACACCACTGATATCACAGGTAGAGTCACTGAGAAAATTTAGAATTACAGAAGTAATATCACAGGTACAGTAAGTCTGTAAATATTCGAATTACAGCACTGATATCACTGGAACATTCAGTATGCTTGTATCAGAATTACAACATCGATGTTACTGGTACAGTCACGATGTAGATATCAGAAAACCGCACGTCTATCACAAGTACAGTCAATGAGCGAATATTAGAATTACAGCACCGATATCTCAGATACAGTCACTATGTGAAAATCAGAATTAAAGCTCTGATATCACAGCTACAGGCTGTGTGTAAATATCAGAATTACAGCACTGATCACAAGTACAGTCTGTGTGTATAACTATCAGAAATACAGGAAAGATATCATTGGTATATTCACTGCGCGAATATCAGAATTACAGCACTAATGTTACAGGTACAGTCACTTTAAATATTAGAATTACATCAATGCTATCACAGGTACAGTTAATGTCAATATCAGAGTTACATCACTGATATCACAGTTATAGAAGCATGGAAGATAGGAGCAGGAGTAGGCCATTCAGCCATTCGAACCTGCTACACCATTTAATGACATCATGGCTGATCATACAAATTCAGTACCCTGTACCTGCTTTCTCCCCATATACCTTGATCCCTTTAGCCTTAAGAAATGTATCTATCTCCTTCTTGAATATATTTAATGAATTGGCCTCAACTGCCTTCTGTGGTAGACAATTCCACAGGTTCATCACTCTCTGGGTGAAACAATTCCTCCTCATCTCATTCCTAAATCGCTTACTCCTTATCCTTAGACTGTGACCTATGGTTCTGGACTCCCCCACCATCGGGAACATCCTTCCTGCATCTAGTCTGTCTAGTCCTGTTAGAATTTTATAAGTTTCAATGAGATCCCCTCTCATTCTTCGAAACTCCAGCGAATATAAGCCTAATTGAACCAATCTCTCTTCATACGTCATTCCTGCCAACCCAGGTATCAGTCTGGTAAAGCTTCGCCGCACTCCCTGCATGGCAAGAACATCCTTCCTCAGATAAGGCGACCAAAACTGCACACAATACTCAAGGTGTGGTCTCACCAAGGCCTTGTACAACTTCAGCAAGACATCCTTGCTCCTATACTCGAATCCTCTAGCTATGAAGGCCAATATATCATTTGTCTTCTTAACCGCCTGCTGCAACTGCATGCTTACCTTCAGCGACTGGTGCACAAGGACTCCCAGATCTCGTTGCACTTCCCCTTTTCCAAATATATTGCCGTTCAGGTAATAATCTGTCTTCCTGTTTTTGCCACCAAAGTGGATAACCTCGCATTTATCCACATTATACTGCATCGGCCATGCATCCGGCTAATCACCCAACCTGTCCAAATCATACTGGTGTTTCTCTGCATCCTTCACACAGCACACACGCCCACCCAGCTTTGTGTCGTCTGCAAACATGGAGATATTACATCTAGTTCCCTCGTCTCGATCATTAATAGATATTGTGTATAACTGGGAAGCTAACATATATATTGTGAAATGGGACAGAAATTCGGCTGTTGTCGGGTGAGTCCGCGCTGTGTACTCAACCGTAAGGCCACCTGAAGTGCCGGATTCCTGCATGCACTGCGCATGCGCGGGAAACCGGAGTTTCCGTTCCCCTGAAGGGAGGCGTTCAGAAGTCGAACATGTGCGCGGGAGAGGCTGAGCACATGCAGCGAACTTCATGTTTTTTTCTGGTTTCTCCGGGAGGTTTAGTATGAAGAAGCTGCACTTTTAAAAAGGAGGTGCAAGGCCTGTTTTTAACAAGGTAAGTGGTTAATTAATTACAAATTAAACATTTTGTCAAAAGGTTTATCTTTTTTAGATACTTTCAAGCAAGGTAAGTTTATTTTTAGCACAGTTAAAAAGTATAATTAATTTGTTCAAAAATGTAATCTTTTGTTTGATGTAGTTAATTTATGGAAATTATAGTTATTTTAAAAATGTGATTCTTTTTAAAATTTGTTTGAAATTAAGTGTGATTTTGGGGCCGATCTCTATTCATAGATTTGACAGGTCTTCCTGTCAAATCTATGAATGAAAATGCCCTGCTAGGATTGGCTCTCCATGGCCCACGTGATTCCAGGGAACGCTTAGAACTAACTGCGCCCCCGGGATACTCAAGCACTGCGCGCCGGCAGCTGGAGGAGGCCAGGACCCGAAGTCCTCATGGCCCCAAAGCACAATTGCAGGTGCGGTAGGCAAGTCCGCGCGTGATGCTTGCACCCGCATGAAGCCTGAAAGCTGAATTTCTGGCCCACTACATCAATTGCTTCATCTAGAGCATTAATATATATTGTGAATAGCTAAGGTCCTAGCACCGATCCCTGTGGTACCCACCAGTGACTGCCTGCCACTC
This sequence comes from Squalus acanthias, assembly GCA_030390025.1. Classification (NCBI taxonomy): domain Eukaryota; kingdom Metazoa; phylum Chordata; class Chondrichthyes; order Squaliformes; family Squalidae; genus Squalus; species Squalus acanthias. The sequence continues at coordinate 603,755 of JASTWF010000212.1, read as the reverse complement.
GGAAAAAGACTCGTTTATTCCAACACTTTGCTTCCTGTCTGCCAACCAGTTCTCTATCCAAATCAGTACCTCACCCCCAAGCCCATGTGCTTTAACTTTGCACGCTAATCTCTTATGCGAGACCTTATCGAAAGCCTTCTGAAAGTCCAAATACACCACATCTACTGTTTCTCCCTTTTCTATTCGACCAGTTCCATCCTCAAAAAATTCCAGTAGATTATTCATGCATGATTTCCCTTTTGTAAATCCATGTTGACTTTGTCCGATCCTGTCACTGTTTTCCAAGTGCTCTGCTATTACATCTTTTATAATGGACTCTAGCATTTTGCCCACTACCGATGTCAGGCTTACCGGTCTATAATTCCCCGTGTTTTCTCTACCATCTTTTTTAAATAGTGAGATTACATTAGCTACCCTCCTATCCATGGGAACTGTTCCAGAGTCTATAGAATTTTGAAAGATGACCAGCAATGCATTTACAGATCTAGGGACACTTCCTTAAGTACCCTAGGATTTAGATTATCAGGCCCTGGGGATTTATCGGCCTTCAATCCCATCAATTGCCCTAACACCATTTCCCTACTAAAAGTGATTTCATTAAATTCCTCCCTGTCATTAGAACCTATGTTCCCCGACATCTCTGGGAGTTTATTTGTGTCCTCCTTTTTGAAGACAGAACCAAAGTATGTATTTAAATCGTCAGCCATATCTTTGTTCCCCATTATAAGTTCCCCTGATTCTGACTGCAAGGGACCGAAGCTTGACTTCACCAATCTTTTTCTCTTCACATATCTCTAGAAGCTTTTACAGTCAGTTTTTATGTTCCATGCATGCTTACTCTCATATTCTATTTTCCCCCTCTTAATTAATCCCTTTGTCCTCCTTTCTGAATCCAAAACTGCTCCCAATCCTCAGGTTTGCTGCTTTTCCTGGTAATTTATATATCTCTCCTTGGATCTTATGCTATCCCTAATTTGCCTTTTTGGCCACGGTTGAGAAACCTTTTTTGTTTTATTTTTATGCCAAACAGGGATGAACAAATTCTGTAGTTCATCCATGCGATCTTTAACTGTTTGCCATTGCCTATCCACCATCAGCTCTTTAATTAACGCGCCCCAATCAACTCTAGGCAACTTTCGCCTCATCCCATCGTAGTTTCCTTTATTTAAATTCAGGACCCTAGTCTCTTTGTAAACTACTTCACTCTCCATCTTAATGAAGAATTCTATCATATTATGATCGCTCCTCCCCAAGGGGCCTCGTACAACAAGATTGCTAATTACTCCTTTGTCATTACATAAAACCCAGTCTAAGTTGGCTTGATCTCGAGTTGGTTACTCGACATAATGATCCAGGAAACCATCCCGTATACACTCTAGGAATTCCTGCTCTACAGTATTGTTACTAATTTGGTTAGCTCAATCTATATGCAGATTAAAGTCACAATGATAACTGCTGTGCCCTTATTGCACGCGTCTCTAATGTCCCGTTTAATGCCATCCCCAACCTCAGCATTACTGTTTGGGGGTCTGTATACATCTCCCACTTACGTTTTCTGCCCCTTGGTATTTCTCAGCTCCACCCATACAGATTCCACATCATCAGAGCTAATATCCTTCCTTACTATTGTGTTAATCTCCTCTTTACCGAGCAATGCTACCCCACCTCATTTTTTTTGTCTGTCCTTCCTGAATATTGAATACCCCTGGATGTTGCATTCCCAGCCTTTGTCACCCTGGAGCCATATCTCCGTAATCCCAATTATATCATATGCGTTATCATCTATTTGTGCAGCTAATTCATCCACCTTATTGCGAATGCTCCTTGCATTAAGACCCAAAACCTTCAGGCTTGTTTTTTGAACACTTTTAGTCCTTTTTAGAATTATTATTTACTGCAGCCCTGCTTGACTTACACACTTGATTTCTCTGCTTTCCACTTTTGCTTTTCTCCTTCCTGTCTTTTGCTCCAATCCTTGCTTCCCTTTCCTCTGTTTCGCTGCATAGGTTCCCAACCCCCTGCCATTTTAGTTTAAACCCTACCCAACAGCAGTAGCAATCACTCCCCCTAGGACATCGGTCCAGGTCCTGCCCAGATGCAAACCGTCCAGTTTGTACTGGTCCCACCTCCCCCAGAACCGGTTCCAATGTCCGAGGAATTTGAATCCCTCCCCCTTGCATCATTCCTCTAGCCACGTATTCATCTGAAATATCCTTCTATTTCTACTGTGACTAGCACGTGGCATTGCTAGCAATACTGACATTACTATCTTTGTGGTCCCATCTTTTAATTTACCTCCTAACTCCCTATATTCAGCTTTTAGGACCTCATCCCGTTTTTTATTAATAGCGCTGTTACCTATACCACGACAACTGGCTGTTCACCCTCCCCATCCAGAATGCCTTGCAGCCGCTCCGAGACAACCTTGACCTTTGCACCAGGGAGGCAATATACCATCCTGGAGTCTCGTTTGTGCCCGCAGAAACGCCTAACTATTCCCCTTACAATATAATCCCCCATCACTATAGCTCTCCCACTCGTTTTCCTCCCGTCCTGTGCAGCAGAACCACCCATGGTGCCAGGAGGTTCGTTGATGCTGCCTACCCCCAATAAATCATCTCCCTCAACAATATCCAAAGTGGGATATCTGTTTGTGAGGGGGACATACACAGGGGACGCCTGCGCTACTTGCCTGCGCCTACTACTCTACCTGGTGGTCACCCATTCACTTTCTGCCTGTGCAGCCTTTACCTGCGGTGTGACCAACTCCCTAAGCGTGCTATCCTGATTGTGCTCAGCATCGCAAATGCTCCAGTATGCATCCATTCGCAGCTCCAGCGCCTCAATGCGTTCTGCCAGTAGCTGCAGCTGGATACACTTCCCGCACAAGTGGTCAACAGGGACACAGGAAGTGCCCCTAATTTCCCACATAGTGCAGGAGGAGCATGCCACGGGGCTGAGCTGTGCTACCATGACTTATCCTTTAATTAATTTAAATTTACTCAAATCAATACCACAAATTACACTACAATTAAATGATATACTCAAGGGCCCTTGTATACTCGCACTCCCTGCTACACAACAGAGACCTTAGAAACTATAACCTCAAAAATTAGGACCTACTAAACTTTATACACTGTTAACCTTAACTGTCAAACTACAGAGTAGTATAAATACTCACCTGGCCGTACTCACCAAATCAGTTGCCTCCTCTTGTCCGCGTCACATTTTGAATTGTGAGATTGGTAAGCCTCTGAAATAAAGCCCGTGAAAGTGAGTTTAACTACTCACTGTGCTGCTGCTCTCTCCGCTCCGGACACTGGCCTCTGAAAAAAAGCCCGCGAAAGTGAGTTTAAATACTTACTTGTGCTGCTGCTCTCTCCGCTCCCGACACTGGCCTCTGCAAAACAGCCCGCGAAAGTGAGTTTAAAACCTCACTGTGCTGCTGCTCTCTCCGCTCCCGACACTAGCCTCTGCAAAAAACCCCGCGAAAATTAGTTTAACTACTAAAGTCAGTGTGCAAATTGCTGAAATACCACACCGATATCACGGGTACAGTCCCTTCGTGAATATCAGAATTACAGCAATGGCATTACAGTTACAGTCACTGTGTGAATATGAGAATTAGAGAACTGATTGCACAGGTACAATTAATGTTTGAATATCTGAGTTACTAGGCAGTTATCACAGGTACAGTCTCTGTGCAAATATCAGAATTGCTCCACTGACAACACAGGTACAGTCAGCTTGTTAAT
>JASTWF010002119.1:0-38073 GCA_030390025.1 Squalus acanthias | reverse complement strand
GGGCTGGAGGAGGTTACAGAGATAGGGAGGGTTGTAGGGGGCTGGAGGAGGTTACAGAGATAGGGAGGGATGGAGGGGCTGGAGGAGGTTACAGAGATAGGGAGGGGGGGGGGCGAGGAGGTTACAGAGATAGGGAGGGATGGAGGGGCTGGAGGAGGTTACAGAGATAGGGAGGGGTTGTAGGGGCTGGAGGAGGTTACAGAGATAGGGAGGGTTGTAGGGCTGGAGGGGGTTACAGAGATAGGGAGGGGGGGCGAGGAGGTTACAGAGATAGGGAGGGATGGAGGGGCTGGAGGAGGTTACAGAGATAGGGAGGGTTGTAGGGGCTGGAGGAGGTTACAGAGATAGGGAGGGTTGTAGGGCTGGCGGCGGTTACAGAGATAGGGAGGGTTGTAGGGGCTGGGGGGGGGTTACAGAGATAGGGAGGGGTGTAGGGGCTGGGGGGGGTTACAGAGATAGGGAGGGTTGTAGGGGCTGGGGGGGTTACAGAGATAGGGAGGGGTGTAGGGGCTGGGGGGGTTACAGAGATAGGGAGGGGTGTAGGGGCTGGGGGGGGGTTACAGAGATAGGGAGGGGTGTAGGGCTGGAGGAGGTTACAGAGATAGGGAGGGTTGTTGGGCTGGAGGGGGTTACAGTGATCTGGAGGGGGGGCGAGGAGGTTACAGTGATCTGGAGGGGGGGCGAGGAGGTTACAGAGATAGGGAGGGGGGGCGAGGGGGTTACAGAGAGAGGGAGGGGGGGCGAGGGGGTTACAGAGAGAGGGGGGGCGAGGGGGTTACAGTGATCGGGAGGGTTGGGGAGGGGGTTACGGGGATAGGGAGAGTTGGGGAGGGGGTTACAGAGATAGGGAGGGTTGGGGAGGGGGTTACGGAGATAGGGAGGGGGGGAGGGGGTTACGGGGATAGGGAGAGTTGGGGAGGGGGTTACGGGGATAGGGAGGGTTGGGGAGGGGGTTACGGGGATAGGAAGGGGGGGAGGGGGTTACGGGGATAGGGGGGGGAGGGGGTTACGGGGATAGGGAGGGGGGGCGAGGGGGTTACGGGGATAGGGAGGGGGGCGAGGGGGTTACGGGGATAGGGGGGGAGGGGGTTACGGGGATAGGGGGGGGAGGGGGTTACGGGGATAGGGAGGGGGGGAGGGGGTTACGGGGATAGGGAGGGGGGGGGAGGGGGTTACAGAGATAGGGAGGGGGGGGAGGGGGTTACAGAGAGAGGGAGGGGGGGCGAGGGGGTTACAGAGAGGGGGGGGCGAGGGGGTTACAGTGATCGGGAGGGTTGGGGAGGGGGTTACGGGGATAGGGAGGGTTGGGGAGGGGGTTACGGAGATAGGGAGGGTTGGGGAGGGGGTTACGGAGATAGGGAGGGGGTAGGGGGTTACGGGGATAGGGAGGGTTGGGGAGGGGGTTACGGGGATAGGGAGGGGGGGAGGGGGTTACGGGGATAGGGAGGGTTGGGGAGGGGGTTACGGGGATAGGGGGGGGGGAGGGGGTTACGGGGATAGGGGGGGCGAGGGGGTTACGGGGATAGGGAGGGGGGCGACGGGGAGGGGGTTACGGGGATAGGGAGGGGGGCGAGGGGGTTACGGGGATAGGGAGGGGGGGAGGGGGTTACGGGGATAGGGGGGGCGAGGGGGTTACGGGGATAGGGAGGGGGGAGGGGGTTACGGGGATAGGGAGGGTTGGGGAGGGGGTTACGGGGATAGGGAGGGTTGGGGAGGGGGTTACGGGGATCGGGAGGGTTGGGGAGGGGGTTACGGGGATAGGGAGGGGGGGCGAGGGGGTTACGGGGATGGGGAGGGGGGGCGAGGGGGTTACGGGGATGGGGAGGGGGCGCGAGGGGGTTACGGGGATAGGGGGGGGGCGCGAGGGGGTTACGGGGATAGGGGGGGGGCGCGAGGGGGTTACGGGGATAGGGGGGGGGCGAGGGGGTTACGGGGATAGGGAGGGGGGGGAGGGGGTTACGGGGATAGGGGAGGGGGGAGGGGGTTACGGGGATAGGGAGGGGGGGCGAGGGGGTTACGGGATAGGGAGGGGGGGGGGCGAGGGGGGTTACGGGGATAGGGAGGGGGGGGGAGGGGGTTACGTGGATAGGGAGGGGGGGAGGGGGTTACGGGGATAGGGAGGGGGGGCGAGGGGGTTACGGGGATAGGGAGGGGGGGGAGGGGGTTACGGGGATCGGGAGGGTTGGGGAGGGGGTTACGGGGATAGGGAGGGGGGGCGAGGGGGTTACGGGGATAGGGAGGGGGGGAGGGGGTTACGGGGATAGGGAGGGGGGGCGAGGGGGTTACGGGGATAGGGAGGGGGGGGAGGGGGTTACGGGGATAGGGAGGGTGGGGAGGGGGTTACGGGGATAGGGGGGGTGGGGAGGGGGTTACGGGGATCGGGAGGGGGGGAGGGGGTTACGGGGATCGGGGGGGGAGGGGGTTACGGGGATAGGGGGGGAGGGGGTTACGGGGATAGGGGGGAGGGGGTTACGGGGATAGGGAGGGTTGGGGAGGGGGTTACGGGGATGGGGGGGAGGGGGTTACGGGGATAGGGGGGGAGGGGGTTACGGGGATCGGGAGGGTTGGGGAGGGGGTTACGGGGATCGGGAGGGTTGGGGAGGGGGTTACGGGGATAGGGAGGTGGGGCGAGGGGGTTACGGGGATGGGGAGGGGGGGCGAGGGGGTTACGGGGATAGGGGGGGGGGGGAGGGGGTTACGGGGATCGGGAAGGTTGGGGAGGGGGTTACGGGGATGGGGGGGGGGGCGAGGGCCATGGAGCGATTTGAAAACAAATATAAGAACATCAGAAATAGGAGCAGGAGTCGGCCATTTGGCCCTTCGAGCCTGCTCTGCCATTCAATGAGATCATGGCTGATCTTCTACCTCAACTCCACTTTTCTGCACTATCCTCATATCCCTTGATTCCCTTAATATTCAAAAATCTATCGATCTCAGTCTTGAATATACTCAACGACTGAGCCTCCACAGCTCTCTGGGGTAGAGAATTCCAAAGATTCACCGCCCTCTGAGTGAAGAAATTTTTCCTCATCTCAGACCTAAATGGCCGACCCCTTATTCTGAGACTGTGACCCCTGGCTCTAGACTCCCCAGCCAGGGGAAACATCCTCCCTGCATCTACCCTGTCAAGCCCTGTAAGAATTTTGTATGTTTCAATGAGATCACCTCTCATTCTTCTAAACTCTAGAGAATATAGACCTAGTCTACTCAATCTCTCCTCATAGGACAATCCCCCCATCCAGGAACCAGTCTGGTGAACCTTCGTTGCACTCCCTCTAAGGCAAGTATATCCTTCCTTAGGTAAGGAGACCAAAACGGTGCACAATACTCCAGGTGTGGTCTCACCAGGGCCCTATATAACTGTAGTAAGACGTCTTTACTCTTATACTCCAATCCTCTTGTAATAAAGGCCAGCATATCATTTGCTTTCCTAATTGCTTGCTGTACCTGCATGTTAACTTTCAGTGATTCGTGTACAAGGACACCCAGGTCCCTCTGAACACCAACATTTCCCAATCTCTCACCATTTAAAAAATATTCTGCTTTTCTATTTTTCTGACCAAAGTGGACAACTTCACACTTCTCCAGATTATATTCCATCTGCCACGTCCTTGCCCAATCACATAATCTGTCTAAATCCCTTTGCAGCCTCTTTGCATCCTCCTCACAGCTTACTTTCCCACCTAGCTTTGTATTGTCAGCAAACTTGGATACATTACAAAAGGATGAGAATTTTTAAATCAAGCACAGTGAGTAGTTAAACTCACTTTCGCGGGCTTCTTTGCAGAGACCAGTGTCGGGAGCGGAGAGAGCAGCAGCTCAGTGAGTATTTAACCTCACTTTCGCGGGCTTTTTTTCAGAGGCTTACCAATCTCACAGACCGGCGGCGGCGTTCCAGAGCCACGTCACAATTAAAAAAGTGACGCGGACAAGAGGAAGCAGCTGATTGGGTGAGTACAGCCAGGTGAGTATTTATACTACTCTGTAGTTTGACAGTTAAGGTTAATAGTTTATAAAGTTTAGTAGGTCCTAATTTTTGTGGTTATAGTTTCTAAGGTCTCTGTTGTATAGCAGGGAGTGCTAGTATACAAGGGCCCTTGAGTATATCATTTAATTGTAGTGTAATTTGTGGTATTGATTTGATTTAATTTAAATGAATTAAAGGATAAGTCATGGCAGCACAGCTCAGCCCCGTGGCATGCTCCTCCTGCACTATATGGGAAATCCGGGACACTTCCTGTGTCCCTGTTGACCATGTGTGCAGGAAGTGTATCCAGCTGCAGCTACTGGCAGACCGCATTGCGGCGCTGGAGCTGCGAATAGATGCATACTGGAGCATTCGCGATGCTGAGGATCTCGTGGATAGCACGTTTAATCAGTTGGTCACACCGCAGGTAAAGGTTGCACAGGCAGAAAGGGAATGGGTGACCGCCAGGCAGAGTAGTAGGCGCAGGCAGGTAGTGCAGGGGTCCCCTGTGGCCATCCCCCTCTCAAACAGATATATCGCTTTGGATATTGTTGAGGAGGATGGCTTATCGGGGAAGGCAGCAGCAACCAACTTCCTGGCACCATGGGGTGGTTCTGCTGCACAGGACGGGACGAAAAAGAGCAGGAGAGCTATAGTGATAGGGGATTCTATTGTAAGGAGAATAGATAGGAGTTTCTGCGGCCGCAAACGAGACTCCAGGATGGTGTGTTGCCTCCCTGGTGCAAGGGTCAAGGATGTCTCGGAGCGGCTACAGAGCATTCTGGAGGGGGAGGGTGAACAGCCAGTTGTCATGGTGCATATAGGTACCAACGATATAGATAAAAAACGGGATGAGGTCCTAAAAACTGAATATAAGGAGTTAAGAGGTAAATAAAAAAATTAGACCTCAAAAGGTAGTAATCTCAGGATTGCTACCAGTGCCACGTGCTAGTCAGAGTAGAAATAGAAGGATATTTCAGATGAATGCGTGGCTAGAAGAATGGTGCACGGGGGAGGGATTCAAATTCCTGGGACATTGGAACCGGTTCTGGGGGAGGTGGGACCAGTACAAACTGGACGGTTTGCACCTGGGCAGGGCCGGGACCGATGTCCGAGGGGGAGTGTTTGCTAGTGCTCTGGGGGAAGGTTTAAACTAAAATGGCAGGGGGTTGGGAACCTGTGGAGGGAGACAGAGGAAAGGGAAGCAAGGATAGAAGCAAAAGGCAGGAAGGAGAAAAGCAAAAGTGGCAGTCAGAGAAATCAAGGGTGTAAATCAAACAGGGCCACAGTAAACAATAATTCTAAACATAGAATCATAGAATCATAGAAGATAGGAGCAGAAGTAGGCCATTCGGCCCCTCCAGCCTGCTCCGCCATTCAATGCGATCATGGCTGATCATCCAAATTCAGAAGCCTGTCCTTGCTTTCTCCCCATATCCCTTGATCCCTTTAGCCTTAAGAAATATATTCAACTCCTTCTTGAATATATTTAATGAATTGGCCTCAACTGGCTTCTGTGGTAGAGAATTCCACAGGTTCACCACTCTCTGGGTGAAGAAATTCCTCCTCAATCTGTCCTAAATGGCTTACCCCTTATCCTTAGACTGTGACCCCTGGTTCTGGAGTCCCCGACCATCGGGAACATCCTTCCCTGCATCTAGTCTGTCCAGTCCTTTCAGAATTTTATAAGTTTCAATGAGATCCCCTCTCATTCTTCTAAACTCCAACTAGTACAAGCCCAATCGACCCAATCTCTCCTCATACGTCATTCCTGCCATCCCAGCTATCAGTTTGGTGAATCTTCGCTGAACTCCTTCCATGGCAGGAACGTCCTTCCTCAGATAAGGCGACCAAAACTGCACACAATACTCAAGGTGTGGTCTCACCAAGGCCCTGTACAACTGCAGCAAGAGATCCTTGTTCCTGTACTCGAACCCTCTCGCTACGAAGGCCAACATACCATTTGCCTTCTTAACCGCCTGCTGCACCTGCATGCTTACCTTCAGCGACTGGTGCACAAAGATACCCAGGTCTCGTTGCACTTCACCTTCTCCCAATCTATTGCCATTCAGATAATAATCTGCCTTCCTGTTTTTGACACCAAAGTGGATAACCTTGCATTTATCCACGTTATATTGCATCTGCCATGCTTCTGCCCAATCACCCAACCTGTCCAAATCATCCTGGAGTTTCTCGGCATCCTCCTCACAGCACACACGCCCACCCAGCTTCGTGTCGTCTGCAAACTTGGAGATATTACATCTAGTTCCCTTGTCTAGAAGGTCTAAGGGTGGTAAAAAAAACAAGCCTGAAGGCTTTGTGTCTTAATGCGAGAAGCATGCGTAATAAGGTGGATGAATTAGCTGCGCAAATAGATGTAAACGGATATGATATAATTGGGATTACGTAGACATGGCTCCAGGGTGACCAAGGCTGGGAATTCAACATCCAGGGGTATTCAATATTCAGGAAGGACAGGCAAAAAGGAAAAGGAGGTGGGGTAGCATTGCTGGTTAAAGAGGAGATTAACAGAATAGTAAGGAAGGATATTAGCTCTGATGATGTGGAATCTGTATGGGTAGAGCTGAGAAATACCAAGGGGCAGAAAACATTAGTGGGCGTTGTATACAGACCCCCAAACAGTAATGCTGAGGTTGGGGATGGCATTAAACGGGAAATTAGAGATGCGTGCAATAAGGGCACAGCAGTTATCATGGGTGACTTTAATCTACATATAGATTGGGCTAACCAAATTAGTAACAATACTGTGGAAGAGGAATTCCTAGAGTGTATACTGGATGGTTTCCTGGACCAATATGTCGAGGAACCAACTAGAGATCAGGCCATCTTAGACTAGGGTATTATGTAATGAGAAAGGATTAATTAGCAATCTTGCTGTGCGAGGCCCCTTGGGGAGGAGCAATCATAATATGATAGAATTCTTCATTAAGATGGAGAGTAAAGTAGTAGTTGCCTCAGAGACGAGGGTACTGAATTTAAATAAAGGAAACTATGATGGTATGAGGCGTGAGTTGGCTAGGATGGATTGGGGAATGTTACTTCAAGGGTTGATGGCGGATAGGCAATGGCAAATATTTAGAGATCGCATGGATGAACTACAGAATTTGTTCATCCCTGTTTGGCATAAAAATAAAACAAAAAGTTGACACAACCGTGGCTAACAAGGGAAATTAGGGATAGCATAAAATCCAAGGAGAGGACATATAAATTGGCCAGAAAAAGCAGCAAACCTGAGGATTGGGAGCAGTTTAGGATTCAGTAAAGGAGGACAAAGGGATTAATTAAGAGGGGGAAATAGAGTATGAGAGTAAACTTGCAGGGAACATAAAAACTGACTGTAAAAGCTTCTATAGATATGTGAAGAGAAAACGATTGGTGAAGTCAAGCGTAGGTCCCTTGCAGTCAGAATCAGGGGAATTTATAATGGGGAACAAAGAAATGGCAGACCAATTAAATACATACTTTGGTTCTTTCTTCACAAAGGAGGACACAAATAAACTCCAAGAAATGTCGGAAAACATAGGGTCTAATGAGAGGGAGGAACTGAATGAAATCAGTATTTGTAGGGAAATGGTGTTAGGGAAATTGACGGGATTGAAGGCTGATAAATCCCCAGGGCCTGATAATCTACATCCTAGGGTACTTAAGGAAGTGGCCCTAGAAATAGTAGATGCATTGCTGGTCATCTTCCAAAATTCTATAGACTCTGGAACAGTTCCCATGGATTGGAGGGTAGCTAATGTAACCCCACTATTTAAAAAAGGTGGGAGAGAGAAAACGGGGAATTATAGACCGGTAAGCCTGACATCGGTAGTGGGGAAAATGCTAGAGTCCATTATAAAAGATGTAATAGCAGAGCACTTGGAAAACAGTGACAGGATCGGACAAAGTCAACATGGATTTACAAAAGGTAAATCATGCCTGACTAATCTACTGGAATTTTTTGAGGATGTAACTGGTAGAATAGATAAGGGAGAACCAGTGGATGTGGTGTATTTGGACTTTCAGAAGGCTTTCGATAAGGTCCCGCATAAGAGATTAGCGTGCAAAGTTAAAGCACATGGGATTGTGGGGGTAAGGTATTGACTTGGATAGAAAACTGGTTGGCAGACAGGAAGCAAAGAGTTGGAATAAACGGATCTTTTTCTTAGTGGCAGGCAGTGACTAGTGGGGTACTGCAGGGATCGGTGCTAGGACCCCAGTTATTCACAATATATGTCAATGATCTAGACGAGGGAACTAGATGTAATATCTCCAAGTTTGTAGACGACACAAAGCTGGGTGGGCGTGTGTGCTGTGAGGAGGATGCAGAGAAACTCCAGTATGATTTGGACAGGTTGGGTGATTGGGCAGATGCATGGCAGATGCAGTATAATGTGGATAAATGTGAGGTTATCCACTTTGGTGGCAAAAACAGGAAGGCAGATTATTACCTGAACGGCAATAGATTGGGAAAAGGGGAAGTACAACGAGACCAGGGTGTCCTTGTGCACCAGTCGAAGGATGTTCTTGCCATGGAAGGAATGCAGCGAAGATTCAAAAGACTGATACCTGGGATGGCAGGAATGATGTATGAAGAGAGATTGGGTCGATTAGGCTTATATTCGCTAGAGTTTAGAAGAATGAGAGGGGATCTCATTGAAACTTATAAAATTCTAACAGGACTAGACAGACTAGATGCAGGAAGGCTGTTCCCGATGGCGGGGGTTTAAACTAACTTGGCAGGGGGATGGGATACGGAGTGGAGCTCTCGTAAGGGGTGATGCACAGCCAAATATAGAGGAAAAACAAGTCAGCCTGGAAGGCAGAGCAAATATGTAACGGCACAAGGGAGTATGGCAAGGCTGGATGGCATTTATTTTAATGCAAGGAGTCTTGCGAGTAATGATGCGAAGATGCCGGTGTTGGACTGGGGTGGACAAAAGTGAGAAGTCGCACAACACCAGGTTATAGTCCAACAGCTTTATTTGAAATCACAAGCTTTCGGAGCGCTGCTCCTTCGTCAGGTGAAGTGACCTTGACCTGATGAAGGAGCAGCCGCTCCGAAAGCTTGTGATTTCAAATAAAGCTGTTGGACTATAACCTGGTGTTCTGCGACTTCTCACTCTTGCGAGTAAGGCAGATGAATTGAAGGTGTTGATGAACACATGGGAGTATGATATTGTTGCTATCACAGAGACATGGTTGAGGGAGGGGCAGGACTGGCAGCTCAATATTCCGGGGTATAGAATGTTCAGGCGAGACAGAGGGGGGTGTAAAAGAGGAGGGGGTGTTGCAATATTAATCAAGGAGTCAATTACTGCTGTAAGGAGGGATGATATCTTAGCAGGTTCCTCTAATGAGGCCATATGGGTAGAACTTAGAAACAAAAAGGGGGCAAGCACTTTGCTGGGAGTGTACTATAGGCCCCGAAACAGTCAGGGGGAGATAGAGGAACAGATATGTAGGCAAATGTCAGAGAAGTGTAGAAATAATAGGGTAAGAATAGTAGGCGATTTCAACTTCCCCAATATTAACTGGGATAGTCAGAGTGTGAAAGGCTTAGAGGGTGCGGAATTCTTAAAGTGCATCCAGGAGAGCTTTTTGAGCCAGCATGTAGAATGTCCTACAAGAGAGGGGGCGGTACTGGACCTAATTCTCGGGAATGTAGCCGGGCAAGTAGTAGATGTGTTAGTAGGAGAGCATTTTGGTGACAGTGACCATAATTCGGTGAGATTTAAGGTAGTCATGGAAAAGGACAAAGATGGACTGGAAATAAAGGTTCTAAATTTGGGGAAGGCCAATTTTAATATGATAAGGCAGGATCTGGCCAAAGTGGACTGGGATCAGCTACTTGTAGGAAAATCCACATCAGAGCAGTGGGAGTCTTTCAGAAAGGAAATAGAGAGAGTACAACGGCAACATGTTCCCGTAAAGGTCAAGGGTGGGACCAACAAGCCCAGGGAACCCTAGACGTCAAGGGATATACGAGAATGGATTAGGAAAAAAAGGGAGGCTTTTGGCAGATACAAAGGACTAAAAACAGTGGAAGCCCCAGAGGAGTATAGAAAGTGCAGGGGGGTACTTAAAAAATAAATTAGGAGAGCGAAGAGGGGGCATGAAGTAACATTGGCGGGCAAAATAAAGGAAAATCCCAAGGTGTTTTATAAGTATATTAAGGGCAAGAGGATAACCAGGTAAAGAGTAGGGCCCATTAGGGACCAAAGTGGCAATCTGTGTGTAGAGCCAGAAGATGTAGGTGGGGTTTTAAATGAATATTTTGCATCTGTGTTCACTATGGAGAAGGACATAGAAACATAGAACAGTACAGCACAGCACAGGCCCTTCGGCCCTCGATGTTGTGCCGAGCATTGTCCGAAACCAAGATCAAGCTATCCCACTCCCTATCACTCTGGTGTGCTCCATGTGCTTATCCAATAACCGCTTGAAAGTTCCTAAAGTGTCCGACTCCACTATCACAGCAGGCAGTCCATTCCACACCCCAACCACTCTGAGTAAAGAATCTACCTCGGACATCCCTTCTATATCTCCCCCCATGCACCTTATAGTTATGTCCCCTTGTAACAGCTGCCTCTACCCGAGGAAATAGTCTCTGAACATCCACTCTATCTATCCCCCTCATCATCTTATAAACCTCTATTAAGTCGCCTCTCATCCTCCTCCGCTCTAAAGAGAAAAGCCCCAACTCCCTCAATCTTTCCTCATAAGACCTCCCCCCCAAACCAGGCAGCATCCTGGTAAATCTCCTCTGCACTCTTTCCAATGCTTCCACGTCCTTCCTATAGTGAGGTGACCAGAACTGCACACAATATTCCAAATGTGGTCTCACCAAGGTCCTGTACAGTTGCAGCATAACCTCACGGTTCTTAAACTCAAACCCCCTGTTAATAAACGCCAACACACCATAGGCCTTCTTTACTGCTCTATCCACTTGAGTGGCAACCTTCAGAGATCTGTGGATATGAACCCCCAGATCCCTCTGCTCCTCCACGTTCCTCAGAACCCTGCCGTTGACCCTGTAATCCTTATTCAAATTTGCCCTACCAAAATGAATCACCTCGCACTTATCAGGGTTAAATTCCATCTGCCATTTTTCGGCCCAGCTCTGCATCCTATCAATGTCTCTTTGCAGCCTACAACAGCCCTCCACCTCATCCACTACTCCACCAATCTTGGTGTCATCAGCAAATTTACTGATCCACCCTTCAGTCCCCTCCTCCAAGTCATTGATAAAAATCACAAACAGCAGAGGACCCAGCACCGACCCCTGTGGCACACCGCTGGCAACTGGTCTCCAGTCCGAAAATTTTCCATCCACCACCACCCTCTGCCTTCTATGAGATAGCCAGTTACCTATCCAATCGGCCAAATTTCCCTCTATCCCAGAACTCCTTACTTTCTTCATGAGCCGACCATGGGGAACCTTATCAAACGCCTTACTAAAATCCATGTATACGACATCAACTGCTCTACCTTCATCTACACAATTAGTTACCTCCTCAAAGAATTCAATCAAATTTGTTAGGCAAGACTTACCCTTCACGAATCCGTGTTGACTATCCCTGATTAAGTTGCCTCTTTCCAAATGGTCATAAATCCTATCCCTCAGGACCTTTTCCATTATCTTACCAACCACCGAAGTAAGACTAACTGGCCTATAATTACCAGGGTCATTCCTATTTCCTTTCTTGAAGAGAGGAACAACATTCGCCACTCTCCAGTCCTCTGGCACCATCCCCGTGGACAGTGAGGACCCAAAGATCAAAGCCAAAGGCTCTGCAATCTCCTCCCTTGCCTCCCAAAGAATCCTAGGATATATCCCATCTGGCCCAGGGGACTTATCGACCCTCAGGTTCTTCAAAATTGCTAAAACATCTTCCCTCAGAACATCTACCTCCTCCAGCCTATCCACCTTTATCACACTCTCATCCTCAAGAACATGGCCCCTCTCCTCAGTGAACACTGACGAAAAGTATTCATTCATCACCTCTCCTATCTCTTCTGACTCCATGCACAAGTTCCCACTACTGTCCTTGACCGGCCCTACCCTCACCCTGGTCATTCTTTTATTTCTCACATAAGAGTAAAAAGCCTTGGGGTTTTTCTTGATCCGACCCGCCAAGGACTTCTCATGCCCCCTCCTAGCTCTCCTAAGCTCTTTTTTTAGCTCATTCCTTGCTACCTTGTACCCCTCAATCGACCCAACTGAACCTTGTTTTCTCATCCTTACATACGCTTCCTTTTTCCTCTTGACTAGACATTCAACCTCTTTTGTGAACCATGGTTCTCTCACTCGGCCATTTCCTCCCTGCCTGACAGGACGATGTAGGCATAGAAATCAGGCAGGGGGATTGTGATATACTTGAACAAATTAGTATGAGAACCAGGGGTCACAGTCTAAGGATAAGGGGTAAGCCATTTAAGACTGAGATGAGGAGAAATTTCTTCACCCAGAGAGTGGTGAACATGTGGAATTCTCTACCACAGAAGGCAGTTGAGGCCAATTCATTAAATATATTCAAGAAGGAGTTAGATATATTTCTTAAGGCTAAATGGATCAAGGGATATGGGGAGAAAGCAGGGACAGAGTACTGAATTTCGATGATCAGCCATGATCGCATTGAATGGCGGAGCAGGCTCGAGGGGCCGAATGGCCTACTCCTGTTTCTATGTTTCTATGGGTGTCATCAGAGTACATGTGGAAACTGACGCTGTGTTTTCAGATGATATCGCCGAGGGGCAGCATGTAGATAAGAAATAGGAGGGGGCCAAGGATAGATACTTGGGGACACCAGAGGTAATGATGCGGGAGCGGGAAGAGAAGCCATTGCAGGCGATTCACTGGCTATGACTGGATAGATAAGAATGGAACCAGGCAAGTGCAGTCCCACCCAGCTGGACAATTCTTACAACTGCCCCCTCCCTCACTGTCCACCTCTTCTCAGAGAGAGCGAGAGACAGAGAGTCGGGGGAGTATATTCCTCCCCTGTTGCTGCAGTGATGGACTGGGATTGTTCCTGAATAACCCTGTCCAGGTCTCAGTGCCGAGTGTGCTGGACTCGGTCAGTCGTGGCTCAAGCTCTCCCTCCATTGGTCAGTCGTGGCTTGACCTCTCCCTCCATTGGTCAGTCGGGGCTCGCACTCTCCCGCCATTGGTCAGTCAGTCAGTTGTGGCTCGAGCTCTCCCTCCATTGGTCAGTCACTCACCCAGTTTATTAATACAAAGTTGGTTGCTGCAGTCTTGGGATCTTCGATCCTGCACAATCCATACATGACTGAGGTGCTTCTGAACTTGAGGGCCAGTTCCTGGAGAGCACCAGCTACTGTGAGGGGAAAGAGGAGGCACATTGAATGTGACTGGGTCAGTAAGTAGCATGTAGTGTCAGCACTGAACCCTGGCCCCTAACACTGCGCATCAACAACCTCCCATCGCACTTCTACACTGGAGAGACTGAGGCAGCATCCCTCTCACACTCACCACATCCAAAGCAACTCGGAGACAGAACCAGGCACAGCGCTATGGATTAGGGTTAGAGATAGTAACTAGAGATAGTTCCCAGCTGACATTGCACAAACTGGTCGCTAGTTACCTGGCTAGTTCTCTCCATTGGCTGCTGTCCAGTCACAGGGCACAGTGGCATATTTAAGCGGGAGTGATACCCTTTGGTGTTTCCGCTGTTTTCCTACATGTGAATACTATCACTTGGTTAGAGTTGACGAGCAAAAAGGGGATGATCACGCTATTGGGGGGTATTCTATCGGCCTCCAAATAGTGAAAGGGAGGTCATAAAGTCATAGAGTTATACAGCACAGAAAGAGGCCCTTCGGCCCATCATGTCCACGCCTGCCATCAAGCCCTGTCTAGTCTAATCCCATTTTCCAGCACTTGGTCCGTAGCCTTGTATGCTATGGCGTTTCAGGTGCTCATCTAAATGCTTCTTGAATGTTGTGAGGGTTCCTGCCTCTACCACCCTTTCAGGCAGTGAGTTCCAGATTCCAACCACCCTCTGGGTGAAAAAGTTTTTCCTCAAATCCCCTCTAAACCTCCTGCCCCTTACCTTGAAACTATGCCCCCTGGTTATTGACCCCTCTACTAAGGGGAAAAGTTCCTTTCTATCTACCCTATCTATGCCCCTCATAATTTTGTACACCTCAATCAGGTCCCCCCTCAGCCTTCTCTGCTCTAAGGAAAACAACCCCAGCCTGTCCAGTCTCTCTTCATAGCTGAAGCGCTCCAGCCCAGGTAACATCCTGGTGAATCTCCTCTGCACCCTCTCCAATGCAATCACATCCTTCCTATAGTGTGGCGACCAGAACTGCACACAGTATTCCAGCTGTGGCCTAACTAGCGTTTTGTACAGCTCCATCATAACCTCCCTGCTCTTATATTCTATGTGAGAAGTCGCACAACACCAGGTTATAGTCCAACAGCTTTATTTGAAATCAAATGGTGATTTCAAATAAAGCTGTTGGACTATAACCTGGTGTTGTGCGACTTCTCACATTTGTCCACCCCAGTCCAACACCGGCATCTCCACATCATCACTTGTATTCTATGCCTCAGCTAATGAAGGCAAGTATCCCATATGCCTTTTTAACCACCTTATCTACCTGTCCTGCTGCCTTCAGGGATCTATGTACATGCACACCAAGGTCCCTCTGATCCTCTGTCCTTCCGAGGGTCCTAACTAGGGGCACTACCGAAGATCGCAGCCAGGGCGCTGCGCACGGCGATTAAGTCATCGCCGGTGGCGCAGCACCGCGGGGCGCTAACGGTTACCGCCGCCGCTAACCTCCTGCTGAATTTCGCGGGAGGCGTTAGCAGCGCCGCGCCCAGGCGCTAGTTGCTTTGCGCCCCGTTAGCGCCCTCTTAAGGCGCTAATGGGAGGCGCAACCAACTGAATTTTTCCCCCTATGACTTCCACGATTAACAAAACTGTTGTCAAATATTTATTGAATATTTGTCACTCTCCCAAAGGTTTTACACAGAGTTTACCAAGTATTGTCTTCAGGGAAAGGGGTTAGAGGCTGAGGGGTTAATGATCGGAGTCCACACATCTCATTCAGCCCCATTTTAAAGTCCTACATTCTGTCCTTATTTTTAAACTTATGTCCACATTTAGAATGGAAACTGTCTAATAGCCAGTATGGAGACATGGTTGCAAAGTGACCAAGGTTGGGAACTAAATATTCCAGGATATTTAACTTTTAGAAGAGATAGGCAAAATGGAAAAGGAGGCGGGATAGCCCTGATACTAAAGGATGGGATAAAGACAGTAGAGAGAAAGGATCTTAGCTCCGAAAATCAAGAAGTAGAATCAGTTTGGGTGGAGCTAAGAAGCAGCAAAGGGCAGAAAACATTGGTGGGAGTTGTTTATCGGCCCCCAAACAGTAGTTGTAATATAGGGCAGAGTATAAATCAGGAAATTAGAGACACATGTAACAAGGGTAATACAGTGATTATGGGGGACTTTAATCTACATATAAACTGGGCAAACCAAATTAGCAGTAATAGTGTGGAGGACGAATTCATGGAATGTATGCAAGATAGTTTCTAGATCAGTATGTTGAGGAACCAACTACGGAACAGGTTATTTTAGATCTAGTATTGTGCAATGAGAAAGGGTTAATTAATACCTTTTAGTAAAGGGGCCTTTAGGGAAGAGTGACCATAAGAAGATAGAATTTTATATTGAGTTTGAAAGTGATTTAGTTAAACCCGAAACTAGGGTCTTAAATCTAAACAAAGCAAACTACGTAGGTATGAGGGGCGAGTTGGCTAAGGTAGATTGGGAAACTACATTAACTACATGGGCATATAGACAAGCTAAGTGAGTGGGCAAGAACAAGGCAAATGGAATATAATATGGAGAAATGTGAAGTTATCCACTTTGGTAGGAAAAATAGAAAAGCAGTGTATTTTTTAAATGGTGAGAGATTGGGAAATGTTGGTGTTCAGAGGGACCTGGGTGTCCTTGTACATGAATCACTGAAAGTTAACATGCAGGTACAGCAAGCAATTAGGAAAGCAAATGGTATGTTGGCCTTTATTACAAGAGGATTTGAATATAAGAGTAAAGATGTCTTACTGCAATTACATAGGGCCCTGGTGAGACCACACCTGGAGTTGTGTGCAGTTTTGGTCTCCTTACCCAATGAAGGATATATTTGCCATAGAGGGAGTGCAATGAAGGTTCACCAGACTGATTCCTGGGATTGGGGGGGGGCGGGGGGGCGGGGAGGGGATGTCCTATGAGGAGAGATTGAGTAGACTAGGCCTGCATTCTCTAGAGTTTAGAAGAATGAGAGCTGATCTCATTGAAACATACAGTTCTTTCAGGGCTTGACAGGGTAGATGCAGGGAGGATGTTTCCCTTGGCTGGGGAGTCTAGAAACAGGGGTCACAGTCTCAGAATAAGGGGTCGGCCATTTAGGACTGAGATGAGGAGAAATTTCTCCACTCAGAGGGTGGTGAATCTTTGGAATTCTCTACCGCAGAGGGCTGAGGAGGCTCAGTCGTTGAGTATATTCAAGTGAGAAGTCGCACAACACCAGGTTATAGTCCAACAGCTTTATTTGAAATCACAAGCTTTCGGAGCGCTGCTCCTTCATCAGGTGAAGTGAAGAAATATGTATTCCTTCACTTCACCTGACGAAGGAGCAGCCGCTCCGAAAGCTTGTGATTTCAAATAAAGCTGTTGGACTATAACCTGGTGTTGTGCGACTTCTCACTTTTGTCCACCCCAGTCCAACACCGGCATCTCCGCATCATGGAGTATATTCGAGACAGATCGCTAGATTTTTGAATATTAAGGGAATCAAGGGATATGGGGATAGTGCAGGAAAGTGGAGATGAGGTCGAAGATCAACCATGACTGTCTGTGTGGAGTTTGCACATTCTCCCCGTGTCTGCGTGGGTTTCCTCCGGGTGCTCCGGTTTCCTCCCACAGTCCAAAGATGTGCGGGTTAGGTTGATTTGGCTATGATAAATTGACCCTTAGTGTTAGGGGGATTAAATACGTGGGGTTACGGGGATAGGGTGGGATATGTGTTGGTGCAGGCTCGATGGGCCGAAATGGCCCCTATCTGCACTGTGGGGATTCTGTGATGATCTTATTGAATGGCGGAACAGGCTCGAGGGGCCAAATGGCCGACTCCTGCTCCTATTTCTTATGTTCTTATGTAAACATGTCACACTTTAATTACACCTCCCGCCAGGGGTGACGCTGTAGTTGTCACAGATGTTGCGCACTGAATAGCTGTTAAGCCCTCACCACTCTGCACGCCTCCTGCCCCAATACCCAGTTCTGCCTGACTATCTCGCTCAGCCTGGAGTGTGAACCACCTCCTGCACTGTCAATCCCAAGAACCCTTCAGCCCGAGTGTGCCCGAGTGTGCCAGAGTGTGAGCGAGTGTGACCAGCTGCTTGTGGTCAGAAACCTCGAGCTGGAGCACAATCAGTGAGTCTGCTGGATCGGTCACCCCGCACTGGGCAGATACAGCCCACCCTGGGCTGGGATCTCAGGAGATGCCCCCATCGCTCAGTCTCACCTCCGCACTCCAACAGCTTCAGATCATTGGTGCCACCATCATAGGAGAAGACCGCCCTGCGGAGTAAACAACATACAGTGTGAGACAAGACCCACAGACACAGTGCCAGACCGAGGCCCTCAGACACAGTGCCAGACCGAGGCCCTCAGACACAGTGCCAGACCGAGGCCCTCAGACACAGTGCCAGACCGAGGCCCTCAGACACAGTGCCAGACCGAGGCCCTCAGACACAGTGCCAGACCGAGGCCCTCAGACACAGTGCCAGACCGAGGCCCTCAGACACAGTGCCAGACCGAGGCCCTCAGACACAGTGCCAGACCGAGGCCCTCAGACACAGTGCCAGACCGAGGCCCTCAGACACAGTGCCAGACCGAGGCCCTCAGACACAGTGCCAGACCGAGGCCCTCAGACACAGTGCCAGACCGAGGCCCTCAGACACAGTGCCAGACCGAGGCCCTCAGACACAGTGCCAGACCGAGGCCCTCAGACACAGTGCCAGACCGAGGCCCTCAGACACAGTGCCAGACCGAGGCCCTCAGACACAGTGCCAGACCGAGGCCCTCAGACACAGTGCCAGACCGAGGCCCTCAGACACAGTGCCAGACCGAGGCCCTCAGACACAGTGCCAGACCGAGGCCCTCAGACACAGTGCCAGACGTAGTGTTTATGTTATTGGACTAGTAATCCAGAGGCCTGGACTAATGATCCAGAGACATGAGTTCAAATCCCATCACGGCAGCTGGGGAATTTAAATTCAGTTAATTAAATAAATCTGGAATAAAAAGCTAGTATCAGTAATGGTGACCATGAAACTATCGGATTGTCATAAAAACACATCTGGTTCACTAATGTCCTTTAGGGAAGGAAATCTGCCGTCCTTACCTGGTCTGGGCCTATATGTGACTCTAGACCCACAGCAATGTGGTTGACTCTCAACTGCCTCTGAAATGACCGAGCGAGACACTCAGTTGTAACTAACCGCTGCGAAACAAAATAATAAGAATGAAACCGGACGGACCACCCAGCACCGACCTCGGCACCGGCTATGGACACGACAACGGCACACCCAGCCCAGTCAATCCTGCAAAGTCCTCCTCACCAACATCTGGGGACTTGTGCCAAAATTGGGAGAGCTGTCCCACAGACTAGTCAAGCAACAGCCTGACATAGTCATACTCACAGAATCATACCTTTCAGCCAATGTCTGAAACTCCTCCATCTGTCCTGCCGGTGGGACAGGACATACCCACCAGAGGTGGTGGCACAGTGGTATACAGTTGGGAAGGAGTGGCCCTGGGGGTCCTCAACATTGACTCCAGGCCCCATGAAGTCTCATGGCTTCAGGTCAAGCATGGGCAAGGAAACCTCCTGCTGATTACCACCTACCACCCTCCCTCAGCTGATGAATCAGTAATTCTCCATGTTGAACACCACTTGGAAGAAGCACTGAGAGTAGCAAGGGTACAGAATGTACTCTGGGTGGGGGACTTCAATGTCCATCACCAAGAGTGGCTCGGTAGCACCACTACTGACCGAGCTGGCCGAGTCCTGAAGGACATAACTGCCAGTCTGGGCCTGCGACAGGTGGTGAGAGAACCAACACGAGGGAAAAACCTACTTGACCTCGTCCTCACCAATCTACCTGTCGCAGATGCATCTGTCCATGACAGTATTGGTAGCAGTGACCACCACACAGTCATTGTGGAGACGAAGTCCCATCTTTACACTGAGGACACCCTCCATCGTGTTGTGTGGCACGACCACCGTGCTAAATGGGAGAGATTCAGAACAGATCTAGCAGCTCAAAACTGGGCATCCATCAGGCGTTGTGGGTCATCAGCAGCAGCAGAATTGTATTCCACCACAATCTGTAACCTCATGGCCTGGCATATCCCTCTCTACCATTACCATCAAGCCAGGGGACCAACCCTGGTTCAATAAGGAGTGTAGAAGAGCATGCCAGGAGCAGCACCAGGCGTACCTAAAAATGAGGTGCCAACCTGGGGAAGCTGCAACACAGGACTACATGCATGCTAAAAAGCGGAAGCAGCATGCTATAGACAGAGCTAAGTGATCATACAATCAACAGATCAGATCAAAGCTCTGCAGTCCTGCCACATCCAGTTGTGAATGGTGGTGGACCATTAAACAACTAACGGGAGGAGGAGGCACCATGAATAGCCCCATCTTTAATGATGGTGGAGCCCAGCACGTGAATGCAAAAGACAAGGCTGAAGCGTTTGCAACCATCTTCAGCCAGAAGTGCCGAGTGGATGATCCATATTGGCCTCCTCCTGAGGTCCCCACCATCACAGAAGCCAGTCTTCAGCCAATTCGATTCACTCCACATGATATCAAGAAACGGCTCAGCGCACTGGATACAGCAAAGGCTATGGGCCCTGACAACATCCCGGCTATCGTGCTGAAGACTTGTGCTCCAGAACTAGCTGCGCCTCTAGCCAAGCTGTTCCAGTACAGCTACAACACTGGCATCTATCCGACAATGTGGAAAACTGCCCAGGTATGTCCTGTCCACAAAAAGCAGGACAAATCCAATCCTGCCAATTATCGCCTTATCAGTCTACTCTCAATCATCAGCAAAGTGATGGAAGGTGTCATCGACAGTGCTATCTAGCTCACCAATAATCTGCTCACTGATGCCCAGTTTGGGTTCCGCCAAGACCACTCTGCTCCCGACCTCATTACAGCCTTGGTCCAAACATGGACAAAGGAGCTGAATTCCAGAGGTGAGGGAAGAGTGACTGCCCTTGACATCAAGGCAGCAGTTAACCGAGTGTGGCATCAAGGAGCCCTAGTAAAACTGAAGTCAATGGGAATCAGGGGGAAAACTCTCCACTGGCTGGAGCCATACCTAGCACAAGGGAAGATGGTTGTGGTGGTTGAAGGTCAATCATCACAGCCCCAGGACATCGCTGCAGGAGTTCCTCAGGATAGTGTCCTAGGTCCAACCATCCTCAGCTGCTTCATCAATGACCTTCCCTGACATAAGGTCAGAAATGGGGATGTTCGCTGATGACTGCACAGTGTTCAGTGCCATTCACAACTCCTCAGATAATGAAGCAGTCCATGCCTGTATGCAACAAGACCTGGACGACTTTCAGGCTTGGGCTGATAAGTGGCAGGTAACATTCGCGCCACAGAAGTGCCAGGCAATGACTATCTCCAACAAGCGAGAGTCTAACCATCTTGACATTCAATGGCATTACCATCGCCGAATCCCATACCATCAACATCCTGGGGGTCACCATTTACCAGAAACATAACTGTACCAGCCACATAAATACTGTGGCAACAAGAGCAGGTCAGAGGCTAGGTATTCTGCGGCAAGTGTCTCACCTGACTCCCCAAAGCCTTTCCACCATCTACAAGGCACAAGTAAGGAGTGCGATGGAATACTCTCCACTTGCCTGGATGATTGCAGCTCCAACAACACTCAAGAAGCTCAACACCATACAGGACAAAGCAGCCCACTTGATTGGCACCTCATCTACCACCTTAAACATTCACTCCCTCCACCACCGGCGTACCGTGGCTGCAGTGTGTACCATCTACAAGATGCACTGCAGCAACTCACCAAGGCTTCTTCGGCAGCACCTCCCAAACCCACGATCTCTACCACCTAGAAGGACAAGGGCAGCAGGCGCATGGGAACACCACCACCTCCAAGTTCCCCTCCAAGTCACACACCATCCTGACTTGGAAGTATATCGCCGATCCTTCATCGTCACTGGGTCAAAATCCTGGAACTCCCTATCTAACAGCACTGTGGGAGTACCTTCACCACATGGACTGCAGCAGTTCAAGAACCACCACCTTCTCAAGGGCAATTAGGGATGGGCAATAAATGTTGGCCCTGCCAGCGATACCCACAAATGAATAAAAAGAGTGGATAAGTCGCCTGGTCCAGATGGCTTGCATCCCAGATTGCTAAGGGAATTGGGGGAGGAGATAGCAGAAGGGCTTGCCATAATTTTCTAATCTTCCTTAGATGTGGGGAGGTGCCTGAGGATTGGAAAGTGGCAAATGTGACACCATTGTTCAAGAAAGGGTGTAAGGACAATCCTAGTAACTACAGGCCGGTCAGTTTAACATCAGTGTTGGGTAAAGCTTTAGAAACAATAATCAAGGAAAAAATTAACGGACACTTGGAGAGGTTTAAGCTAATTAAGGAGAGCCAACACGGATTTGCAAAAGGCAGATCCTGTTTGATTAATCTAATTGAATTTTTTGATGAAGTAACAGAGAGGATTGATGAAGGGAATGCAGTGGATGTTGTCTACATGGATTTTCGGAAGGCGTTTGACAAAGTACCACATAGAAGGCTGGTTAACAAAATTGAGGCTCATGGAATAGGTGGGTCAGGGGCAGCTTGGATAAGGAATTGGCTTAAGGACAGAAAACAGCGAGTTGTGGTAAATGGGTGTTTTTCAGACTGGAGGATGGTAGAGAGTGGTGTTCCCCAAGGGTCAGTGCTGGGGCCACTGCGAGCGAGTGAGGGAGGGAGGGAGGGATGTTGGAATGCAGAGTAGAATTTCTAAAATTGCCGATGACACCAAACTTGGGGGTGTGGCAAACTGTGAGGATGATACTAATCGACTGCAACAGGATATAGAAAGGCTAGCAGAATGGGCAGACAAGTGGCAGATGGAATTTAATAGAGAACTGTGAGGTGATACATTTTGGCAGAAGGAACAGGGAGAGGCAATATACACTTAATGGCACAGTTTTAAAGAGTGTGCAGGGACAGAGGGACCTGGGAGTTAATGTGCATAGGTCCCTGAAAGTGGCAGGACATATTGAGAGAGTGGTTAACAAAGCATATGGGATCTTGGGCTTCATAAATAGAAGTGAGAAGTCGCACAACACCAGGTTATAGTCCAACAGTTTTATTTGAAATCACAAGCTTTCGGAGCGCTGCTCCTTCGTCAGGTGAAGTGAAGGAATACAAATCGGCAAAGCATATATAGACAGAGAACAATGCATGTATAGCGTACAATGTCAGACGACTACATTTAATCCTTCTGACTGCCTTTCATCACACCTCGGCAGAGAAACAATCAGGTCAGCCAGGAAGGCACCACATCAAAGACATAGCAAGATACAACTGAGACAATGAGGTGGGGTCACAGGAGGTCTAATGTGTCAAATGCAGTCTGTATGGAAAACCATAAACTTTAAAATGTTTACTTTTTTTTTTACTGGAAATCACATCTGTGAACAAGCCAACGACGACTCGAGTCTGGATGACTCTACGTCATGTAACGTGAATGAACCCAAGATCCCGGTTGAGGCCGTCCTCATGAGTGCGGAACTTGGCTATCAGTTTCTGCTCGATGATTTTGCGTTGTCGTGTGTCTCGAAGGCCGCCTTGGAGAATGCTTACCCGCAGATCCGAGGCTGAATGTCCTTAACTGCTGAAGTGTTCCCTGACTGGGAGGTAACAATCCTGCCTGGCGATTGTTGCGCGGTGTCCGTTCATACGTTGTCTCAGTGTCTGCATGGTCTCGCCGACGAGGCAGGGTTGTGTGGTGTCGTGGTCGCTGTTCTCCTGACAGCTGGGTAATTTGCTGCAAACGATGGTACTTTGAGGTTAGGCGGCTGTTTGAAGGCGAGTAGTGGAGGCGTGGGGATGGCCTTAGCGAGGTGTTCGTCGTCATCGATGACATGTTGAAGGCTGCGAAGAACATGGCGTAGTTTCTCCACTCCGGGGAAGTACTGGACGACGTAGGGTACTCTGTTGGTTGTGTCTCGTGTTCGTCTTCTGAGGAGGTCTATGCGATTTTTCGCTGTGGCCCGTCGGAACTGTCGATCGACAAGTCGAGCGTCATATCCTGTTCTTACGAGGGCGTCTTTCAGCGTCCGTAGGTGTCCATCGCGTTCCTCCTCGTCTGAGCAGATCCTGTGTATTCGCAGGGCTTGTCCATAGGGGATGGCTTCTTTAACGTGGTTAGTGTGGAAGCTGGAGAAGTGGAGCATCATGAGGTTGTCCGTGGGCTTGCGGTAGAGTGAAGTGCTGAGGTGTCCGTCTTTGATGGAGATTCGTGTGTCCAAGAATGAAACTTCTCCTCAGAATCGGTCTCAGTTGTATCTTGCTATGTCTTTGATGTGGTGCCTTCCTGGCTGACCTGATTGTTTCTCTGCCGAGGTGTGATGAAAGGCAGTCAGAAGGATTAAATGTAGTCGTCTGACATTGTACGGTACACAGGCATTGTTCTCTGTCTATATATGCTTTGCTGATTCGTATTCCTTCACTTCACCTGACGAAGGAGCAGCCGCTCCGAAAGCTTGTGATTTCAAATAAAACTGTTGGACTATAACCTGGTGTTGTGCGACTTCTCACTTTTGTCCACCCCAGTCCAACACCGGCAGCTCCGCATCATGGCCACTATCGACTTCATAAATAGAGGTATTGAGTACAAAAGTAGAGAAGTTATGCTGAACCTTTATAAAGCGCTGGTTAGGCCACAACTGGAGTATTGCGTCCAGTTCTGGTCACCACACTTTAGGAAGGATGTGAAGGCACTTGAGAGGGTGAAGAGGAGATTTACCAGAATGAGTCCGGGGATGGGGGAACTTAGCTACAAGGACAGGTTGGAGAAGTTGCATTTGTTTTCATTAGAGCAAAGGAGGTTGAGGGGTGATTTGATAGAGGTGTACAAGATTATGATGGGTTTGGATAGGTTAGACGGGGAAAGGCTGTTCCCACTAGTTGATGGTACAAGGACTAGGGGACACAGATTTCATTGCAAAAGGATTTGAGTACAGGAGCAAGGATGTCTTACTACAGTTGTACAGGGCCTTGGTGAGACCACACCTGGAGTACTGTGTGCAGTTTTGGTCTCCTTACCTAAGAAAGGATATACTTGCCATAGAGGGAGTGCAGCGAAAGTTCAACAGACTGATTCCTGGGATGGCAGGACTGTTGTATGAGGAGAGATTGGGTCGACTAGGCCTGTATTCACTAGAGTTTAGAAGAATGAGAGGGGATCTCATTGAAACGTATAAAATTCTGACAGGGCGAGACAGACTGGATGCAAGGAGGATGTTTCCTCTGGCAGGGGGCATAGTTTCAAGGTAAGGGGCAGGAGGTTTAGAGGGGATTTGAGGAAAAACTTTTTCACCCAGAGGGTGGTTGGAATCTGGAACTCACTGCCTGAAAGGGTGGTAGAGGCAGGAACCCTCACAACATTCAAGAAGCATTTAGATGAGCACTTGAAACGCCATAGCATACAAGGCTACGGACCAAGTGCTGGAAAATGGGATTAGAATAGACAGGGCTTGATGGCCGGCGCAGACACGATGGGCCGAAGGGCCACTTTCTGTGCTGTATAACTCTATGACGCTATGATTCTATGATCTGGAACTCGCTGCTGACGGAAGTGGTGGAAGCCGAAACACTCAGGGCTGGATTTTGTCTTGGGGTCGGGTTGGGGTCGTCTTACCCACATTTCGTGTTGCCCCCCGACTCCAGATTAATGTGGATTAATGAGGCGATTTTAACTTAATTGGCCAATTGAGTTCCGACATGTGGGACCCCATGGCCAATGAATGATTCCAGTCTGAAAGTCGCCTCCGATGACATCATCATTGCTGCTGCATTTAAGGTCTGCAACAAGCCTTGCTTCCTCTGCAGGCTGCCAAGCTTTTGGACCTCTAATCTAAAAACCTGCAGCAGGAATGGCCCACCAACGGCCCAGGGCTGCTCCCAGGTTCCATGACGTTGCCCTTCAGGCTTTGGTGGATGGAGCAAGAGCCAACAGGGAGGTGCTCTTCCCCTCCTCAGGGAGGAAGAAGCCTCCCCAGCAGACAAAGGCTGTGTGGGTCCAGATCGCCCAGGAGGTCACCTCTTTATCATTGACATGCAGAACCTGGATCCAGTGCAGGAAGAGGTTTCATGACCTTCTACGTACTGCTAAAGTGAGTATGACTTTCCCTTCACCCTCAATCTGATCCCCATTGCCTCTCCTCACCAGCACTCAGCTTTAGCAACCTCTTCCTCCATATCCCACTTGACACTGACATCCATGCACCCTTACCCATTCCCTCTCTGGTCACATTCACCTTACTATTCCACTATGCAGCCCTCACACTCCCTATCACTGTCATGCTATGAAAACAACTTACAACACACAGGGAGGGCCCTTGGTCTTGCCACCTCACTCCATCTTTGTCTCCTTCTAATCATCTATGCTATGGATTCTCTACACTCACTCCTTCAATCTCACTCAAACTCCACTTGTCTCCCTCATTGCAGGAAAAGAGAGCTCACAATAAAAGAGAAAGAGCCAGGACAGGAGGAGGCCCACCCTCATTAGCCCAGCTCACCCCCTGGGAGGAGGCGGTCGTGGAGATCGTGGGCGTCCAGGAGGAAACGCAAGTGGGGGACAGGCAGACGGGTGCAACAGAGCAAGCTGGTGACAGAATAGTGTTCCATCTCTCTCATTGACATTGCATGAGTCGCTGATAATGAATCTGAAGCTCTGACAGATGGATTTATGATCATCTGCAATATGCAATGTGCATGTAACCTTGGCATCACATCTCTGACTCTTTCCTTTACTCCCCCACAGGACCATCGCAAGCACCCATCCCCACTAGCCAGGAGGAACAGCCTGAGCAGACAGACTCCTCAGAGGAAGCTGCAACCTCTGAGGGCGCAGCGTCAGCAGAACTAAGCGCACCCAGCACCAGCGCAGACACTCACACCTCGGTGGGACCCTCGGGACATAGAGTAGTGTTGTCACCTGGTGTATCACAGCTCACAAGTGAGCATCAGCAGATGGTGGAGACAGGGACAGCAGTGGAGAGTCCTAGTCGGAGGGCGCAGGACTCTCCTAGCTCGGCTCAGCTGCATGTCGACCCTCTGCCTCTGGGTCCATCCATAAGATCAGCGGTGCTGGAACTCCAGGAACAGATGCAGGAGTCTGACAGGTTTTGTCTCCAGGGTCGCTGCGAATGTGGAGCGAATGGAGGAGTCCATAGTGAACATGAGCAGAGCCTTTGTGGAGTCATTGGCGCATGAACGCATCACCATGGAAAGGATGGCAACCTCCATGGAGGTGATAAGTCACCAGAGTGCAGAAAACATGGTAATTGTTCTGAATAGAATGACATCTCTGGAGGAGCGATGGTCATCTATTGAACAGAGAAACCAGACCTTCATGGAAGTCCTTCTGAGTAGGACTTCCAGTTCAGATACGGGTCCCCATGGCCCCCCTGATGTGCAGCAAGGTGCTCTCAAGCCACTTGCAAGCGCTGAGGTGGACCTGACCCATGAAAGGGATGTTGGTGGCACACAACAAGGAGGTGGGGGCTCCTCTCCAAGCGCTCACACTTCCATGCCACTGACAGGTCCTCGCTCAGAGCCCCACTAGAGTCCGCACCCAAGTGAGATCGGCGTTTCAACCCCTGCCCAGCCGCAGGAGCAGCAGACTGTTGCCGAGCCCTCTCAGGTTCGCAACCCCAGAGGACGCCCGCCAAAGGAGTCGAGACAGGAGCAGCAACAAAGTGAGCAGGGGGCCTCCACTTCTGCTGAAGCCACAGGGGAAGCACCACGTAGGAGCACGCGTAAGAGAAAGAAACTGCACAAATAGTCACTTGGGTGAATTTTGATGTGTATTGTGAAAAAGCCATCAGGTCTAAAGTTTAAATAAAATCTCTGATGGCTACAGCTGCAGTTGTGGCGTCTGTCATTTCACTAATGGGACTTCCACAATGAGGCCTTAGGATAACTTGCAATTGTCAGTATGGTGGTCACATTGTTAGGGATCCGCTGGGTCTGGGCCATTTTCGTAGCTCTGGTAAGAAGCTGTGAGGCAAAAGTGCTTGCTTGTCTAGGCTAAGCAAATCTGGCCAAGATGAGTGCGTTCCTTGCATTCCGGGCAGCTATGGTCTCGCGTAATGCTGCCGCTGGTTGAGGGGTCTCTGCAACTTGTTTGTTCTCTCTCCTCCTCCTCCTCCTCCTCATCTGAGGAGGCTATGTGAGGAGCCACTTGGTCCTCCGGCATCTGTAAGCCACGACGCTGTGCCATGTTGTGAAGTGCACAGCAAACCACGACAATTCCGGAGACCCTGGCTGCTGAGTATTGCAGGGCTCCACCTGATCTATCCAGGCATCTGAAGCGCATCTTCAGCAAACCGATGGTTTGCTCGATTATGGCTCTGGTGGACATGTGGCTGGAGTTGTAGCTCTCCTCAGCTGCGTTGGATAGGCTCCTCAATGGCGTCATTAGCCACGTCTTCAGGGGATAGCCCTTGTCTCCAAGTAGCCATCCGTGAAGTTGGTCTGGCGGACTGAATAGCGGAGGCACACTAGACTGGCGCAGTATGAAGGAGTCATGGCAACTGCCAGGGTATTTGGCACAAACATGCAGAACTTCCTTGTTGTGGTCACACACCAGCTGAACGTTGAGGGAGTGGAAGCCCTTGCAGTTGACAAAAATACCTGGATTGTGATGGGGTGCCTTAAGGGCCACATGTGTGCAGTCAACGACGCCCTGCACCCTTGGAAAGCCTGCCAGATTAGCTAATCCAACCACACGCGCCGTGACACTTGCTCGATCCTTGGTGAAATGGATGTGAGTGTGCGCGATGGCAAAGAGGGCATTGGTTACCTGCGTGATGCAGGTGTGTGCGACCGCCTGGGAGATGCCGCAGATGTCTGCTGCTGATCCCTGGAATGAGCCTGAGGCAAAAAAGTTGAGTGCGGTGGTGACTTTGACGGCCACTGGTAAGGGGCGTCCACCTGGTCCTCTGGGCTCCAGGTCTTGTTGCAGCATTGCGCAGATGTCACCCACTACCTCTCGCGAAAGTCGGAGCCGCCTTTGGCACTGCTGCTCAGACATGTTGAGGTAGCTGACCCTGTGTCTGTAGACCCTGTTTGGGGGGTATCTCCTGCGCCGACGTGCTTCCATGCGGGTGGGTGAACAGCAGCTTGGCGCTCCTGCTGTTGCTGCTGCTGTTGGTGGTGCTGTTGTTCATGGTTCTGCTGGTGCCGCGGCTGCTGTTCCTCCTCATCGGATATCCAGGAGGGAAGGAAATAAATGGCTCCCATGCCTCTGGTATATGTCTCAGTTGAGGAAGCCCTCAATGAGGGGGGCGAGAGGGGTTTCCCAGGAGGTCACACTGCAGATGGGTGTCAGGCTCCAAACTTCCAGAGCTGTGGTTATGCCTTCTAAAAGTTCCCCCAGACCTGTGACAACAAAGTCCTGCCACCTGCAATTGATGGCTGATCAAATCACCTGTTTAAAGGTTGAGCTGCAGCTGAGAGTCAGCAATCCACTTGTGCTCCTGCCAGGTTTCACTGGAGTGTTTCCCATCAGGCGTGCTTCACGTGGGAAAAGGGATAAACTACCTAAAATGCTTCAAAATGGCATTACTGAGCCACTTTAGGGATTGTTAAGAGCGTTAATGGCCTTTCGCGCCTCTTGGAGTCGGGAACCCCGAATCGGCTACTTTAACCCCCCACATGCCTCCAAACCCGACTCCACGGGGCATTCAAAATCCAGCCCTCAGTGTCTGAGCGAGCGGACTATCTGCGGGAGGAACGGAGTCGGAGACCGGGGATAAAGGCAGCACGGAGCAGAGACCTGGGAGTCTGAGCGAGCGGACTACCTGCGGGAGGAACGGAGTCGGAGACCGGGGATAAAGGCAGCACGGAGCAGAGACCTGGGAGTCTGAGCGAGCGGACTACCTGCGGGAGGAACGGAGTCGGAGACCGGGGATAAAGGCAGCACGGAGCAGAGACCTGGGAGTCTGAGCGAGCGGACTACCTGCGAGGGAGACAATCGGCAAGCGACACAACGAAGGAGTGATGTCAGAATTCAAAGGTGTCGCTGGCACAAGGGAGCTGAGGGGTGAGTTTTCAGTATATTTCTGCTAAGTAGTTCACAGGCACCTGATGAAGGAGCAGCGCTCCGAAAGCTTGTGATTTCAAATAAACCTGTTGGACTATAACCTGGTGTTGTGCGACTTCTCACATTTATCTAATAGAGGGAGGTGTTGATTGGTGGGCGGCTGTTGAGTGTTTCTTGTTAAGTTTATTTCTGCTAAATTGCCTCCATAGTCTGGTAAATAGAGGCAGGGCTGCTCAGTCCTGTGATTTGCATATCCTGTGCCATGTGGGATATCCTGGATGCTTCTTGTGTCCTGGACGACCACGTGTGCAGGAAATGTCACCAGCTGCAGCAACTCGAGCTCCGGGTTTCGGAGCCTGAGCGGCAGCTGGAGTCACTACAGCGCATCCGCGTGGCTGAGAAATACTTGGAAAGCACGTTTCTAGAAGTGGTCACCCCGCAGCCTCGGAATGTGCAGGCAGAGAGGGAATGGGTGACCACCAGACAGAGGAGGAGGACCAGGCAGGTAGGGCAGGAATCCCCAGAGTGCATCTCGCTCGCTAACCAGTTCACAGTTCTGGAAACTGGTGGGGGTGATGGCTCCTCTGGGGAAAGCAGCCAGAGCCAAGGCCACGGCACCACGGGTGGCTCAGCTGCACAGGGGGGGAGGAAGAAGAGTGGAAGAGCAATAGTGATAGGGGATTCATTGGTTAGGGGAGCAGACAGGCATTTCTGCGGCCGCAGACGTGACTCCAGGATGGTATGTTGCCTCCTTGGTGCCAGGGTCAAGGATGTCACTGAGCGGCTGCAGGGCACTCTGAGGGGGGAGGGCTGAACAGTCAGAGGTCGTTGTGCATATCGGTACCAACGACATAGGCTAGAAAGAGGGATGAGGTCCTGCAGGACCTCAAAGGTAGTAATCTCCGATTACTCCTGGTGCCACGTGTTAGTGAGCACAGGAATAGGAGGATAGAACAGATGAATGTGTGGCTGGAGAGATGGTGCAGGAGGGAGGGCTTTAGATTCCTGAGGCATTGGGACCATTTCTGGGGAAGGTGGGACTTGTACAAGCCAGACGGGTTACACTTCAACAGAGCCGGGACCAATATTCTCGCGGGGACGTTTGCTAGTGCTGTTGGGGAGGGTTTAAACTAGCTTGGCAGGA
Organism: Squalus acanthias; assembly: GCA_030390025.1. Classification (NCBI taxonomy): domain Eukaryota; kingdom Metazoa; phylum Chordata; class Chondrichthyes; order Squaliformes; family Squalidae; genus Squalus; species Squalus acanthias. The sequence continues at coordinate 7,514 of JASTWF010002119.1, read as the reverse complement.
GGATGAGCACCAGCATGTAGGGGTGGAGGGGGGGAATGGGGTGCATGGAAGAGTGAGTGTGTTGGATGGCACTGGAGGGGAAGGTAGTGCTGGAGGCGGAGGTAGTACCACATTAGATAGGAGCAGAACAAGAAAGACTACTAAAAATTCAAAAATGGGTTTAGAATGCATGTATGTAAACGCACAAAGTGTGGTGACTAAGGTTGGTGAGCTACAAGCACAATTAGCCGTGTGTCATAGAGTCATAGAGTTACACAGCAAAGAAAGAGGCCCTTCGGCCCATCGTGTCTGCACCTGCCATCAAGCCCTGTCTATTCTAATCCCATTTTCCAGCACTTGGTCAGTAGCCTTGTATGCTATGGCGTTTCAAGTGCTCATCTAAATGCTTCTTGAATGTTGTGAGGGTTCCTGCCTCTACCACCCTTTCAGGCAGTGAGTTCCAGATTCCAACCACCCTCTGGGTGAAAAAGTTTTTCCTCAAATCCCCTCTAAACCTCCTGCCCCTTACCTTGAAACTATGCCCCCTGGTTATTGACCCCTCTACTAAGGGGAAAAGTTCCTTTCTATCTACCCTATCTATGCCCCTCATAATTTTGTACACCTCAATCAGGTCCCCCCTCAGCCTTCTCTGCTCTAAGGAAAACAACCCCAGCCTGTCCAGTCTCTCTTCATAGCTGAAGCGCTGCAGCCCAGGTAACATCCTGGTGAATCTCCTCTGCACCCTCTCCAATGCAATCACATCCTTCCTATAGTGTGGCGACCAGAACTGCACACAGTATTCCAGCTGTGGCCTAACTAGCGTTTTGTACAGCTCCATCATAACCGCCCTGCTCTTATACATAGATACATAGAAGATAGGAGCAGGAGTAGGCCATCCGGCCCTTCGAGCCTGCTCCGCCATTTAATGAGATCATGGCTGATCCTCCAATTCAGTATCCCGTCCCCGCCTTCTCTCCGTAACCCTTAACCCCTTTTGCCTGTAGAAATATATCTAATTCCCTCTTAAATATATTTAATGAGCTGGCGTACACTGCCCTCTGTGGCAATGAGTTCCACAGGTTCACCACCCTCTGAGTGAAGAAATTCCCCCTCATTTCTGTCCTAAATGGTTTAGCCCTTATCCTTAAATTATGTCCTCTAGTTCTGTTCTCACCCGCCAAGGGAAACATTCCTTCTGCATCTAGTCTGTCTAGACCTGTCAGAATTTTATACACTTCTATGAGGTCCCCTCTCAATCTTCTAAACTCCAGTGTGTACATCCCTAAACTACATAGTCTCTCCTCATAGGTCAATCCCGCCATTCCTGGTATCAGCCTGGTGAATCGCCGCTGCACCCCCTCCATGGCAAGAACATCTTTCCTCAGATGAGGCGACCAAAACTGTACACAGTACTCGAGGTGTGGTCTCACCAGTGCCCTGTACAGCTGCAGCAAGGTATCCCTGTTCCTGTATTCCAACCCTTTTGCTATGAAGGCCAGCATACCGTTTGCCTTCTTGACCGCCTGTTGCACCTGCATGCTCGCCTTCAGTGACTGGTGTACAAGAACACCCAGGTCTCTCTGTACTTCCCCCTCTCCCAATTTATTGCCATTTAAATAATAATTTGCCCTCCCGTTCCTGCACCCAAGGTGGATAACTTCGCACTTGTCCACATTATAGTGCATCTGCCATTTATCCGCCCAATCACCCAGTCTGTCCAAATCGCTCTGGAGCTTCCTGGTCTCCTCCTCTGAGCCCACCCCCCCTCCTAGTTTAGTGTCGTCTGCAAATTTGGAAATGCTGCATCCGACTCCCTGATCCAGGTCATTAATGTAAATTGTGAACAGCTGGGGACCCAGGACAGATCCCTGTGGTACCCCACTTGTTACTGCCTGCCATTCAGAAAATGAGCCGTTTATTCCAACTCTCTGTTTTCTATCTGACAGCCAGTTCTCTATCCACGTCAATACTTTCCCCTTTATCCCATGAGCTTCAATTTTCCCTGCTAATCTTTTATGTGGGACCTTATCGAAGGCCTTTTGGAAGTCCAGGTACACCACATCTACTGGCTCTCCCCCATCTATTTTACCAGTTACTCCCTCAAAAAATTCCAATAGATTAGTCAAGCACGATTTACCCTTTGTAAATCCATGTTGACTCTGTCCTATCCTGTCCCCATTTGCTAAGTGCTCCGCTATTTCATCCTTAATGATGGACTCCAGCATTTTGCCCACAACTGATGTAAGGCTTACAGGTCTGTAATTACCTGCTTTTTCCCTACCCCCCTTTTTGAATAGTGGGGTAACGTTAGCTACCCTCCAATCCATGGGCACTGTTCCCGAGTCTAATGAATTCTGAAAAATCATACTTAGTGCATCCGCTATCTCTAGGGCCACCTCCTTCAGCACCCTAGGATGCATGTTATCAGGCCCTGGGGATTTGTCCGCCTTCAATCCCTTTAGCTTCCTTAACACCATATCCTTAGAGATATTGATTTGCGTCAGTTCCTCCTTTGCAAATGTCCCTATTTTTCCCGATATCCCAGGGAGGTTTTTTGTGTCTTCCTTCGTAAAGACTGACCCAAAGTATGCATTTAGTTGGTCTGCCATTTCCTTATTTCCCGTTATATATTCCCCCGTATCTGACTGCAATGGGCCAACTTTGGTTTTCACCAGTCTTTTCCTCTTGATATACTTATAAAAGCTTTTGGAGTTAGTTTTTATATTTTCCGCCAGCTTGCTTTCGTAAGCTATTTTGCCCCTCTTGATTAAGCCCTTTGTCTTCCTTTGCTCTATCTTAAACTGTTCCCAATCTTCCGCTCTGGCGCTTTTTTTGGCTATTTTATACGCCCTATCTTTGGATTTTATGCTGTCTCTAATTTCCCCTGTTATCCACGGTTGAGTCACCTTTTTAGATTTCCTTTTATGCCAGATTGGTATAAACAATTTTTGCAATTTTGTCATTCTATCTTTAAATGCTTGCCATTGTTTATCTACCTCCAGTCCTCCCAGGAACGTTGTCCAATCAGACCTACTCAGTTCCCGTCTAATGGCATCATAATTCCCCTTGTTTAAATTCAGGACCTTAGTATCTGAGTCAATTTCTTCGCTCTCCATTTCGAGTGAGAAATCGATCATGTTATGATCGCTCTGACCCAAGGGTCCCCGTACAACAAGATTACTAATTAGTCCCTTCTCATTGCACAGTACCCAGTCCAATATAGCCTGTTCCCTCGGCTAATGAAGGCAAGTGTCCCATATGCCTTTTTAACCACCTTATCTGCCTGTCCTGCTGCCTTCAGGGATCTATGTACATGCACACCAAGGTTCCTCTGTCCTTCCTAGGGTCCTACCATTCAATGTGTATTCCCTTGCCTTGTTAGTCCTCCCAAAATGCATCACCTCACACTTTTCAGGGTTAAATTCCATTTGCCACTGTTCTGCCCATCTGACCAACCTGTCTATATCATCCTGTAGCCCGAGGCTTCCCTCCTTGCTTTTTACCACCCCACCAATTTTCGTGTCATCTGCGAACTTACTGATCATACCTCCTACATTCATATCTAAATCATTAATGTACACTACAAACAGCAAAGGACCCAGCACCGATCCCTGCGGTACACCACTGGACACAGGCTTCCAGTCACAAAAACAACATTCGACCATCACCCTCTGCCTCCTGCCACTAAGCCAATTTTGGATCCAATGTGCCAAGTTGCCCTGGATCCCATGGGCTCTTACCTTCTTGACCAGTCTCCCATGCGGGACTTTGTCAAAAGCCTTACTGAAGTCCATGTAGACTACATTAACTGCACTACCCTCATCCACACACCTAGTCACCCCCTCGAAAAATTGAATCAAATTGGTCAGACATGATCTCCCCCTGAAAGCCATGCTGACTATCCTTGATTAATCCTTGCCTCTCCAAGTGGAGACTAATTCTGTCCCTCAGAATTTTTTCCAATAATTTCCCTACCACTGATGTTTGGTTCACTGGCCTATAATTCCCTGGTTTATCCCTACTACCCTTCTTGAATAATGGTACTACGTTAGCTGTCCTCCAGTCCTCTGGCACCTCCCCTGTGGCCAGAGAGGTTCTGAAAATTTGTGTCAGAGCTCCTGCAATCTCCTCCCTTGCCTCACACAGCAGCCTGGGATACATCTCGTCTGGGCCTGGGGATTTATCCACTTTTAAGCCCGCTAAAACCGTTAGTACCTCCTCCTTCTCAATACTAATTTGTTCAAGTATATCATAATCCCCTGCCTGATTTCTATGCCTACATCGTCCTTCTCCATAGTGAACACAGATGCAAAATATTCATTTAAAACCCCACCTACATCTTCTGGCTCTACACACAGATTGCCACTTTGGTCCCTAATGGGCACTACTCTTTCCCTGGTTATCCTCTTGCCCTTAATATACTTATAAAACACCTTGGGATTTTCCTTTATTTTGCCCAGCAGTGTTATTTCATGCCCCCTCTTCACGCTCCTAATTTCTTTTTGAAGTACCCCCGTGCACTTTCTATAGTCCTCTAGGGCTTCCACTGTTTAGTCCTTTGTATCTGCCAAAAGCCTCCCTTTTTTTCCTAATCCATTCTCGTATATCCCTTGACATCCAGGGTTCCCTGGGCTTGTTGGTCCCACCCTTGACCTTTATGGGAACATGTTGGTTTTGTACTCTCTATTTATTTTCTGAAAGACTCCCACTGCTCTGATGTGGATTTTCCTACAAGTAGCTGATCCCAGTCCACTTTGGCCAGATCCTGCCTTATATTAAAATCGGCCTTCCCCCAATTTAGAACCTTTATCTCCGGTCCATATTTGTCCTTTTCCATGACTACCTTAAATCTCACTGAATTATGCTCACTGTCACCAAAATGCTCTCCTACTAACACTTCTACCACTTGCCCGGCTATATTCCCTAGAATTAGGTCCAGTACCACCCCCTCTCTTGTAGGACTTTCTACATGCTGGCTCAAAAAGCTCTCCTGGATGCACTTTAAGAATTCCGCACCCTCTAAGCCTTTCACCCTCTGACTATCCCAGCTACTATTGGGGAAGTTGAAATCCCCTACTATTATTACCCTATTATTTCTACACCTTTGACATTTGCCTACATATCTGCTCCTCTATCTCCCCCTGACTGTTTGGGGGCCTATAGTACACTCCCAGCAAAGTGCTTGGCCCCTTTTGTTTTTAAGCTCTACCCATATGGCCTCATTAGAGGAACCTGCTAAGATATCATCCCTCCTTACAGCAGTAATTGACTCCTTGATTAATATTGTGACACCCCCTCCTCTTTTACACCCCCCTCTGTCTCACCTGAAGATTCTATACCCCGCAATATTGAGCTGCCAGTCCTGCCCCTCCCTCAACCATGTCTCTGTGATAGCAACAATATCATACTCCAATGTGTTCATCAACACCTTCAATTCATCTGCCTTACTCGCAAGACTCCTTGCATTAAAATAAATGCCTACCAGCCTTGCCATACTCCTTTGTGTCGTTACATATTTGCTCTGCCTTCCAGGCTGACTTGTTTTCTCCTCTTTATTTGGCTGTGCATCACCCCCTACTATAGCTCCACTCTGTATCCCATCCCCCTGCCAAGTTAGTTTAAACACCCCCCAACAGTACTAGCAAACCGCCCCGCAAGGATGTTGGTCCCATTCCGGTTCAGGTGCAACCCGTCCGACTTGTACAGGTCCCACCTTCCCCAGAAGCAGACCCAGTGATCCAGGAAACTAAAGCCCTCCCTCCTGCACCAACTCTTTAGCCACGCATTCATCTGCTCTATCCTCCTATTCCTATACTCACTAGCACGTGGCACCGGGAGTAATCCAGAGATTACAACTTTTGAGGTCCTGCTTTTTAATCTGCTACCTAGCTCCCTAAATTCTTGTTGCAGGACCTCATCCCTCTTTCCACCCATGTCGTTGGTACCAATGTGAACCACGACCTCTGACTGTTTGCCCTTCCCCTTCAGAATGCCCTGCAGTCGTTCAGTGACATCCTTGACCCTGGCACCAGGGAGACAACATACCATCCTGGAGTCACGTCTGCAGCCACAGAAACGTCTCTGTTCCCCTTACGATAGAATCCCCGATCACTATTGCTCTCCCACTCTTTTTCCTCCCCTCCTGTGCAGCTGAGCCACTCGTAGTACCATGGACTTGGTTCGTGCTGCATTCCCCTGAGAAACCCTCTCCCCCATCAGTAACCAAAACAGAAAATCTGTCGGAGAGGGAGATGGACCCAGGGGACTTCTGCACTACCTTCCTAGTTCTTTTACTCTGTCTGGTGGTCACCCATTCCCTGTCTGCCTGTGCACTCTTTACCTGCGGTGTGACCACCTTGTTAAACATGCTATCCACGAAGATCTCAGCTTCGCGGATGCTCCACAGTGACTCCAGCCGCAGCTCCAGCTCCGAAATGCGGATTTCGAGTAGCTGCAGCTGGAGACACTTCCTGCACATGTGTTCGCCCTGGACACCTAAAGTGTCCCTGACTTCCCACATAGCACAGGAGGAGCACTCCACGCTGCCAAGCTGCCCTGCCATGTCCTACCCTTAATTTACTCCCTTTAAATTAAACAATATTAAATACACTAGGGACCTTACTTTCCTTTAAACACCACTTACTCTAAACTAGAGACCTTACTTTTACTTTAATGACTAGAATGTAGAAATACTGTAGAAACACTCACCGCTGGTTCTCTGTCCCCTCTTGTGCAGCTTTTTAGCTCCTGCTCCCCTGTAAGCTGACAAAGATGGAAAAAGAAAGGAACCACCACCTCACCGTTTAACACTCTGTTCCAATCTGCAATCCATAACAAACTGCACTCTAGCCTCCCTTATTTATACTGCTGAGATTTAAATGAGTGAGCTCTCTGGCAGTTACAGAACCAGATTAGACCACTTAATTAATTAATTACTCTCACCTGCTCTCCAGCACAGAGCTTGCTTCGCCCTGCCCAAGCCTGGAAGAAACTTAAAACTTGAAACAGTAAATTTAAATGCTAATTGCAAGCACACAAGACGAGAATTTATAAAAATAAGAGATTAACCTTTAAGATTTACTCCCTCACTCACCAAACTCGCAGTTTAACACTCTGTTCCGATCTGCACTCCGACAATGTGGAAAACTGCCCAGGTATGTCCTGTCCACAAAAAGCAGGACAAATCCAACTTGGCCAATTACCGCCCCATCGGTCGACTCTCAATCATCAGCAAAGTGATGGAAGGTGTCATCGACAGTGCTATCAAGCGGCACTTACTCATCAATAACCTGCTCACTGATGCCCAGTTTGGGTTCCGCCAAGACCACTCAGCTCCCGACCTCATTACAGCCTTGGTCCAAACATGGACAAAGGAGCTGAATTCCTGAGGTGAGGTGAGAGTAACTGCCCTTGACATCAAGGCAGCATTTGACCGAGTGTGGCATCAAGGAGCCCTAGTAAAACTGAAGTCAATGGGAATCAGGGGGAAAACTCTCCACTGGCTGGAGTCATACCTAGCACAAAGGAAGATGGTT
>JASTWF010002118.1:0-38093 GCA_030390025.1 Squalus acanthias | reverse complement strand
CGGCGCTCCCTCAGTACTGCCCCTCTGACAGTGCAGCGCTCCCTCAGTACTGCCCCTCTGACAGTGCAGCGCTCCCTCAGTACTGCCCCTCCGACAGTGCGGTGCTCCCTCAGTACTGCCCCTCCGACAGTGCAGCGCTCCCTCAGTACTGCCCCTCCGACAGTGCAGCGCTCCCTCAGTACTGCCCCTCCGACAGTGCGGCGCTCCCTCAGTACTGCCCCTCCGACAGTGCAGCGCTCCCTCAGTACTGGACTGCGAGTGTCGGCCTGGATTATGGGCTCAAGTCTCTGGAGTGGGACTGGAACCCGTGACCTTCTGACTCAGAGATGAGAGAGAGAGAGAGAGTGCTGCCCACTGAGCCACGTCTGACACCTCTGCTGATGGTCCTAGTAGCAACCAGGACCAATCCTACACCTGGGCAGGTCGCATTAGGCAAGACCTTCGTAGGAAAGGGAAATGGGGGTGGAATATAAAAAGGAGGGAGAAGATACTCCAGAGCAAAAAAAATAGTCGCACATACAGAAATCTGTGAAGGTGGCAGGACAGGTTGATAAAGTTGTCAAAAAAGCACACAGGATCCTGGGCTTTATAACAGAGGTCATGATGCGGAGATGCCGGTGTTGGACTGGGGTGGACAAAAATGAGAAGTCGCACAACACCAGGTTATAGTCCAACAGATTTATTTAAAATTACAAGCTTTCGGAGCTGTTGCCCCTTCGTCAGGTAAAGGTACAATGAGGGAATCTACAGTATTACACAGTATATAAACACAGAAAGCAATTTGTCTGCAGAGATACAATCTTTCAGGGAGGCTTTACATCAAAGACACACCAGAGCACAGCCAAGACAATGAGATGGGTCACAGGGGGTCCAACGTGTCAAATCCTGCCGTTTATTTTTTGTGTTTTTTTTAAAACTGGAAAGACAGACAACGATGTCGAGTCACGTTCTGTAGCGTGACATGAACCCGATATCCCTATTGAGGCCGTCCTCATGGGTGCGGAACTTGGCTATCAGTTTCTGCTCGATTATTTTGTGTTGTCGTGTGTCTCGAAGGCCGCCTTGGAGAACGCTAACCCGCAGATCCGAGGCTGAATGTCCTTGACTGCTGAAGTGTTCCCCGACTGGGAGGTGACAATCCTGCCTGGCGATTGTTGCGCGGTGTCCGTTCATACGTTGTCATCGAGCAGAAACTGATAGCCAAGTTCCGCACCCACGAGGACGGCCTCAATAGGGATATCGGGTTCATGTCACACTACAGAACCTGACTCGACATCGTTGTCTGTCTTTCCAGTTGTTTAAAAAAAAAACACAAAAAAAAACCAAACCAACAAAATAAAACCGGCAGGATTTGACACGTTGGACCCCCTGTGACCCATCTCATTGTCTCGGCTGTGCTCTGGTGTGTCTTTGATGTAATGCCTCCCTGAAAGATTGTATCTCTGCAGACAAATTGCTTTCTGTGTTTATATACTGTGTAATACTGTAGATTCCCTCATTGTACCTCTACCTGACGAAGGGGCAACAGCTCCGAAAGCTTGTAATTTTAAATAAATCTGTTGGACTATAACCTGGTGTTGTGCGACTTCTCATTTTTATAAACAGAGGCATAGAATACAAAAGCAAGGAAGTCATGCTAAACCTTTATAAATCATTGGTCAGGCCTCAGCTGGAGTATTGCAGCCAATTCTGGGCACCACACTTTAGGAAGGATGTCAAGTCCTTGGAGAGGGTGCAGAGGAGATTTACTAGGATGGTCCCAGGGATGAGGGATTTCAGTTATGTGGAGAGACTGGAGAAGCTGGGGTTGTTCTCCTTGGAGCAGAGAAGGTTAGGGGGAGATTTAATTGAGGTGTACAAAATCATGAGGGGTTTTGATGGAGTAAATAAGGAGAAACTGTTTCCAGTGGCAGGAGGGTCGGTAACCAGAGGACACAGATTGAAGGTGATTGGCAAAAGAACCAGAGGGGAGATGAGGAGACATTTTTTTTCACACAGCGAGTTGTGATCTGGAACGCGCTGCCTGAAAGGGCGGTGGAAGCAGATTCAATAGTGACTTTCAAAAGGGAATTGGAGAAATACTTTAAAAGGAAAAATTTGCAGGGCTGTGGGGAAAGAGCAGGGAGAGAGGGACTAATTGGAGAGCTCGTTCAGAGAGCCGGCACAGGCACGATGGGCCGAATGGCCTCCCCTGTGCTGTATCAGTCTATGACATCGATCGGGAGCTCAGGTTAATAACAGCCTGCGATACTGTTATTAAGTTGCTGCAGCATTCGAAAGGAAGAGGGGAAAGAATGACGGCACCACCCGCCGGCATCTGGATGGCAACAGGTGTTGGAGCCTCTTACCGTACGCGTACTTCATCTGACAAAAATGTACGGCGTCTCCCAGCAACGTCTCCTTGCAGACGCACTTCTCTAGCGTGAGAGGCGAGGCAGGATCAACAAATTATATATAAAAAAAAACACAGAAAGAATGTTCCAGTTAATATCACACACACACACACACACACACACACAGACAGACATAGAGTCATAACGGCACAGGAGGAGGCCATTCGGCCCATCGAGTCCGTGCCGGCTCTCCGTAGAGCAATCCAGTCAGTCCCATTCCCTCGCTCTATCCCCGTAGCCCTGCAAGTTTATTTCCCTCAAGTGCCTATCCAGTCTCCCCTTGAAAACATTGAGTGTCTCCGCTTCCACCACTTCCGTCGGCAGCGAGTTCCAGGACATCAGCGAAAGCCAACATGAGGAGACTATGTTCCGCTGTCCTGACGCAGTCAGGTGGGATGTGAAGCTCCTGTCTCTGTCCTCCGCTCTGTGATTGATTTCTTACGATGCCAGAGGGTGAGAGGAGGTTTGATCGGACAGCTTCCCTTCTCTCCCTGGTCTCACTAACTTCTGTTTGGACCAATTATTCCTCCATGTTTGAAATGATGCTGGAACTACAATTGATAAACCTCTGCTCACCAAGGCTATTTTTAAATTTCTTTTTACGGCAATGTTTAATCTCCAGGGTCCTTTTTTCAGGAAACCATTCATTCTCGGGATGTGGGCATCGCTGGCAAGGCCGGCATTTATTGCCCATCTCTAGTTGCCCCGAGGTGGTGGTGATGAGCCGCCTTCTTGAACCATCGGTTTGATACGACTGAGTGTCTCGCTTGGCCACTTCAAAGGGCAGTTAAAAGTCAACCACGTTGGTGTGGGACTGGAGTCACATATAGGCCAGACCGGGTAAGGGCGGCAGATTTCCTTCATGAAAGAGACATCAATGATCGAGATTGATCGCTGTGATCAGTCAGCAACTCCATTATCGTTGCACCATGGGACTACCAGGATGGTCGAAGGCGAACTCGATGGACCTGGGTCTTTCATCATCCAATAATTCCTCTGTTCCCAATGAACCAGTTGGGTTTTTACAACAATCCGACAGCTTCCATGGTCATTTTTACTGAGACCAGCTTTTTATTTCATGCCATGGTGGGATTTAAACTCACGTTCTCTAGATTATTGATAATAGTAAAGTGTCGGCCATTTCCTTTTACATAGAATGTACAGCACAGAAACAGGCCATTCGGCAGCCTCCTCCCACTCCTCTTCATCTCACCCCATCAACATATCCTTCTATTCCTTTCTCTCACATGTGTTTATCCAGCTTCCTCTTAAATGTATCTCTGCTCTTCGCCTCAACCACTCCCTGTGGTAGCGAGTTCCACATTCTCACCACTCTCTGGGTAAAGAAGTTTCTCCTGAATTCCCTATTGGATTTATTAGTGACTATCTTATATTTATGGCCCCTAGTTCTGGTCTCCCCCACAAGTGGAAACATCTTCTCTACATCTACCCTATAAAAACCCTTCATAATTCTAAAGTCCTCTATCAGGTCACCCCTCAGCCTTCCCTTCTCCAGAGAAAAAAGCCCCAGCCTGTTCAATCTTTCCTGATAATTGTACCCTCCCAGTATCATCCATGTAAATATTTTTTGCTCCTTCTCCAGTGCCTCTTTATACTTTTTATAATATGGAGACCAGAACTGTATACAGTACTCCAAGTGTGATACAGAGACCAGATCTCTATCCAAGTGTGATACAGAGACCAGATCTCTATCCAAGTGTGATACAGAGACCAGATCTCTATCCAAGTGTGATACAGAGACCAGATCTCTATCCAAGTGTGATACAGAGACCAGATCTCTATCCAAGTGTGATACAGAGACCAGATCTCTATCCAAGTGTGATACAGAGACCAGATCTCTATCCAAGTGTGATACAGAGACCAGATCTCTATCCAAGTGTGATACAGAGACCAGATCTCTATCCAAGTGTGATACAGAGACCAGATCTCTATCCAAGTGTGATCCAGAGACCAGATCTCTATCCAAGTGTGATACAGAGACCAGATCTCTATCCAAGTGTGATCCAGAGACCAGATCTCTATCCAAGTGTGATCCAGAGACCAGATCTCTATCCAAGTGTGATACAGAGACCAGATCTCTATACAGTGTGATCTACCCAAGGTGGTGTCCTTGTTGACATCGCCTCACTTTCCCTTCCAGCCTGCGACTTACCAGAATGTCGAAGTGCTGAGAATCCCTGCTCATCTTCCCAGCTCCATCCCTCCCCACTCTCATTGGTTGGAATGTTAATAAGGTCCGGAATCCGTCCGCCAATGGGAATATAGTGAATTTGTTCATTTTCAAAACTGAAAAATACAAAGATGGAAACAAGGACAAATAAGAACTGGTACAGTCAGCGAATGGATTAGGGATTGCACGCAGATGATTTGTGGTTAGTAATTTTGTGGGACATTAGTGCTAGAAAATGGGACACATATCCAATATAGGGACCCAGTGTCAGTATCAAACACTCCCAGGGCAGGTACAGCACAGGTTAGATACAGAGTAAAGCTCCCTCTACACTGTCCCATCAAACACTCCCAGGGCAGGTACAGCATGGGTTAGATACAGAGTGAAGCTCCCTCTACACTGTCCCATCAAACATTCCCAGGGCAGGTACAGCACGGGTTAGATACAGGGTAAAGCTCCCTCTACACTGTCCCATCAAACATTCCCAGGGCAGGTACAGCACGGGTTAGATACAGAGTAAAGCTCCCTCTACACTGTCCCATCAAACACTCCCAGGGCAGGTACAGCACGGGTTAGATACAGAGTAAAGCTCCCTCTACACTGTCCCATCAAACACTCCCAGGGCAGGTACAGCACGGGTTAGATACAGAGTAAAGCTCCCTCTACACTGTCCCATCAAACACTCCCAGGGCAGGTACAGCATGGGTTAGATACAGAGTAAAGCTCCCTCTACACTGTCCCATCAAACACTCCCAGGGCAGGTACAGCACGGGGTTAGATACAGAGTAAAGCTCCCTCTACACTGGATTTATAGAGTTGCTTCTGCCCTGATAGCCTGGTGGGTTAAAGCACCATCTGGTTTGGTACAGAGCCAGACATACGAGAGGGCCCAGGATCAATCCTCAGTCTGTGTTGTGAAAGCTGATCTCAGTCGCGCTAACTTCTGGGGTCGTTACAATTTCCCTCAGTGCCGAAGGGGTATAAAAGAGGGAAGAAAGATCAGCTGGAGTCCTGGCCCCGAGCTCTATACAATGAATCCATGTTGGAGGATTGTATGTTTGTGTTTGTGGCTGTACAGATCCAAGTCCCGTTCACCCATCACCCCTGTGCTCACTGACCTACATTGACTCCCGGTTAAGCAACGCCTCGATTTTAAAATTCTCATCCTTGTTTTCAAATCACTCCATGTCCTCGCCCCTCCCTCTCTCTGTAATCTCCTCCAGGCCCACAACCCCCCCCCCCCCCCCCGAGATCTCTGCGCTCCTCCAATTCTGGCCTCTTGAGCATCCCTGATTTTAATCACTCCACCATTGGCGGCCGTGCCTTCAGCTGTCTGGACCCCAAGCTCTGGAATTCCCTCCCTAAACCTCTCCGCCTCTCTCTCCTCAAAACCGACCTCTTTGACCAAGCTTTTGGTCGCCTGTCCTAATATCTCCTGATGTGGCTCGGTGTCAATCTTTGGTTGATAATCGCTCCTGTGAAGCACCTTGGGACGTTTTACTACATTAAAGGCGCTGTATAAATACAAACTGTTGTTGTTATTGTTGTTGTGAGTGTCTGTGCGTGTGGGTTTGAAGTGAGGACATTATCCTTCTTGATCCATGCTGCCCCCATTGTCGAATTTCCCGCGGACACTCACTGCCTGGGCTCAAACAGGGGGAATATATTCTGGTGAGGAATTGGAAGGCTTCCTTCGCTGGTGGAACTTCACCCCAGTTAATTGTCACCATCCTCTGGTGAGGAGGGGCGATGGTGGGGAACGGAGTTATACTCACATGTCCAGACATTGGCCGGTTTGTGGGTCGCAGGCTCTCGCACAGTCACAAGGTCTGCAGCCTGTCTCTCCAAAGCCCCAGTACCCCAGCAGGCAGCTGTCGCAGTGCGGGCCAGCCACTCCGGGCCGGCAGTAGCAGAATCCACTCTTTGGGTTACACCTCCAACGTCTGTTAAAGGTCGAGTTCGTCGAACCAACAGGGTCACAGGAGCAAGCTGAGGGGAAAGGTCAAAGGTGGAAATGACAACGTGCTCACCAATCCCAGCTCCCCTCCCCAAACCACCAATCCCAGCCCACCTCCCCAAACCACCAATCCCAGCCCACCTCCCCAAACCACCAATCCCAGCTCTCCTCCCAAATCACCAATCCCAGCTTCCTATCCTTCCCAATCCACCAATCCCAGCCCACCTCCCCAAACCACCAATCCCAGCCCACCTCCCCAAACCACCAATCCCAGCCCACCTCCCCAAACCACCAATCCCAGCTCTCCTCCCAAATCACCAATCCCAGCTTCCTATCCTTCCCAATCCACCAATCCCAGCCCATCTCCCCAAACCACCAATCCCAGCTCCCCTTCCCAAACCACCAATCCCAGCCCACCTCCCCAAACCACCAATCCCAGCCCACCTCCCCAAACCACCAATCCCAGCTCCCCTCCCCAAACCACCAATCCCAGCCCACCTCCCCAAACCACCAATCCCAGCCCACCTCCCCAAACCACCAATCCCAGCTCCCCTCCCCAAACCACCAATCCCAGCTCCCCTCCCCAAACCACCAATCCCAGCTCTCCTTCCCAAACCACCAATCCCAGCCCACCTCCCCAAACCACCAATCCCAGCTCCCCTCCCCAAACCACCAATCCCAGCCCACCTCCCCAAACCACCAATCCCAGCTCCCCTCCCCAAACCACCAATCCCAGCTCTCCTCCCAAACCACCAATCCCAGCTGCCCTTCCCAAACCACCAATGCCAGATTCCCTTCCCTAAAGGCTCACTTGCAGTTTCTCAACCCTCTCTTCCCCCACTAAAACGTTGCCCAAGCTTCTCCTCCCTACCACTTCGCCCCCGAAGTTTGTTTCCGATTCCATCCTTTCCTCAGATTCACAATTGCTTCTATCTCCTCTGTTCACCACCAAACTGACCTCAGTTTCTCCCCTCCTGGAAGTACTGCCGCCTTTCTCCGCCCCCCCCCCCAAAGACCCCTGCTCCCCTCCGCGCCCCCCCCCCCCCCCACCCACATTCACCGAAGTTCCGAGCTCAGCTCCTGCTATGGCGGACGGTACAATACGTATTGGGAAACAATTTGTATAGGAGCTCAGAATTGACATGACCGCACCTAGAATATTGCATAAGACTATTCCAACGCTCTCCTGGCTGGCCTCCCACCTTCCACCCTGCGTAAACTTGATCCAAAACTCTGCTGCCCGTGTCCTAACTTGCACCCGTTCACCCATCTCCCCTGTGCTCGCTGACCTACATTGGCTCCCAGTCCGGCAAGCCTCTATTTTAGAATTCTCATCCTTGTTTTCAAATCCCTCACCCCTCCCTCTCTCTGTAACCTCCTCCAGCCCCACAACCCTCCGAGATCTCTGCGCTCCTCCAATTCTGGCCTCTTGAGCATCCCCGATTTTAATCGCTCCACCTTTGGCGGCCATGCCTTCAGCTGCCTGGGCCCTGAGCTCTGGAATTACATCCCTAAACTTCTCCTCCTCTCCACCTCTCTCCCCTCCTTGAAGATGCTCTGTAAAACCTATCTGTTTGACCAAGCTTTTGGTCACCTGTCCTAATATCTCCTCATGTGGTTCGGTGTCAAATTTTGTTTGATGATAACAACAACAACAAGTTGCCTTTAACATAGTAAAATGTCCCAAGGCACTTCACAGGAGCGATTATCAAACAAAGGTTGCTCCTGTGGCGTGCCTGGGATGTTTTATTACATTAAAGCCACTTATTGAATGCCAATTGTGGTACAGTTTTGGTCGCCAATATACAGAAAGGAAATTGCAGCTTGTGAAAGGATACAGAACAGAGCAACCAGATTGATTGAGGGGATGGACGGATTGGACGGTGAGGAGCGATTATGTAAATTATGGTTCTTTCTTTCTTTTGGGAGGTGGGTAGGTGGGGTTGACGTAAATGGTGAGAAAGAACTTGCATTTCTCCAGTGCCTTTCACCACCTCAGGATGTCCCAAAGCGCTTTACAGCCAATGAAGTACTTTTTGAAGTGTAGTCACTGTTGTAATGGAGGAATTGGAGCAGCCAATTTACGCACAGCAAGCTCCCACAAACAGCAATGTGATCATGACCAGATAATCTGTTTTTAGTGATGTTGATTGAGGGATAAATATTGGCCCCAGGATACCGGGGAGAGCTCCCCCGCTCTTCTTCAAAATAGCGCCTGTGGAATATTTTGTATCCACCTGGGAGAGCAGACAGGGCCCTCGGTTTAATGCCTCATCCAAAAGACGGCACCTCCGACAGTGCAGCGCTCCCTCAGTACTGCCCCTCCGACAGTGCAGCGCTCCCTCAGTACTGCCCCTCCGACAGTGCAGCGCGCCCTCAGTACTGCCCCTCCGACAGTGCAGCGCTCCCTCAGTACTGCCCCTCCGACAGTGCGGCGCTCCCTCAGTACTGCCCCTCCAACAGTTTAGCGCTCCCTCAGTACTGCCCCTCCAACAGTTTAGCACTCCCTCAGTACTGCCCCTCTGACAGTGCAGCGCTCCCTCAGTACTGCCCCTCCGACAGTGCAGCGCTCCCTCAGTACTGCCCCTCCGACAGTGCAGCGCTCCCTCAGTGCTGCCCCACCGACAGTGCGGCGCTCCCTCAGTACTGCCCCTCCAACAGTGCAGCGCTCCCTCAGTACTGCCCCTCCAACAGTGCAGCGCTCCCTCAGTGCTGCCCCACCGACAGTGCAGCGCTCCCTCAGTACTGCCCCTCCGACAGTGCAGCGCTCCCTCAGTTCTGCCCCTCCGACAGTGCAGCGCTCCCTCAGTACTGCCCCTCCGACAGTGCAGCGCTCCCTCAGTACTGCCCCTCCGACAGTGCAGCGCTCCCTCAGTTCTGCCCCTCCGACAGTGCAGCGCTCCCTCAGTACTGCCCCTCCGACAGTGCAGCGCTCCCTCAGTTCTGCCCCTCCGACAGTGCGGCGCTCCCTCAGTTCTGCCCCTCCGACAGTGCAGCGCTCCCTCAGTACTGCCCTCCGACAGTGCAGCGCTCCCTCAGTTCTGCCCCTCCGACAGTGCAGCGCTCCCTCAGTACTGCCCTCTGACAGTGCGGCACTCCCTCAGTACTGCCCCTCCGACAGTGCAGCGCTCCCTCAGTACTGCCCCTCCGACAGTGCAGCGCTCCCTCAGTACTGCCCCTCCGACAGTGCAGCGCTCCCTCAGTTCTGCCCCTCCGACAGTGCAGCGCTCCCTCAGTACTGCCCCTCCGACAGTGCAGCGCTCCCTCAGTTCTGCCCCTCCGACAGTGCGGCGCTCCCTCAGTTCTGCCCCTCCGACAGTGCAGCGCTCCCTCAGTACTGCCCTCCGACAGTGCGGCACTCCCTCAGTACTGCCCCTCCGACAGTGCAGCGCTCCCTCAGTACTGCCCCTCCGACAGTGCGGCGCTCCCTCAGTACTGACCCTCCGACAGTGCAGCGCTCCCTCAGTACTGTCCCTCCGACAGTGCAGCGCTCCCTCAGTACTGACCCTCCGACAGTGCAGCGCTCCCTCAGTACTGACCCTCCGACAGTGCAGCGCTCCTTCAGTACTGACCCTCCGACAGTGCAGCACTCCCTCAGTACTGCCCCTCCGACAGTGCAGCGCTCCCTCAGTACTGCTCCTCCGACAGTGCGGCGCTCCTTCAGTACTGCACTGGAGTGTCAGCCTGGATTGTGTGCTCAGGTCCATGGAGTGGGACTCGAACCCACGACCTTCTGACTCAGAGACGAGACAGAGAGAGAGAGAGACAGAGAGAGAGAGAGAGAGAGAGAGAGGGAGAGAGACAGAGAGAGAGAGAGAGAGAGAGAGAGGGAGAGAGAATACCCACTGAGCCACAGCTGAGAAGGTGGGTAGCTGGGGCTGAGATCAGTGAGAAGAGTGCCTCCAAATTTCCTTTGGACCCACTGTGACGCACGGTGCTTTACGGATAAGAGGTGCGATTTTCCAGTGGGGGGTCATGGGCACCGGCATTGGTACGGGGACAGCGCTGCACTCAATTTTCCTTCGCAATAGACCGACTTCCTACAAAATGGGCACGAAGGTGAGAAACGGTTCTCGCACAACCTTCCAGATGTGGAGCTACTCAACGAGTCAGAAAAAAACCTCATTTTAACTTGAGAACACAAAATTCCTTTCTCATTTGGAGTTTTTTCTCCTTTGGAGCAGAAATTCAAACTATAAAACTTTATCCTGACAGTTTTATGAACCTGTTGCACATGTGAACTATTAATATCTCTTTACTGAAAGCTCGGGACACACGGCAATGGAAACAGCTGCCATTGGGAAGACCGTTTCCAAGCAGCATCTCCGCTATGTCACTGAGCAAAACACGCAGCATTCTGCAAACCATCGCTATTCCACTCATCTCATCTCAGTTTGCCTCCAGCCATTTCTCCCAATCTGGAACCCAGGAGAAGTGTTTAAAAACAGAGAGAGAGAGAGAGAGAGAGAGAGAGAGCTGGAACAGTGAAAACCAGGAACTCGTATCCAACAGTCAAAGCATCAACTGCCGTTTGTGGAAGAGAGTTCCAAACTTCTACCACCCTTTGTGTGTAGAAGTGTTTCCTAATTTCACTCCTGAAAGGTCTGGCTCTAATTTTTAGACTATGCCCCCTAGTCCCAGAATCCCCAACCAGCGGAAATAGTTTCTCTCTCTCTACCCTATCTGTTCCCCTTAATATCTTGAAAACTTTGATCAGATCACCCCTTAACTTTCTAAATTCCAGGGAAGCTGACACTCCCAGTGTAGTAGTGAGGGAGTGCTGCACTCTTGGATGAGACGTTAAACCGAGGTCCTGTCTGTCCTCACAGGCGGATGTAAAAGCTCCCACGGCCACTATTCGAAGAAGAGCAGGGAAGTTCTCCCCGGTGTCCTGGGGCCAATATTAATCCTTCATCCAACATCACTAAAAAGCAGATGATCTGGTCATTTATCACATTGCTGTTAGTGGGATCTTGCTGTGTGCAATTTGACTGCTGCGTTTCCTACATTACAACAGTGACTACACTTCAGAAAGTGCTTCATTGGCTGTGAAGCTCCTCAGGACTGCACTGGGAGTGGTGGTCTAGATTTTTGTGCTGAAATCGCAGGAGTGGGACTCGAACCCGCGACCTTCTGACTCAGAGGCGAGAGAGCGAGCGAGCTACCCACTGAGCCAGGGCTGACCACGGACCGAGCATTGACCGGCCATTTGGAAGAGTACTCACGTTTGCAGACGTTCAGGGCCGATAGCGGCTTCTCGCGGTCTCTGTAATAGCCGGGTCTGCACCGCTGGCAGCGACGACCCTCCGTGTGGTGCCGGCAGGACTGGCAGATTCCTCCGCTGCGTCTGCCCGATGCCAACCAGGCCTTGGGGTCAAAGTGGCAGCTCTCCGCGTGGCCGTGGCAGTGGCATTCTGTCAGCGGAGGAACGCAGTCTCGTTATCCACCACCTTTCCGATTTAGAAACCTCCCCCAGTCTTCACCCCCACCCCCCACCCACAACCCCCACCCCGAGGGAGCTGAAGCCAAGCGAGATACGATGTCACTGGCGCCAGCTTCCAGCCTGGTCCCCAGCCCAAGGCGTGACGTTAGACAACACAGCGAGGCTATTCCATGATGGAGGTCATCGCAGCAGAGTCCGATCGCACCCTCACCTGACGGCCAACATTCCCTTTGAGTCAGGGGTCACTGGAAGCGATCATGAGCGGAGAGCCCACGGGTTAGATACAGAGTAAAGCTCCCTCTACACTGTCCCATCAAACACTCCCAGGGCAAGTACAGCACGGGTTAGATACAGAGTAAAGCTCCCTCTACACTGTCCCATCAAACACTCCCAGGGCAGGTACAGCACAGGTTAGATACAGAGTAAAGCTCCCTCTACACTGTCCCCATCAAACACTCCCAGGGCAGGTACAGCACGGGTTAGATACAGAGTAAAGCTCCCTCTACACTGTCCCATCAAACACTCCCAGGGCAGGTACAGCACGGGTTAGATACAGAGTATAGCTCCCTCTACACTGTCCCATCAAACACTCCCAGGGCAGGTACAGCACGGGTTAGGTACAGAGTAAAGCTCCCTCTACACTGTCCCCATCAAACACTCCCAGGGCAGGTACAGCACGGGTTAGATACAGAGTAAAGCTCCCTCTACACTGTCCCATCAAACACTCCCAGGGCAGGTACAGCACGGGTTAGATACAGAGTAAAGCTCCCTCTACACTGTCCCATCAAACACTCCCAGGGCAAGTGCAGCATGGGTTAGATACAGAGTAAAGCTCCCTCTACACTGTCCCATCAAACACTCCCAGGGCAAGTGCAGCATGGGTTAGATACAGAGTAAAGCTCCCTCTACACTGTCCCAACAAACACTCCCAGGACAGGTACAGCAGGGGTTAGATACAGTGTAAAGCTCCCTCTACACGGTTCCAATCTCCGCGGCAACTTTCTTGGTGACGTCTCCGAAAAATAGTCTGATTGACGGGACGTTTGGCCCTCAGGCCACTCCAAGCTCAGTTGACCGAGAGAACACAATCTATCTGGAGAATTGAGGCTTCATATTAATTGTGAAACGAAACAAAGGTCTCTTACTTTCACACTGATTCGGTGCCCCTGTCTTTCCATCCCCGGCTGCCATGGCTGGTCATTGTAGAGGGGTGCGCACCTTTCACAGTGGTTCCCCACTGTGTTATGCCTGCAGACGCACTTCCCATGGACCTAAACAAGAGCAGATAAGAGACACGGTCATTGGACCCCAATGGAAAAGTCTTGCTGCTCCATCAAAGCTTTTTGTTTCTACATTAAAAAT
This sequence comes from Squalus acanthias, assembly GCA_030390025.1. Lineage (NCBI taxonomy): Eukaryota > Metazoa > Chordata > Chondrichthyes > Squaliformes > Squalidae > Squalus > Squalus acanthias. The sequence goes on along the minus strand of JASTWF010002118.1, from coordinate 24,747 downwards.
GTTACCGGGCCAGAATCTGCTGGCAAAATGACGGCAAGTTGAATGGCGCTCGCCGTTATTAGTGTGTAGATAACCCAGCGAGGAAGAGATACCCCGTGCGTTGTGAATAGCCACAGGTTGCTGGATGATTTGCGCCGCTCCGCCGTGAGCTCACTCTCAACCTCCCCGTGAGCTTCAGGAAATTGCTGCATTTACACAATAATTACCCATTAAACTCACGGCAGAAAGTTAGGGCTGGAACTTAACAGCGCAAGTACCTTTTTAATTAGATTCACGCTCTACCTCTCCGGCCCAGAAAGTGAACAATTGAAACTGTAGAGTCTCATTCCCACAGGTAGTAAATTGTTGCTCGAGATTATAACATTTTTTTCTTACTTTTCCTTTGTCTCTTTTTCTCTCTCTCTGAACCCAATCTTTCATTCCCTCTCTTCATTTCTCTTTCTGTACCTGACTTGACTTTAATTCACCCGATTTCCTGCGCTGCTGTTTCTCTGTTTCTTTCTCAATCCTTAAATCTCACTGGTTAAGGAGATAGACTGCTGGTCCCGTCGTTCACCGAGGACCCAGATGCCTCGCTGCCCTCGCTGCGCTGTTATCAGCTCACTCTCCCAGCGAGTTACGACTGCAGGGTGAAGGGAGAAGAAGCACGGGATGCCCCACTCCAGCAAGATCTGGGCCATTATTTTGTTTTAAGTGATGACTAATTCCCCAGCGTGCTGGAACCTCAAAAAATTATTCAACGAAAGCTGCAACAGATGTGGGTTCCTGCACTTCACCTCACATTGGAGTAACAATCTTTTATTTTTTATTTGCACATTCTCGCTGGCAAGGCCAGCATTTATTGCCCATCCCTAATTGCCCTTGAGAAGGTGGTGGTGGGTTGCCTTATGCGACTGAGTGTCTTGCTCAGCCATTTCAGAGGACAGTTAAGAGTCAATCACATTGCTGTGGGTCTGGAGTCACATATAGGCCACACCAGGTAAGGACGGCAGATTTCCTTCCCTAAAGGACATTTGTGAACCAGATGGGATCTTAAGACAATCCGGTAGTTTCATGGTCACCATTACTGGGATTTAAACTCGTGTCTCTGGGTCATAATTCCAGGCCATTGGATTACTAGTCCAGTAACATAACCACTATGCTACCATAGCCCCGTAGTGGTTTTGATGTGACTGAGGGTCTCGCTCGGCCACTTCAGAGAACAGTTAAGAGTCAACCACGTTGGTGTAGGACTGGAGTCACATGTAGGCCCAAACTAGGTAAGAACAGCAGATTTCCTAAAAGGGACGTTGGCGAAACAGTTGGGTTTTTACGACAATCCGACAGTTTCATGGTCACTTTTACTGAAACAAGCTTTTTTTATTTCCAGGTTATTTAAACAGAGACAGGGAGGAGGGAGGGAGGTCGGGCGAGGCCATGGAGGGATTTGAAAACAAGGATGAGAATTTTAAAATCGAGGTGTTTCCAGACCGGGAGCCAGTGTAGGTCAGTGTAGAAATCTAGCACAGTAACCTCTGCTGGATGTTCCCCCTCACCTGTTGGAAGGACAAGCGACGGGTGAGTGAGAAGGCAAGGCTGGGTTTGTTGCGGGAGAGCAACCAGTTATTGCTCGGCCCCTCCCCAGCCCTCGTCAGAAGGCTCTCTGTTGCTGTCCTCCCTGAGTGCGAGTAAACGGGGAGCACAACTCATAAATCTCACACCTGGTAACGGCAAACAGCACTGACAGGGCGTGGAGTTCGAGCTCCTTCACCTTCATCAGCTGGAGCATCCTGATTAGACGCTGCCACTCAGTGCAGGTGATTAACGCTGCACGTCCTGCCTGGGACTGAGAAGAGAATGGGGCCAAGAATGATCAGTATGTGGGTGTGGGAGAGCTCGAGGAAACTTCTCCGCCTCTTCAAAAGGGCCGAAGGTGGAGCTCAGCTCGTCACTAGATTAGGCAGAGCCGCTCGTTAAACTGAGGGCCTCCCAAGGCTGCTTACGATTGGCCGTGTGAAATGATTTCATCCTGCCCAGCCACCCAATCAACACATTCAGGAAAGACTGAACAGGCTGGGGCTCTTTTCTCTAGAAAAGAGAAGGCTGAGAGGTGACCTGATAGAGGTCTGAGATTATGCAAGGTTTGATCGGGTAAACGTACAGAAGATGTTTCACTTGCGGGCGAGACCAAAACTAGGGGCCATAAATTAAAAAAAAATGTATTTGTTTTTATGGGATGTGGGCATCGCTGGCTAGGCCAGCATTTATTGCCCACCCCTAATTGCCCTTGAGAAGGTGGTGGTGAGCCGCCTTCTTGAACCGCTGCAGTCCGTGTGGTGAAGGTACTCCCACAGTGCTGTTAGGGAGGGTGTTCCAGGATTTTGACCCAGCGACGATGAAGGAACGGTGATATATTTCCAGGTCAGGATGGTGTGTGACTTGGAGGGGAACTTGGAGGTGATGGTGTTCCCATGCGCCTGCTGCCCTTGTCCTTCTAGGTGGAAGAGGTCGTGAGTTTGGGAGGTGCTGTCGAAGAGGCCTTGGCGAGTTGCTGCAGTGCATCTTGTAGATGGTACACACTGCAGCCACGGTGCGCTGGTGGTGGAGCGAGTGAATGTTTAAGGTGGTGGATGGGGTGCCAATCAAGCGGGCTGCTTTGTCCTGGATGGTGTCGAGCTTCTTGTTGGAGCTGCACTCATCCAGGCAAGTGGAGAGTATTCCATCACACTCCTGACTTGTGCTTTGTAAATAGTCACTAATAAATCCAATAGGGAATTCAGGAGAAACTTCTTTACCCAGGGAGTGGTTAAGGCAAATAGTATAGATGGCAAATGGAATTCAATCCGGACAAGTGCGAGGTAATGCATTTAGGGAGGGCTAACAAGGCAAGGGAATACACTATAAATGGTAGGACACTAAGAAGTGTAGAGGAACAGAGGGACCTTGGAGTGCATGTCCACAGATCCCTGAAGGTAGCAGGACAGGTAGATAAGGTGGTTAAGAAGGCATACGGGATACTTGCCTTTATTAGCTGAGGCATAGAATACAACAGCAGGGAGGTTATGCTTGAACTGTATAAAACACTAGTTAGGCCACAGCTAGAGTACTGCGTGCCGTTCTGGTCACCACATTACAGGAAAGATGTGATTGCACTAGAGAGGGTACAGAGGAGATTTATGAGGATGTTGCCATGACTGGGGACTTTTAGTTATGAGGAAAGATTGGATAGGCTGGGGTTGTTTTCTTTGGAACAGAGGAGGCTGAGGGGAGACCTAATTGAGGTGTATAAAATTATGAGGGGTCTGGATAGAGTGGACAGAAAGGACCTATTTCCCTTGGCTGAGGGGTCAACAACCAGGGGCATAGATTTAAAGTAATTGGTAGGTTTAGAGGGGATTTGAGGGGAAATGTTTTCACCCAGAGGGTGATGGGGGTCTGAAACTGACTGCCTGAAAGGGTGGTAGAGGCAGAAACCCTCATCACATTCAAAAAGTACTTGGATATGCACTCGAAGTGTCGTAACCGACAGGGCTACGGACCAAGAGCTGGAAAGTGGGATTAGGCTGGAGAGCTCTTTGTTGACCGGCGCAGACACGATGGGCCGAATGCCTCCTTCCGTGCTGTAAATTTCTATGATTCTATGATTAGATGCATTTAAGGGGAAGCTGAATAAACATATGAGGGAGAAAGGAATAGAAGGATATATTGATAGGGTGAGATGAAGAGAGGTGGGAGGAGGAGTCTTTCAGTAGCTAATGCGGCTATGAGACATACATTAGAAAGATTTACATTTCTATAGCGCCGTTCATGACCTCGGGACCTCCCAAAGTGCTTTACAGCCAATGAAGTACTTTTTGAAGTGTAGTCACTGTTGTAATGTAGGAAACACAGCAGCCAATTTGCGCACAGCAAGCTCCCACAAACAGCAATGTGATAATATCAGATAATCTGTTTTTTAGTGATGTTGGTTGAGGGATAAATATTGGCCAGGACACCGGGGAGAACTCCCCTGCTCTTCTTCGAAATAGTGCCATGGGATCTTTCACATCCACCTTCTCACATCAACTGCGGAGAAGAGCTGGGACCATATATGGGTGAAGTTCGACAGGAATTAGCGAGGGACTTTTGCTTAGACAGCTCGATTCTGCCACGTCATGCTTGGTATTTGAAACATTTAAACCCATTCTCCCTCCCACTGGGCTATTTAAAGAGAGCGTTTCTCAGACTATTTATAAATGTACCCAACTTTCTTACAATTGAATTTTTTATGTCCATAGTTCAAGCTCAGATGTTGGAAGCTCCTGATTTATTTCTCCTTCTAGTTCTGACTTTGTTTGGTGCTCGGTAACGTTGGTCTCTAACCTCTCGCTCGGCTTGTTTCTTACTGTGAACATCGACCCTCCAAAAGTAGCTTCACTTTTTGATATTACAAGTGGGAGAAAATCTCAAAAAAAGGAAGACGGGAGAAGTTGGGATTATTCTCCTTGGAACAGAAAAGCCTAAGGGGAGATTTAATCGAGGTGTTCAAAATCATGAGGGGTTTTAATAGAGTAAATAAGGAGAAACTGTTTCCACTGGCAGAAGAGTCGGTAACCAGAGGACACAGATTTAAGATAATTGGCAAAAGAACCAGAGGGGAGATGAGGAGAATGTTTTTACGCAGCGAGTTGTTGTGATCTGGAATGCGCTGCCTGAAAGGGCGGTGGAAGCAGATTCAATAGTAACTTTCAAAAGGGAATTGGAGAAATACTTGAGGGGGAAAATTTGCAGGGCTATGGGGAAAGAGCAGGGGGGAGTGGGACTAATTCAACTCATTTTGCATCTGTCAGTGTGGAGAAGAGACAGAGAAAGAAAAAAAGAGAGAAAGAGAGAAGAAAGACAAGAAGAAAGGAAGAAAGAAAGGAAGAAAAAGGAAAGAAAGAAATATTGGCCAGGAAACCGGGGAGAACTCCGCTGCTCTTCTTCGAAATAGTGGCCGTGGGATCTTTTACATCCACCTGAGAGAGCAGACGAGGCCTCAGTTTAACATCTCATCTGAAAGATGGCACCTCCGACAGTGCAGCACTCCCTCAGTACTGCCCCTCCGACAGTGCAGCACTCCCTCAGTACTGCCCCTCCGACAGTGCAGCACTCCCTCAGTACTGCCCCTCCGACAGTTCAGCGCTCCTTCAGTACTGCCCCTCCGACAGTGCAGCGCTCCCTCAGTACTGCCCCTCCGACAGTGCAGCACTCCCTCAGTACTGCCCCTCCGACAGTTCAGCGCTCCTTCAGTACTGCCCCTCCGACAGTGCAGCACTCCCTCAGTACTGCCCCTCCAACAGTGCAGCGCTCCCTCAGTACTGCCCCTCCGACAGTGCAGCACTCCCTCAGTACTGCCCCTCCGACAGTGCAGCACTCCCTCAGTACTGCCCCTCCGACAGTGCAGCACTCCCTCAGTACTGCCCCTCCGACAGTGCAGCTCCCTCAGTACTGCCCCTCCGACAGTGCAGCTCTCCCTCAGTACTGCCCCTCCGACAGTGCAGCACTCCCTCAGTACTGCCCCTCCGACAGTGCAGCTCTCCCTCAGTACTGCCCCTCCGACAGTGCAGCTCTCCCTCAGTACTGCCCCTCCGACAGTGCAGCTCTCCCTCAGTACTGCCCCTCCGACAGTGCGGCGCTCCCTCAGTACTGCCCCTCCGACAGTGCGGCGCTCCCTCAGTACCGCCCCTCTGACAGTGCAGCGCTCCCTCAGTACTGCCCCTCCGACAGTGCAGCGCTCCCTCAGTACTGTGCTGTGAGTGTCAGCCTGGGATTATGTGCTCAAGTCTCTGGAGTGGCACTTGAACCCATGTTCTTCTGACCCAGAGGTGAATGAGAGAGAGAGAGAGAGAGAGAATGTTTGGCATTTGTCTTTACTCACCATGGTCTCCGTGCTCCTGCCCCGTCGCTCTGGCCTGTCCAATGGCTGACACTCCTCGGCGTGTCCATTACAAAAACAGCTCCCCCGGACAATCAGGTCGTAGACTGCGTAATGGGCAAACCATTGGGGCTTCTCCAGGAGCCCCCTGTGCTGACAAGGGCACTGCTGCTGCTTCAGCAACTGGAGCCGCAGGTTGGTGAGTTTCAGAATGTCCTGAGCTGCTGCACTGTAAGGGTTTTCGATCCTGTTGGCCGGGGACAAGGCTCGGAATATCACCTGCAACACAGCGGAAAGAACCATAGAAACATACAGCAGAAGGAGGCCATTCGGCCCATCGTGAGCTGTCCAAATAGTCCCACTCCCCCCTCCTCCTTCCCCATAGCCCAGCACAGTTTCATTTTCAGTTATATATCCTTCCCTGGCTGTGAACAGCGGGAGGTGAAACACAGAGGCAGAGAGTTAGTCAGTCAGTCAGTCAGGTTTTAGAAACAGAAAGATGCAAGATAGTCAGGTCCAGCAAAGTTTGCGAGAAGATGAAAATGCAGGAACATAGAAACAGGAGTAGGCCATTGAGCCCCTTGAGCCTGCTCCGCCATTCAATAAGATCATGACTTCGACCTCAACTCCACTTTCCCGCCCGATCCCCATATCCCTTGATTCCCCTAGAGTCCTAAAAATCTATCGATCTCAGCCTTGAATATACTCATCTGTGACCTAACTCCACATACCCGCCTTTGGCCCATATCCCTTAATACCTTTGGTTAACAAAAAGTTTATCAATCTCCGATTTAGAATTAATTGATCTCGCATCAATTGCTGTTTGCGGAAGAGAGTTCCAAACTTCTACCACCTCTGTGTGTAGAAGTGTTTCCTAATTTCACTCCTGAAAGGTCTGGCTCTAATTTTTAGACTCTGCCCCCTAGTCCTAGAATCCCCAACCAGCGGAAATAGTTTCTCTCTATTTACCCTATCTGTTCCCCTTAATATCCTGAAAACTTCGATCAGACCTTAACCTTCTAAATTCCAGGTATATAACACTAGTTTCAGGAGAACATTGCTCGGAGTTATTCTGTCTAAATCAAGTAAGGCAACACACACATTGCGGGATATTAACCCAGCAACAATGAAGAGACGGTGACATATGTCCAGGTCAGGATGGAATGTGATTTGGGAGGTGATGATGCTATATTGAGCAGAGTGGGAGGAACCCCAACCCCACCGACAGGTCTAACCCTCCATATCCGATCAAATACCAATCACCAGCACCTCAATGACCAACAGTACCTCGCTGTGACTGTGACTCTGCCTTGCTCAACTATTGAACTGACCAGTCGGCCAGGAAATGGAATTTGTGGTGGGGACCGAAGACTATAGGCTGGATTTTGTCTTGGGGTCGGGTTGGGGTCGCGTCCTCCACATTTCGTGTTTCCCCCCCCCCGACTCCAGATTAATGTGGATGAATGATGCAATTTTAACTTAATTGGGCAATTGAGTTCCAGCATGTGGGAACCCATGAACCAATTAGTGGTTTCAGCCTGAAACCCGCCTCTGATGATGTCATCATTGCTGACTGCCTGCTCTCAGAGATTGTCTGGCTGCTGGTGAGAGAGGACCTGCCTGGCTTTTGATGTGATTGGACCTGGATGGAAAATTGATATATATATATGAGAGAGAGAGAGAGAGAGAGAGATTTTTCCATCCAAGTCCTCTCGCAGCAAAGGCCAGGCAGTCTCTGAACACATTCAATGCAGCAGCATCAGAGGCGACTTTCAGGCCTAATACTACTACTACCTTCATCACATCTCCGTTGTAATAGTGGACCTGCAGCTGATAGTCAGCTATCCACTTGTGCTCCCGCCAGGTTTCACTGGAGTGTTTCACACCAGGCGTGCTTCATGCCAGAAAAGGGTTAAACTAGCTAAAACGTTTCAAAATGGCATTACAGACCCAATTTAGGGCTTGTTAAGGGCTTTAATGGCCTCTCCCGCCTCTTGGAGGCGGGACGGAGTCGGGAACCCCGCGACTGATTTTGTCAAAATTGCGTGGAGGCGGGATGGAGTCGGGATGGGGTCGGAAACCCCGACCCTGCAACTATAACCCCCCCACACGCCTCCAAACCCGACTCCACGGGTCATTCAAAATCCAGCCCAATGGCTTTGGTCTTCCCAATATTTGGAAAGAAAGAAAGGCTTGCATTTCTCCAGCGCCTTTCACGACCACCGGACGTTTCAAAGCGCTTTACAGCCAATGAAGTACTTTTTGAAGTGGAGTCACTGTTGTAATGTGGGAAACGCGGCAGCCAATTTGCGCACAGCAAGCTCCCACAAACAGCAATGTGATAATGACCCGATAATCTGTTTTTGTTATGTTGGTGGAGGGATAAATATTGCCCCCAGCACACCGGGGAGAACTCCCCTGCTCTTCTTTGAAATAGTGGCCGTGGGATCCTTTACATCCACCCGAGAGGGCAGACGGGGCCTCGGTTTAACGTCTCATCTGAAAGACGGCACCTGCGACAGTGCAGCGCTCCCTCAGTACTGCCCCTCCGACAGTGCAGCGCTCCCTCAGTACTGCCCCTCCGACAGTGCAGCGCTCCCTCAGTACTGCCCCTCTGACAGTGCGGCGCTCCCTCAGTACTGCCCCTCTGACAGTGCGGCGCTCCCTCAGTACTGCCCCTCCGACAGTGCAGCGCTCCCTCAGTACTGCCCCTCCGACAGTGCAGTGCTCCCTCAGTACTGCCCCTCCGACAGTGCAGCGCTCCCTCAGTACTGCCCCTCCGACAGTGCAGCGTTCCCTCAGTACTGCCCCTCCGACAGTGCAGCGCTCCCTCAGTACTGCCCCTCTGACAGTGCGGCGCTCCCTCAGTACTTAATTGGAGGCAGAGTAATCGTGGTTCTTGATCAGGAAATCCTGACAACGGAATCGCCTCTCGATCCAGGATTAATGCAGTGGAATTGTCTCCAAGTCAAGCAATCATGGTTAACCGGGACTGACTGGGATCCTGATCTGGCCTCAGCTCCAAAGAGCTGCTCAGATAAAGCAGCTTCTGGTTCACCGGCTTCAAAGTGAATTCTCCTCAAAAAGAATATCTCACTCCCTTTCACGAGGAGCTGTACTTTTCCCTTCGCTGCTTCTGTCCTGATCTCTTGATAAGAAACAAAATATTTATTTTACCCCCTCTAACAGTGTGTATCAGAGAGGCAGCGCAGATGGAATCTGATCAAAGAGTTCTCGTGCCCCCCCCCTACCGCCCGCTCCCACTCTCCCATCCCGTCCCTTCCTGGAATGCTCCGAACCAAAACAAGCTTGCGTGAGAGAGCCAGTGTTTGGACCACTCATCTCCCCGAGGAAGTATAAAATAACACTGAAGCAATTTATTGAAAGGCATTACACTTCCAGGGGAGTAATTGGCTCGGCTCTGATGCGACGATGTCCTTCTCTATTGGACGCTTTCCTGTTTATTCCCAGTTCCCATATGGTATCGTTCCATTGCTCTCTTACCACTTGGCGTTCCACTGTTGAACATTCGAAATGATGCAAGGAGGGCGTGTCCCAACCATTGATTCAATCGGTTGATGCGCCACACAGGAACAGGAGGAGGCCGTTCAGCCCCTCGAGCCTGTTACACAGGAACAGGAGGAGGCCATTCAGCCCCTCGAGCCTGTTACGCAGGAACAGGAGGAGGCCGTTCAGCCCCTTGAGCCTGTTACACAGGAACAGAAGGAGGCCATTCAGCCCCTCGAGTCTGTTACACAGGAACAGAAGGAGGCCGTTCAGCCCCTCGAGCCTGTTACACAGGAACAGGAGGAGGCCGTTCAGCCCCTCGAGCCTGTTACACAGGAACAGGAGGAGGCCATTCAGCCCCTCGAGCCTGTTACACAGGAACAGGTGAAGGCCGTTCAGCCCCTCGAGCCTGTTACACAGGAACAGGAGGAGGCCGTTCAGCCCCTCGAGTCTGTTACATTAGGAACAGGAGGAGGCCATTCAGCCCCTCGAGTCTGTTACATTAGGAACAGGAGGAGGCCATTCAGCCCCTCGAGTCTGTTACACAGGAACAGAAGGAGGCCGTTCAGCCCCTCGAGCCTGTTACACAGGAACAGGAGGAGGCCGTTCAACCCCTCGAGCCTGTTACACAGGAACAGGAGGAGGCCGTTCAGCCCCTCGAGCCTGTTACACAGAAACAGGAGGAGGCCGTTCAGCCCCTCGAGTCCGTTACACAGGAACAGGAGGAGGCCGTTCAGCCCCACGAGCCTGTTATACAGGAACAGGAGGAGGCCATTCAGCCCCTCGAGCCTGTTACACAGGAACAGGTGAAGGCCGTTCAGCCCCTCGAGCCTGTTACACAGGAACAGGAGGAGGCCGTTCAGCCCCTCGAGTCTGTTACATTAGGAACAGGAGGAGGCCATTCAGCCCCTCGAGTCTGTTACATTAGGAACAGGAGGAGGCCATTCAGCCCCTCGAGCCTGTTACACAGGAACAGGAGGAGGCCATTCAGCCCCTCGAGCCTGTTACACAGGAATAGGAGGAGGTCATTCAACCCCTCAAGTTTGTTACACAGGAACAGGAGGAGGCCATTCAGCCCCTCGAGCCTGTTACACAGGAACAGGAGGAGGCCATTCAGCTCCTCGAGCCTGTTACACAGGAACAGGAGGAGGCCGTTCAGCCCCTCGAGCCTGTTACACAGGAACAGGAGGAGGCCGTTCAGCCCCTCGAGTCTGTTACACAGGAACAGGAGGAGGCCGTTCAGCCCCTCGAGCCTGTTACACAGGAACAGGAGGAGGTCATTCAGCCCCTCAAGTCTGTTACACAGGAACAGGAGGAGGCCATTCAGCCCCTCGAGCCTGTTACACAGGAACAGGAGGAGGCCAATCAGCTCCTCGAGCCTGTTACACAGGAACAGGAGGAGGCCGTTCAGCCCCTCGAGCCTGTTACACAGGAACAGGAGGAGGCCGTTCAGCCCCTCGAGTCTGTTACACAGGAACAGGAGGAGGCCGTTCAGCCCCTCGAGTCTGTTACACAGGAACAGGAGGAGGCCGTTCAGCCCCTCGAGTCTGTTACACAGGAACAGGAGGAGGCCGTTCAGCCCCTCGAGTCTGTTACACAGGAACAGGAGGAGGCCGTTCAGCCCCTCGAGCCTGTTACACAGGAACAGGAGGAGGCCATTCAGCCCCTCGAGCCTGTTCCACAATCCAATTAGATCATGGCTGATCTGTACCTCAACTCCATTTACCCGTCTTTGCTCCATATCCCTTGATACTATCACCCAACAAAAATCTATCAATCTCAGTCTTTACATTCCTAATTGTCCCCGAGCATCCAAAGCCTTTTGGGGAAGAGAGTTCCAGATTTCTACAACACTTTGTGAAAATATACTTCCTGATTTTTCTCTTAAACGGCCTGGCTCTAATTTTAAGGTCCTGCCCCCTTGTTCTGGACTCCCCCCACCAGAGGAAATAGTTTCTCTCTATCTACTCTATTGAATTCCTTTTCAACAGCTCGATCAGATCACCCCTCAATCTTCTAAACTCAAGGGAATGCAAACCAAGTCTGTGGAACATGTCCTCATATATTAACCATTTAAGCCCAGGTATGATTCTGCTGAATGCTCCCCATCCAAGGCCAACACATCCTTCCTGGGGTTCGGTGCCCAGAACTGATTCTTCCCGTCAAGAATCGGCACCTTCAGGAGGGAGTGGAGAATACTCTATACATAAAGGGTTTCGCTCCCCTCAATATCAGCCAGGCTCCTGGTCCTGATCACAGGGATTCCTGCTAATTCCTGATGCCCCACCAGGTTCAAACATCCTGTCCTCAAAGTGTGGGCTCACAGGTTCTTGTTGTTTGGTATCTTTGGGCTCTTCCCCTCAGAAAACAGTGTGAAGTAGTGGAGGGATTGGCGGGTTGATTAGCAATCTGACGGGCAGTGGCGTGAACGCTCCTTCCATGGCCGTGACCACCTATATACCAGCGATAGGGGGTTAGTCCAATACGGAGGGAGGGCTTTATGGGGCTCCCACAACCCATAGGATGAGGGGGGGGTGTCCACTCACACCCACCGGACGCGAGGATCCCGCTGGATGCCAACCCGGAATTCCGAGCCGGAGCTCTGGTCTCCACTGGCCGGGAATGTCCGGAGTGGGGTTTGAACCCGTGACCTGCGGACTAGGAGGCGGGAATGGCTGCCGATGGCTCTGTCCAGCACACAGGTGAGGAATGGCCACTGGCCAAGTACTGGGGGAGGGGCAGTGCCGGTGCAGTCGGTGGCTTCAAAAGACAGGGGGAAGATAGAAGAAACAAACAAAAAACAAATTTGCATTTCTACAGCGCCTTTCACCACCTCAGGACGTGCCAAAGCACTTTTGAAGTGTAGTCACTGTTGTAATGTAGGAAACGCAGCAGCCAATTTGTGCACAGCAAGCTCCCACACACAGCAATGTGAGAATGACCAGATCATCTGTTTATTACAACAACAACAACTTGTATTTATATAGCACCTTTAAGGTAGTAAAACGTCCCAAGGTGCTGCACAGGAGTATTTTAAGACAGAAAAATTTGACACTGATCCACATAAGGATAAATTAGGGCAGGTGACCAAAAGCTTGGTCAAAGAGGTCGGTTTTAAGGAGCGTCTTAAAGGAGGAACGAGAGGCAGCGAGGCGGAGAGGTTTAGTGAGGGAATTCCAGAGCTCAGGGCCCAGGCAACAGAAGGCACGGCCACCAATGGTGGAGCGATTATAATCAGGGATCCTCAAGAGGGCAGAATTAGAGGAGCGCAGATATCTCGGGAGGTTGTGGGGCTGAAGGAGATTACAGAGATAGGGAGCGGCGAGGCCATGGAGGGATTTGAAAACAAGGATGAGAATTTTGAAATCGGGGCGTTGCTTAACCGGGAGCCAATGTAGGTCAGCGAGCACAGGGGCGATGGGTGAACGGGACTTGGTGCGAGTTAGGACACAGGCAGCCGAGTTTTAGATGACCTCATTAGTAATATTAGTGATGTTGATTGAGGGATAAATATTGGCCAGGACACTGGGGAGAACTACCCTGCTCTTCTTTGAAATAGTGCCATGGGATCTTTTACGTCCACCTGAGAGAGCAGACGGGGCCTCTGTTTAACGTTTCATCCGAAAGACGGCCCCTCCGACAGTGCAGCACTCCCTCAGTACTGCCCCTCCGACAGTGCGGTGCTCCCTCAGTACTGCCCCTCTGACAGTACAGGCCTCCCTCAGTACTGCCCCCTCCGACAGTGCGGCACTCCCTCAGTACTGCCCCTCCGACAGTGCGGTGCTCCCTCAGTACTGCCCCTCCGACAGTGCAGCGCTCCCTCAGTACTGGCCCCCCGACAGTGCGGTGCTCCCTCAGTACTGCCCCTCCGACAGTGTGGCGCTCCCTCAGTACTGCCCCTCCGACAGTGCAGCATTCCCTCAGTACTGTCCCTCTGACAGTGCGGTGCTCCCTCAGTACTGCCCCTCCGACAGTGCAGCGCTCCCTCAGTACTGCCCCTCCGACAGTGTAGCATTCCCTCAGTACTGCCCCTCCGACAGTGCAGCACTCCCTCAGTACTGCCCCTCCGACAGTGCAGCGCTCCCTCAGTACTGCCCCTCCGACAGTGCGGCGCTCCCTCAGTACTGCCCCTCCGACAGTGCGGCGCTCCCTCAGTACTGCCCCTCCGACAGTGCGGCACTCCCTCAGTACTGCCCCTCCGACAGTGCGGCGCTCCCTCAGTACTGCCCCTCCGACAGTGCGGCACTCCCTCAGTACTGCCCCTCCGACAGTGCGGCGCTCCCTCAGTACTGCCCCTCCGACAGTGCGGCGCTCCCTCAGTACTGCACTGGGAGTGTCAGCCTAGATTCTGTGCTCAGGTCTCTGGAGTGGGACTTGAACTCACGACCTCCTGACTCAGAGGCCAGAGAGAGAGCGTGCTACCCACTGAGCCACGGCTGACACTAAACCAAGAAACGGTGGTGAGGATCGCTTGTCAGTTTTGATACCCCCTTACCTCGCCCTTGGAACAGGGCAGCGGGTCGGAGTATCTGGAGGTGCAGAGCGAGCTCTCCCGCACGCTGTCGTCGACCATCCCGAACATCTCTGTGCAATTCCTGGCAAAGTATTTGTAGGGCCTCCAGGTCCGCCCGGAGTCCTGAGACCTCTCCAGCAACATGGCCGCCGGCCTGGGTGACTTAAAGACCAGGATAACGTGAGTCAGGTAAAATTCCGTCTCCAGGTCCAGCCTGATCTCCTCCCGGGCTGCTCCTTGTGCCGACTGCCACCAGCTGCTGCGGCGGCGGAAGAAATCGTCCGTCATGTCCGAGGCCGGGTGGGAGTATTCCGATCGGTTGAAATTGCATTTGGAGCACTTGGTGCGTCTGCAGACCGAGCCGGTGTCTCCGGGATCCTCGTCGTCCGGGAAGGAGCAGTATAGCTCCGTGCCATTGTCTCCGCAACTGGTGAGAGTCCGCACGGCCCTCCCGGCGGCCAGGTTACCGACGGAGGGGTTGCAAGACTGGCCGTCGCAACGGGAGGCTTGTGATTTCACCCTGCCTGACAACGGGAAAGAAGGGAAAGTTACCGACAACACAACTCAGTTCCGTGACGTGATGTTTCCATCCTTCCAACGTACACAAACTCCCCACAAAGCACAAGAGTGGAATGTCGTTCCCATATCTGGGAGACTTTTCCAGGATTCCTTAAGAGGATACAAGAGAAAGGGACCTTTCCATCTCTTGCCTCCAGCCACCAATCTCGCCCCTCCTCTCTGTCCCGAGACCCCTCGCCCCTCCTCTCTGTCCCGAGACCCCTCGCCCCTCCTCTCAGTCCCGAGACCCCTCGCCCCTCCTCTCTGTCCCAAGACCCCTCACCCCTCCTCTCTGTCCCGAGACCCCTCGCCCCTCCTCTCTGTCCCAAGACCCCTCGCCCCTCCTCTCTGTCCCGAGACCCCTCGCCCCTCCTCTCTGTCCCGAGACCCCTCGCCCCTCCTCTCTGTCCCGAGACCCCTCGCCCCTCCTCTCTGTCCCGAGACCCCTCGCCCCTCCTCTCTGTCCCGAGACCCCTCGCCCCTCCTCTCTGTCCCAAGACCCCTCGCCCCTCCTCTCTGTCCCGAGACCCCTCGCCCCTCCTCTCTGTCCCAAGACCCCTCACCCCTCCTCTCTGTCCCGAGACCCCTCACCCCTCCTCTCTGTCCCAAGACCCCTCACCCCTTATCTCTTTCCCGAGACCCCTCGCCCCTCCTCTCTGTCCCGAGACCCCTCGCCCCTCCTCTCTGTCCCGAGACCCCTCGCCCCTTCTCTGGGTCCCAAGACCCCTCGCCCCTCCTCTCGGTCCCAACCATTATTATCTCGCTCTATTTCGTTAACCGTACTGTGGTTAGTGCTCCTCTGTACTTTCCTCTTTTCATCTTCCCAAGTTCCAAATTTCCCGTCCTACACACGCTTCCTCCGCCCAGCACCCTCACCACCTTGAATCAAGGCCCATCGTTCCAACTCCTGCTTCAACTCATTAATCCCCAGGTTCCTGAAACCCTGGAACTCCCTCCCTCCACAAATCTTCCTCACTTCCTGCACTCTAAGACTTTGAAAACTCAAGCTTGTAATCACGACTACCTAATGTTGTAAGAATGAGCCTTATGCGTGGTGAACTTAAAGTAAGCTTTAATCAACTAAAAAGGTGCTACATACAAAAGAGGTCTTACTCTATGCCTCTCCAGGATCCAACTGATCAGTCCAGTATTTATCCTGGACTAATCACAGGAAGTGATGCAATAAAGTTCGAGTCACAGGAAGCTGTATTGTGTTACCACATTCTCCCCCCCCAAAAGATTAGGAGGCCGGGATGCTCCATCCATTTCTTGGCCGCCGGACGAGGGAGAGCCGCACCCGTTTGGGTTCTCGTAGCGGTAGAGGGCCCCTAGCCCGTTTACCCGCCGCGGGCCATGGACCAGAGTCCGAGTGATCCAGCCCGCTCTGTGAGGGGTCAGGACGATCCTGACTGTGTACTGGTGCCCGAACGGGTGTCGGGCAGGGCTGTGGCAGATCTGTTTCCGAGCGTACGGTACGGGGTGGATCGTGGCTGCGCGTGCGAGCCCCGACGGGCTCATAGTCAGTCTGCCCCAGGTCGGCACGCTGGAGTGAGGTACCAGCCGGCGTCAGATCCAGATCGTGATGAGAGGCACCTGGCGAGCCCAGAGATGTGCCTGGTACAATATCATCCCCTGGTGTCCCTCTATGTTTCGGCGGGCAGGGAGCCAGATCCCGCAATGACACGGTAGATTCCCGACCGTCAGGATACCGAATATAGGCGTAGGTAGGGTTGACGTCAGTGAGCTCAACCTCATCTACCAGGGGGTCATTCTTAGACGCCCGGACATATCTTCGGAGTAGCACTGGTCCCGGTGCAGTCAGCCACGACGGGAGAGATATCCCATAGGATGAGCGACGCTGAAATCGGAAGAACCGTTCATGAGGCGTCGTATTTGTGGCGGTCGAAAGGAGGGACCGTGTGGTGTGTAATGTGTCTGGAAGTACTGCTTCCCATTGCTGGTTGGGTAGGCCCCGAGATCTCAAAGCCAGACGTACCGCATTCCAGATGATAGCGTTAAAACGCTCGACTTGCCCATTCCCGACCGGATGATAAGGCGTCGTTCTGCTGGCAGCAATACCCCGTTCCAAGAGATAGGCCTTGAGTTCTCCTGACATAAAAGAAGGGCCCCGATCCAAATGAACATAGGATGCCATGCCACAGAAAGCAAATACCTGCTCAAGGCAGCTGATAACCGTGGTCGTCAGCATATTGGGGCAGGGAAAGGCAAACGGAAAACGGGAATACTCATCGACCATGGTCAATAGATAAGTGTTGCGAGTTGAAGAGGGCAACGGCCCCTTAAAATCGATGCTAAGCCGTTGCATTGGCTGGGTCGCATGTATGAGTATACCACCCGAGGGGCGGAAAAACTGAGGTTTCAATTCCGCACAGACTCTGCAGTCCGAGCACATCTTCTTTACATCCCCGGTAGAGAATGGGAGATTTCGGGACCGCACGAAGTGTAGCATGCGAGTAACGCCCGGATGACACAACCCATCATGGATGTCTACGAGCGTAGAGGGTGCCATGGCGGAGCAGAATGCTCGTGTGAGGGTATCCGGAGCCACATTCTCCTTGCCAGGTCGATAGTGGATGGTGTAACCAAAAGAGGCCAATTCCAGCCGCCAAAGCTGGATTTTATTATTTTTAATTTTGGTCCGTTTTCGATTATCGAGCATGAAGGCGACCGATCGCTGGTCCGTGATTAAGGTAAAGTGCTGGCGAGCTAGGAGATGAGTCCACTTCCGTACTGCCTCTATGATGGCTGTAGCTTCTTTCTCGACTGGAGGATAATGTAGCTCAGCCCCTTGAAAAGTCCTGGACAAAAATGCCACCGGACGACCTTCCTGATTCAGAGTGGCCGAGATCGCCACCTCCGAGGCATCACACTCAACAACAAAAGGAAGACTCTCATCGATGGAGTGAAGAGCCGCTTTCTCCAACTGTTTTTTCAGGAGGTTAAAGGCTGCAACAGCCGCTGTGTCTAGTGGGAATGTGCTGGCCTTCAGTAGAGGTTGGATTCGGTCCGAGAAGTTAGGAATCCATTTAGCATAGTATGCAAACAGGCCGAGGGCCCGGCGCAAGGAGGCCGGATTCTTAGGTGGCGGGAGTTCTTGGAGTGGGCGAAGCCTTTCAGGGTCAGGTTTAATGATGCCATTGCCCACACAATAGCCAAGGATGTTGATGGTTGGTTGTGACTCAATGGATTTAGCCGCATTTAATGTCAAATTACGGTGCTGGAGTGCATCCCAAAATCGTTGGAGATTGGCGTCATGTTCCCGCTGATTGCGACCTGCGACAGTAATATTGTCCAGATAAGGAAACGTATCCTTTAAGTCTTCCTGTTTGACCAGGTCATCCATTGCTCGCTGGAAGACAGCCACTCCATTAGTGACCCCAAAGGGGAGGCGACGAAATTGATACAGCCGTCCATTGGCTTCAAAGGCCGTATACTGCTTGTCTGAGACCTTCAAGGGTACCTGATGATAGGCACTTTTCAGATCATATGTTGAGAACACCGTGTACTCAGCCAGTTTATTAACCATATCATCGATGCGCGGCAATGGGTATGCGTCCAAGTCCGTATATTGATTGATGGTCTGTGAATAGTCAATGCACAGCCGTTTCTTGTGAGGTTGTAGAGGGTTCTTAACAATAATGACCTGGGCGCGCCATGGCGACAAACAAGGCTCGATGATATCCTCTGCTAAAAGCCGAGAAATCTCAGCTGCAATAAAAGACTGGTCTTCCTGACTGAAACGTCGTGACTTTGTTATAATCGGTTTGCATCGAGGAGGGATACTGGTAAACAGTGAGGGTTCATCCAGTGAAGCTGCTGACAATGCACAGAACGGTAATCGAGGTCGTATATTAGAAATAGTGAGTTCAGGTTTAGATCCGCCGAACTCAATGGTGAGCTTCTTATGCTGCTTTTGAAAATCCAGCCCTAAGATAAGATCACTACATAAGTCCTTGAGCACCGAAAGCCGGGTGGAGGGATACCTGTGACCATTAAGTGTTATTCCAACCATACAAAAGCCAGAAATTCTGGTATTAAGTGATGACTGAGCCATCGCAATTGCCTGGTCCGATGGGAAAACATGTAGCTTTAACTCTGCAACAATCTGTTCCCTAATGAAACTATCAGTGCTACCTGAGTCAATTAAGGCATCTAAAGTATGTCCATTAATTGATGCTGTTGTAGCTGCATGGAATAGGTTCTGAGGACAAGCAGCTGTAATTGGTGTCATTGCACAAAGAGTGGCTGAAACTCTAGGTGTGTTTCTTCGAGAGAAAACCCGAGAGGAAGCACGATAGATTTTAGCCGGAACATCTTGATAGGCCCTTACCGGGGCAGTTCGGTAGGACTTAGCTTGATAAGCCCTCGTAGAGGCTCTTGATAGGCAAACCTTTGCAAAATGACCCTTTTTGTTGCAATGACTGCAAAACGCATTGCGAGCAGGGCAGAATTTCCGAGGGTGAAACTCATCACCACAAAAGAAGCATTTCTTAGATTGCCAAGAGGCTGCCACAGTGGGGTCATCATCCTCTTCATCAGTGAAGTCATCAGATTGATCGTCAGGGATAAAGTCCTCCCTAATAGAGTTCACCTGTGGCCTCTTAAATTGCCTGACTGTAGTTAAGGCAGCAGACCGAGGTCTGGGCACTGTATAAAGGTCTGCATTTCTTTTTGCCAGATCTAGAGAGCAAGCCATGTCATAAGCTCTCTGAAGCTCAAGTGTCTTACTTTCCAGTAGACGCTGGCGTATAAATGGGGAGGCAAGCCCGCAGATGAAAGCATCACGGATCATTTCTTCACGGTACAGCTCAGCTGAGGCCGCCTGAAAGTTACAGTCCATACTAAGTCTGCGAAGCTCTTGGAGGAATTTATCAATGGATTCCTCCAGCCCTTGTTGGGCTGTAGCTAGTAGATGTCTGGCATAGACCTCATTCGGTGTCTTAGTATATAGTCTTTTAAGCGTCCGAATTGCCTCCTCGTAACTGCCCCATTCCTCGACATACTGAAATACATTCGGGGTGACACAGTTGATGAGTATCCGCAACTTTGAGTCATCATCAGCCTTGCAATATTCGAGAAAATTGTCAAACGTGCAATACCAGTGTTTCCACACCTTACCGGCTGCTGGGGTGTTTGGGTCCAAGTCAAGACGCGATGGTTTAAGGATGTTTTCCATGATGGGTGATTCCCTGGATCCTTAGTTCCGAGTTCGTCCAAAAGTTTGAGTGCGAAGTTTTTCAAAGTTGATTAAATTGTCGTAAGAATGAGCCTTACGCGTGGTGAACTTAAAGTAAGCTTTAATCAACTAAAAAGGTGCTACATACAAAAGAGGTCTTACTCTATGCCTCTCCAGGATCCAACTGATCAGTCCAGTATTTATCCTGGACTAATCACAGGAAGTGATGCAATAAAGTTCGAGTCACAGGAAGCTGTATTGTGTTACCACACCTAATGTTTCTCATCTTCTCTCCGAATTCCGTGTCTGTGAACTGCTTTGGAAATTTTTCGGAGAGACGGGACAACAACAATTAGCATTTATATAGCGCCCTAATCATAGAAAAAATGTCCCATGGCGCTTCACAGAGGAAAGAATGGACACCAAGTCAAAGAAGGAGACATTAGGGCAGGTGAACAAAAGCTTGGTCAAAGAGGTAGCTTCAAAGAGAGAGGGGGGGGGGATTAGGGAGGGAATTCCAGAGCGTGGGGCCTAGGTGGTTGAAGGCGCGGCCGCCAATGGTGCGGTGAGGGGGATGCACAGGGCCAAAGTCAGAGGAATGAAGAGTTCAGTGCAAGCCATGAAGAGATGATATCACGAGATTGAAAATTTTAAATCTAAGGCGTTGAGGGACCAGGACAAAGCAGCCCGCTTGATTGGCACCCCATCCACCACCTTAAACATTCACTCCCTCCACCACCGGCGTACCGTGGCTGCAGTGTGCACCATCTACAAGATGCACTGCAGCAACTCGCCAAGGCTTCTTCGGCAGCACCTCCCAAACCCACGAGCTCTTCCACCTAGAAGGACAAGGGCAGCAGGCATATGGGAACACCACCACCTCCAAGTTACCCTCCAAGTCACACACCATCCTGACTTGGAAATATATCACCGATCCTTCATCGTCGCTGGGTCAAAATCCTGGAACACCCTCCCTAACAGCACTGTGGGAGCACCTTCACCACACGGACTGCAGCGGTTCGAGGCGGTGGCTCACCACCACCTTCTCGAGGGCAATTAGGGCTGGGCAATAAATGCCGGCCTTGCCAGCGACGCCCAGATCCCAGGAATGAATAAAGAATGAGGACACGACTGCTGCCGATGAACCGGAAGCTGTGTAGAAGCGTTCTGCGCATGCGCACTTCCGGCTCGTCACGGGAGTGGGCTGGTTAAAAAAAATAATTAAATACCGGGGAGGGAGCGGGCTCGTGTAAAAACAGAAACATCATGCTTCCGGTTCCAGATTAATGTGCAGTGCGCTTCTGTGCAGCTTCTGGTCATTGGCAGCAGTCACTCCGTAAAATAAAAGAAGCCAATGAAGCCACAGGGTTAGATGCGTGACCGGGACTTGGTGCAGGACAGGACACGGGCAGCAGAGGTTCGGATGAGCTGAAGCTTAGGAAGGTTGGACGATGGGAGGCCGGTTGGAGTGCGTTGGAGTAATCGAGTCTGGAGGTAACAAAGGCATGGATGAGGGTTTCAGCAGCGGATGAGCTGAGGCGGGGCGGAGACGGGCGATGTCACGGAGGTGGAATTAGGCGGTCTTTTTGATGAGAGGATATGGGGTCGGAAGCTCAGCTCAGGGTCAAATAGGATGCCAAGGTTGTGAGGAGACTGGTTCAGCCGGAGACAGTAGCCCGGGACAGGGGATTGATGGCAAGGCTATGGAGTTTGTGGCAGGGGCTGAAAATGATGGCTTGGTTTTTCCCCAATGTTCAGCTGGAGAAAATTGCAGCTCATCCAAGAATGGATGTGGGACAAGCAGTGCGACAGCGCAGGGGTATTGGAGGGATGGAGAGAGCTGGTGGTCAGGTAGAGCTGGGTATCATCAGACCACATGTGGAAGCTGAACCCATGTCTGTAGATGATATTTCCAAGGGGCTGCGTGTAGATATGGAAAGGCACCAGGATAGATCCTTAGGGACCTCCAGAGACAACGGTGGGGGGGGGGGGGGGGGGGGGGGGGGAAGGGAAGAGAAACCATTGCTAGAGATTCCGACTATGATCATAGAATCTCACAGCACAGAGGGAGGCCATTCGGCCCATCGTGCCTGTGCCGGCTCTTTGAAAGAGCTCTCCAATTAGTCCCACTCCCCCCTGCTCTTTCCCCAGAGCCCTGTGAATTTTTCCTTCTCAAGTATTTCTCCAATTCCCTTTTGAAAGTTACTATTGAATCTGCTTCCACCGCCCTTTCAGGCAGCGCGTTCCAGATCAGCAGAGAGGTCGGGGTGGAACCAAGCAAAGGCAATGGCAGTGAGCTGGTCACGGTGGAGAGGTGCTGGAGAAGGAGGGTGTGGAACTTGGCAAAGGCTGCAGAGAGGCTGATGAGAACCAGGGCAGATAGCGCGTTCTCCTTCCCGGAAATACCCGCTGCTGATTCTCTCTGGCTTGGTGCTTTCGTTGTCTCTTTCCCTCCCTTCCTTTTCAATCTCTTGGTATTTTCCTCTCCTTCCATCTCTTTCTGTGCTCCCAAGATAATGATGGATGGGGAAGGCCATTCGGAGCCTCCTGGTTCATCCACCCACAGACATCCTAACATCACCGACCCACAGCCTCCAATGCTTCTTCAATTGTTCCAGGGGTTTAACCTCCACCCCCACCCCGCCCCGGTCTGGAAGATTGCGCCACATGTCGAGCACTGAGTGCGAGGGACAATTTCCTGATATCTGTCCTAACAGGACCCTCCTCTCCTGTGAGCCCACCGCTCTCTCTCGCTGGGTCCAATCTCTCTCTCTCTCTCTCTCTGGGTTCACTCTTCCTCTCTCACTGGGTTTTGTTCTCTCCGGGTCTCTCTCTCTCTCTCTCTGGATTTTTCTCTCTCTTTCCGATATTCTCTCTCTCCGGTCCTGTGTTTTTGCCTCAGTGTATTTACAGTGCATTTCATGGTGTTTCCAGTGCATTTCATGGTGTTTCTATTTCTGTCTGAGCAGATTCCTGCCGATCCCGGAGAACAGCCTGTGTGTGTGTGTGTGTGTGTGTGTGGGCGGGGGGTTTAAATACTAATGATAGGATCGAGCCTTTGAAAAACAAACAGTCGAGGGGGGGGGGGGGGATCATTTTGCGATATTTTAAAATCCCTCCACAGAACACTCTGGTTAAATTTCACTGGCTCTTGCCTTGTCTGAGGGGGAAGGACTGACTGAGGCTCGGTGTGAGGGAGAGCTGCGAGGGTTCTGGTTCTTGGGGCTCTCAGTCTGTGGGTGCAGGGCTGACAATGAACCAAATGATCTCCAGGCTCATTATCCAGGAGACAAAGCCCAGGATATTTAACCTGACACCCAGCCTGAAGCAGCGTCTGGTAACACAGCCACATCAACCATCCCTGCAATTCAGATCATCATTTTATTATAGAAATGATTACAGAAACATATTACACATGTATTTAGAGAATATAATAGATATATGCATGCATTATATCACTAACACAAAAGTACGCAAATATAAGCGAAACATGTTTTATATATAACACATACATTAAAACAAGGATGTGGAGATTAAATAAAGGAAGTTATTTTATATAGTGTCATTATAAGTATATATGTGTACACAGTGCAATCAATGTAGAATTATATTTACTGAGAGTCGGTGCATGTCTAGCTGATGCCTAGCGATGTATTATTGTAGAGATGTAGATATACAGGTCTGGCATCCAGATTCTGCATTGTTTGAGAAAGGTGCTAGTGTTTCTTGTTAAGCTATGATGTTTGAATCATTATTTACAGAGGGTGGGTTCAGTGCTGGATTACTCTCTCTGTCTAATCTCTCTCTCCAGGCGGACTGTAGGAGCCAGGAGTTCAGACAAAACTGGTGGGATTTAGAAGAGGCGGAGGACAAATTCGAGAGAATAAATAAACAGCAAAATAAACCACACACTTTAAAAACAAAGTGAAAAACACGGATTTTCTATTTAAAAAAATCAAAGTTAAGAGAAAACAAAAGACATTTAAAATAAATGTTAAAATCCAGCCCCCCCCCCCCCCCCCCACCCCGCTGGGTGTTAGTCAGTGTCACCGCTGGACAGGGTCAGCCTGGGCAACACAAAGAATCTTTACATTAATGATAGATGCAATCTCAGAGACAGCTAGCAACAGGAAGGGAACATGTACATTGTAATGGGAAGGAGGTAAGACGGATAATTGGGAATCATGATTGATAGACAGACAGACAGATAGACAGACAGAATGATAGACAGAATGATAGACAGACAGATAGACAGACAGATAGACAGAATGATAGACAGAATGATAGACAGAATGATAGACAGACTGATACAGATAGAGACAGACAGACAGACAGAGGCAGACAGACAGACAGATAGGGGCAGACAGACAGAGAGAGACAGACAGACAGACACAGACAGACAGAGATTAAACTGTAACAGGATGGAATTACTGACTCTCTCTCTCTTACCTGCTGCCCCTCGCCTGCCGCCGATGCATCCCAGGAACAGGAGGAGACTGACAGCTTCAATCTGCATGACAGCTCGGTCGGCAGTTCTCCCTCTAGACCCCGGCCAGTCCTGGTGCACCGAGCCGCCAGTTGTCTCCTCCCTCTTTGTCTAACCCTGGCTCAGAACGAGCCTCGCCTTCTCGCATTCTCTATTTATGAGGCGCTTTTCTAAAGCAGGAACTCTTTGGGGATTGCAAAAAATAAAATGAATGCAAAGTGTTGTGGGGTGGGGGGTTCTAACTCAATTTAGCAAATACATTTACATTTATAGTTTTAAAAAATCGATGCAAAAAAAGTCAGATGAGAAAAACAAAAATTCATCATTTAATGGCCCATTGAATAAATGTCTCCATTGCTTTTCTGCTAATATCACTAAGTATATTGCTGTTACATTCTCCTGTTGCAGTGTGAGAGGTGCTGCTACTGAGGACTGGTTATTCCAGTGCTTTACTCCAGAGTCCGGGGCTCCTCTCTCCCTCTGTATCCTCCCTTGTGTCACTTTCTCTCCGGGATCTGTTGCTATTTAATTAAATTGATACATTATATCCGGAAGCAGCACGTGGGCTGGAAGCCCCGCCCCCAATGTGTGTGCTGACGTCATTCCCCCAA
>JASTWF010002117.1:22500-38220 GCA_030390025.1 Squalus acanthias | reverse complement strand
TGATTCTCCCCTCTCCCTAACCCAGGGGTCACTGGGCAGTGATCAGGAGCAGGAACCCTGGCTGATTCTCCCCTCTCACTCTCCTCCCCCCCTCTCACTCTCCTTCCCCCCCACTCTCTCTCTCTCCCTCCCCCCCTCTCTCTCTCGATCCCTCCCCCCCTCTCCTCTCCCCCCTCGCGCTCTCTCTCCCCTCCCCCTCTCTCCGACCCTCCCCCCTCTCTCTCTCCCTCCCCCCCCCCCCCCTCTCTCCCTCCCCCCCCCTCTCACTCTCCTCCCCCGCTCTCTCTCGCTCCTCCCTAACCGGGCAGTGATCAGGAGCAGGAACCCTGGCTGATTCTCTCCTCTCCCTAACCCAGGGGGTCACTGAGCAGTGATCAGGAGCAGGAACCCTGGCTGATTCTCCCCACTCTCTAACCCAGGGGTCACTGGGCAGTGATCAGGAGCAGGAACCCTGGCTGATTCTCCCCTCTCCCTAACCCAGGGGGTCACTGGGCAGGGATCAGGAGCAGGAACCCTGGCTGATTCTCCCCTCTCCCTAACCCAGGGGGTCACTGGGCAGGGATCAGGAGCAGGAACCCTGGCTG
Organism: Squalus acanthias; assembly: GCA_030390025.1. Classification (NCBI taxonomy): domain Eukaryota; kingdom Metazoa; phylum Chordata; class Chondrichthyes; order Squaliformes; family Squalidae; genus Squalus; species Squalus acanthias. Next base: position 37,636 of record JASTWF010002117.1, on the reverse strand, counting down.
ATTCTCCGCTCTGGAAAGTCTTGCATTTATATAGCGCCTTTCACAACCACCGGACGTCCCAAAGCGCTTTACAGCCAATGAAGTACTTTTTGAAGTGTAGTCACTGTTGTAATGTAGGAAACGCAGCAGCTAATTTGCGCACAGCAAGCTCCCACAAACAGCAATGTGATAAGGAGCAAATCATTTGTTTTTAAGCTGTTGGGTGAGGGATAAATATTGGCCCAGGACGCAGGGGAGAGAACTCCCCCTGCTGCTCTTAGTTGACCGAGCAGGAAGAGGAATGGCTCGATCTAGTTACGAGTAGTGAACTGGCCCGGGTAGATGAGTTAACTGTGGGGCTCAGTCCCACACCGGGTTGGAGTAGCTCGCTCGGCGCAGGCCGGGGATGGAGCCTGGGCCTTTCCTGCTCTGTGTGTGTGTGTGTGCGGGGCTCAGTCCCTCACACCGAGCACCGTGTTCACCCACAGAGCTCCGGGGAGCACCTGAAGCAGTCGACATAATCTCCAAGCAACACTGTTGGCATTCCCTTTCCGGCCTGGCATTTCGAGGATTGCATCCCGATTCCCGATTTCCCCGGTCTTGGGGCCGCGGGACATCCGGGCCTCTCCCGCACTGATCCCGCTCCCCGACCAATCCAAGTGCTGGAGGTTTTTATATTTTTCTTGCAGACCAGCGCCGCCCAGGCAAAAGGCAGAGAGAGGACGCCGGAAAAAGCCCAGCAGAGCGCCCGCTCGCCTGTACGTGTGTCTGTAACGGGCTGGAAACTATCGGCCTGCTCCCCTCTCTCTCGCTCCCTCTCTCCCCCCTCCCTCTACATTGACATCGCTTAACTAGCCAGTCACATCAGTGATAGCATGCAACCTTTGCTGGGTTGAGGAACAGACTGTGGTGAGCGGGGCTAATGCTGGAGTTTACGCTCGGCTGGGTTTGTGGTGGTGTCTCTAAGCTCTGTCTGTGTCTGTCTGTCTGCCTCTCTCCCGCTGTCTGCCTCTCTCCCGCTGCCTGCCTCTCTCTCTCTCTCTTTCCCTCCCTCCCTCCCTCCCCTCCCTCCCCTCCCTCCCTCCCTCCCTCCCTCCCTCTCTCCCTCTCTCCCTCTCTCCCTCTCTCCCTCTCTCCCTCTCTCCCTCTCTCCCTCTCTCCCTCTCCCTCTCTCCCTCTCGCGCTCTCTCTCTCTCCCGCTGCTCCCTCCCTCTCTCCCTCTCTCCCTCTCTCCCTCCCTCCCTCTCCCTCTCTCTCTCTCTCTCTCTCTTCCTCCCTCCCTCTCTCTCCCCTCTCTCTCTCTCTCTCTCTCCCGCTGCCCCCTTTCTCTCTCTCCCGCTGCCTCCCTCCCTCTCTCTCTCTCTCTCCCGCTGCCCCCTCTCCCTCCCTCTCTCTCTCTCTCTCTCCCTCCCTCTCCTTCTCCCTCTGACTAACAGACTCTCCAGTATCCTCTGACTTATTCCGTTTATGTTCCCGAAATGCTTTGTGTTTATTGAATCCTGACGGGTCTCAATGGATAAATGGTGGTACTGAGCCCCACACACGGAGAGCAGGAAAGGCCCAGGCTCCAGCCCCGGCCTGTGCTGAGTTTGCTGATCTCCCCCCACCCCCCCCCCCCCACCCTAGACCAGCAGTTGGGGCTGCAATTGGCTCCATCGACCCGGGCCAGGATCCCGCTCCTCGGTCGCCATCCTGTTAACCCCACGTGTGCGCACTGGAGGCTGTGATGCCACCCTCGGTCGACCAGCCCGTCGCCCCTCACTGATTTGAGATTTCCAACTCCCCTTTGTGTGAGGAAGTGCTTCCTGACTTCACCGCCCCCCCCCCCCCCCCCACCTGCCGAAGGGCCTGGCTGTAATTTTAAGGTGATGCCCCCATGTTGTGGACTCCAAATTGTTCCCACACGGGGTTAATTCTGGAACACTCCATTTCATTCCGAACTTTCCCCTTTAAGTGGCACCGGGCTCACGGGGGCGGCTGGGAGACGAGACGAGACGCTCGCTGCCTCTCGTGCCCATGAAGAGCGCTTTGTTTGGCGATGTGCTCAGCAATGCCGGGTTATGGAAACACGAACTCTTTTCCCCCCCCCCCAGGCCGAGACAGACAGGGAAGTGTCTGCAGTTCGTGCCCTCCCCCCCCCCCCCCCCCCCCCCTGTCCCCGTCTCCGTGAGAATGGAACAGGCCCATCATTGTTCACTGTATGTGGTCGGACCAACCATCTCATTTGGGGGGGGGGGTGGGGGGCCAACCATCGCACTTGGGGGGGGGGTAGGGGGCTAACCATCTCACTTGGGGGGGGGGGGGTGTAGGGGGCCAACCATCTCACTTGGGGGGGTGTGGGGGCCCAACCATCTTACTTGGGGTTCCAACCATCTCACTTGGGGGGTGTGGAGGCCCAACCATCTTACTTGGGGTTCCAACCATCTCACCTTGGGGGGGTGTGGGGGCCCAACCATCTCACTTGGGGGGGTGTGGGGGCCCAACCATCTCACATGGGGGATGTGGGGGCCAACCATCTCACTTGGGGGGGTGTGGGGGCCCAACCATCTCACTTGGGGGGGTGTGGGGGCCCAACCATCTCACCGGGAGGGGGTGCTCACCAGAGGTTGGGGTAGCAAAGGAATCTGTTTTGAGTTCAGTGTCCCAGTCAGCTGTCCATGTCCCTCCTTGCCGCACGGGCCCGGCTTCCCAACGAGAACATGAGCGAACGTGTCCGCTCCCCGCCTCGCTAAATCCGCTGCCTCACCTCTCTCTCTCTCTCTCTCTCTCTCGTTTTTATTCAGGAATCGCTGCAACCCCTGTTCAAAGAGGAAGCGACACGGCTTCGAGCAGAACGTGCAAACCTGCGAGTGCAAGTGTCGACTGACCCACCACAAGTGCCGGGACAGAGGGCAGGAATTGAACGAGCACACGTGCAGGTGGGCGCGGGGGGGGGGGGTTAAAGGGCGTGGGGGTTGAAGGGGGCGCTGGGGGGGTTAAAGGGCGTGGGGGTCGAAGGGGGCGCTGGGGGGTTAAAGGGCGTGGGGGTTGAAGGGGGCGCTAGCGGGGTTAAAGGGCATGGGAGTTGAAGGGGGCGCGGGGGGGATTAAAGGGCGTGGGGGTTGAAGGGAGCGCTGGGGGGGTTAAAGGGCGTGGGGGTTGAAGGGGGCGCTAGCGGGGTTAAAGGGCATGGGGGTTGAAGGGGGCGCGGGGGGGTTAAAGGGCGTGGGGGGTTGAAGGGGGCGCTTGGGGGGTTAAAGGGCGTGGGGGTTGAAGGGGGCGCTGGGGGGGGTTGAAGGGGGCGCTGGGGGGGTTAAAGGGCGTGGGGGTTGAAGGGGGCGCTGGGGGGGTTGAAGGGGGCGCTGGGGGGGTTAAAGGGCGTGGGAGTTGAAGGGGGCGCTGGGGGCGGTTAAAGGGCGTGGGGGTTGAAGGGCGTGGGGGTTGAAGGGGGCGCTGGGGGGGTTAAAGGGCGTGGGGGTTGAAGGGGGCGCTGGGGGGGTTAAAAGGGGGAGCGCGGGGGTTAAAGGGCATGGGGGTTAAAGGGGGAACGGGGGTTCAAGGGGTGCCTGGGTTAATGGGGCCTAGGAGGGGTCATCGGAAGCCCAGCAAGGATCGGTTAACTGGAGTCTTCCTGTTCTTCCTCTCCCAGGTGCGAGAAGCAGAGACGATGATTGCGACGGGGAGGCCGCCCGCTCTGGACTCGTTGACTCCCGCGACGGAGAGAGGGGCGTTGGGGTGGGGGCGGTGGGGGACCCAACCGCCGTGTGTCTGAATCGCCAGACCCCCCCGCTCCACAAACTATGCGAGCCCTTCCCCCTCTCGCTCGCTCGCCAGCCTATCACGGGAAACCCCACTGTGAAATAAATTAGTACACGGCCCTCCTTGGGACCCGGCCGCGGTTTAAAAAAAAAAAAATTCTACCAGCCGACTACTTTTTTTAACATCGCGCGGCAATGACGAGTGTCGTCCTCACAGAAGCACAAATCCCGCCGGCAGCGTGGAATCTGATTCGCCGACAGCGACAGCGACCTGTTGGCTCTGGAAGGACTTCCATAAGCAGGATGATCGAGAGCCCAGTGCCGAGTGGTCGGTAATAGGAGGACAACGGGTTTGAGGACCTCCCCTGCCGGTTGTCAAGGAGGCTACAAGACTGCCCCATTGAAAAGCTCTCTTTTTCTTTTTGGAGTTGTTCAGAGACGCAAAGATTTCATTTGGCTGACCTGATGATTCCGCCAACGTCACCGATTTCAAGGGCCTTCATCCCAAGGACCTGCCTGATGGGAATCTACAATATCCTGCACACGCTCTAACTCTTCACCTGAAGACATTAAGCTACATTAGCAGAGGTGGACTGGACCAGAAATGTCCTTTTTGTATTTGCAATATTAACCAGCAGGGACCCTATCTTGCCAAGTTATACCGCTCACTATATCGGTAGTATAGCGTTCACTGTAAATTGTCGAATTTTTACCATGTCTTATTTAAACGTTGTTTATTGTATTCGTTAAGCTTCTTAATTTAATATTTACTAAAGTGACTGCCCTCTCCGAGATCATCCTCCCATCATTCCATAAACTCTCCACCCTCCGTTTTCCATCCCAACTCCTTCCCCCGTTCCCAAGGCCCTCCTGCCTGTCCATTGGCCGAGTCCAAGTGTGAAGCCGGGGTTCCAGATGTTCGGCCCAAACAAGCTGCCCCTTTCACAGATCAGCCCTTCCCACCTACCCACCATCGCACCATATCCCCCTCCCCACCAATCCCTCTACCCCACCTACCTGCCCACTGTATCCCCAGACCCCCAACTCTCTCAACCACGCTAACCCACCTTCTCCCCATGTCTCTCGCGATTCCCACCTTCTCCCCATGTCTCTCCGATTCCCACCTTCTCCCCATGTCTCTCCGATTCCCACCTTCTCCCCATGTCTCTCCGATTCCCACCTTCTCCCCATGTCTCTCGCGATTCCCACCTTCTCCCCATGTCTCTCCGATTCCCACCGTCTCTCGCGATTCCCACCTTCTCCCCATGTCTCTCCGATTCCCACCTTCTCCCCATGTCTCTCGCGATTCCCACCTTCTCCCCATATCTCTCCGATTCCCACCTTCTCCCCATATCCTGTAACTCCGGGGTGGGGGAGACTCAAAACTGTTGAACTCCAACCTTTGACCCGCTATTGTTTGGCTGTGCACCAATTTACAGCCCTTCGGCCCATCGTGCCTGTGCCGGCTCTTTGAAAGAGCTCTCCAATCAGTCCCCCTGCTCTTTCCCCACCGCCCTTTCAGGCAGCGCGTTCCAGATCACAACAACTCGCTGCGTGAAAACATTCTCCTCATCTCCCCCTCTGGTTCTTTTGCCGATTATCTTCAATCTGTGTCCTCTGGTTACCGACCCTCCTGCCAGTGGAAACACTTTCTCCTTATTTACTCCATCAAAACCCCTCATGATTTTGAACGCCTCTATTAAATCTCCCCTTAACCTTCTCTGCTCCAAGGAGAACAATCCCAGTCTTTCCATGTAACTGTAATCCCTCATCCCCCCTGGTACCGTTCTGGTCAATCTCCTCCGCACCCTCTCCCAAGGCCTTGACATCCTTCCTAAAGTGCGGTGGCCAGAATTGGACACACATTGCTTGCAATGGCTTAATTTAAAATTCTCATCCTTTTCAAATGCCTCACCACCGCCCTACAACCCTCAGGATCATTACATTCCTCCAATTCTGGCCTCTTGCGCATCCCCCGATTTTCATCGCCCTGCCATTGGCGGCCGTGCCTTCAGCTGTCTAGTCTACAAGTCGTGTAGCAGTCCTTTTGATTCTCTGTCTCTCTCTCTCTCTCTCTCTGTCTCTGTCTCTGTCTCTCTCTCTCTGTCTCTCTCTCTCTCTCTGTCTCTCTCTGTCTCTCCGTTTCCATTCAGGTTTTTGACATAAACCGTCTCCCCTCCCTGACCCGGTACTCGGAGCGTGAAGACGGGTCAAAGTTCAAGGTGCGCTGGGTTGGCGCTGCCCAGGCAGGCTCTGGCTGTGGGTCGCGGGCACACAGCGGAGGGGCGCTGGGGGCACACTGGATACCATTGTCATATTTAAATTGTATTTATTACTGCTAATGTACAGGCCCCGGTGTTGCCGGTTGTATAGTTTCACCTTGTACTGTAGCCTCACAACAAAAAAACGTCACCCGTTTAAACGGAGACTGGGGTTCAACGGTTATTGATCGCGACGTCTCGGAGATTTCACCATTGCAAAGTGGGGGTCGCTGAAAGGATTTGCGAAGAGGTTTGTAAGCGGTGTGTTCCGAGACACCGAGGTAACTGTTGCTCAGGACTCGTGGAGCAGGCCGGGACTGTGTCGCAGGCCGTGAATGGGAGCTGAGAGCGTGTTGCACGCTAGCTGACTTATAGTGAAAGACTCACATCTCTCCAGCGCCTTTCACCACCTCAGGACGTCCCAAAGCGCTTCACAGCCAATGAAGTACTTTTTGAAGTGTGGTCACTGTTGTAATGTAGGAAACGCGGCAGCCAATTTGCGCACAGCAAGCTCCCACAAACAGCAATGTGATAAATGACCAGTTACACAGGAAGAACAGGAGGAGGCCATTCAGCCCCTCGAGCCTGTTCCACCATTCAATGAGATCATGGCTGATCTAACTCCAGATACCCGCCTTTGGCCCCGCCTCCCTTAATACCTTTGGTTAACAGAAATCTATCAATCTCCGATTTAACATTAACAATTGATCTAGCATCAATTACCGTTTGTGGAAGAGAGTTCCAAACTTCTACCACCCTTTGTGTGTAGAAGTGTTTCCTAACTTCACTCCTGAAAGGTCTGGCTCTAATTTTTAGACTCTGCCCCCTAGTCCTGGACTCCCCAACCAGCGAAATAGTTTCTCTCTATCTACCCTATCTGTTCCCCTTAATATCTTGAAAACTTCGATCAGATCACCCCTTAACCTTCTAAATTCCAGAGAATACAACCCTAGTTTGTGTAATCTCTCCTCGTAATTTAACCCTTGGAGTCCGGGTATCATTCTGGTAAACCTGCGCTGCACTCCCTCCAAGGCCAATATATCCTTCCTAAGGTGTGGGGCCCAGAACTGCTCACAGTGCTCCAGGTGTGGTCCAACCAGGGCTTTGTACAGCTGCAGCATAACTTCTACCCCCTTGTATTCTAGTCCTCCAGATATAAAGGCCAGCATTCCATGAGCCTTAGTTAATCTGTGTTAGTGGTGTTGGTTGAGGGAGAGCGGGGAGAACTCCCCAGTAATAAGTCTGAGTTTGATAGTGGGGGGCGTCTGATTAAGGGTCGTGTTAGGGTCTGGCAATGCCCCTCGCACTGCCACCCGATACGTACCACTATTGAAGACTTCACAAATGAGTGGGTGGAACGACACGGTTGGACACCCTGGCCTGTGCATCCCGGCCGGAATCCAGCGCCCGTGGGAGCGGAGGTCGGGAGGAGACTCTTGCCTTTGTTTTATCGGGAGATCGAGCGGTCTTTGACCCAGCAATTGCAGTTGAGCGGCGAGAAACTGATGAAATTACACTCGCCTGCCTGATGTTCCTTGAAAGCACAATTGCAGGACCGCCTGGCCATTCGCGCCCGGCAATCCGAGACTGGATGAGGCACGCACGCCATTCCCAACGAACGAATACAATCGGGGAAAAATTCCCCAGTGAGCTTGTCCTGACTGCCATGGTGCGAATTCTGCTGCAAAGGATGTGCGTGTGGCCTGAGAGGGGGGATTGTCGGCCGCTCCCCCCCCCCCCCCGGCTTAAATATCCTGCTGTCACCCACGCTCTGGCCTCCCGCAAAAAGAACTGGCCGTGGGACCCCCTACCCCGTCTGCAAGATGCACTGCAGCAACTCGCCAAGGCTTTTTCGGCAGCACCTCCCAAACCCGCGACCTCTTCCACCTAGAAGGCCAAGGGCAGCAGGCGCATGGGAACACCACCACCTCCAAGTTCACCTCCAAGTCACACACCATCCTGACTTGGAAATATATCGGCCGTTCCTTCATCGTCGCTGGGTCAAAATCCTGGAACTCCCTCCCTAACAGCACTGTGGGAGCACCTTCACCACACGGACTGCAGCGATTCAAGAAGGCGGCTCAACACCACCTTCCCGAGGGCAATTAGGGATGGGCAATAAATGCTGGCCTTGCGAGTTGAAATGCAAGTTCTTTCTTCTCTGCTTTTCAATTCTATCCCTCTAGAAATGAGCCCCAGTTTTATATTCACATTACAAATGTATATACATTATAAATGACACCGTATATTAATCATTATAAACTTGTGATAATGTGATAAACTCCAACTGCTGCCTGAGCCTGTCTGATTGGGACCAGGAGAGGGAGCTGATGATGACAGAGGGGGAGGAGACTCGTGGGGGTGGGCGGGGCATCAGAGAGAGAGCCTGTCGAGAGGAGGGGACGGGTTGGGGGGGAGATGAGGCAGGAGGAACGGATGGGAATGGGGGGAATGGGTGGACAGGGCTCAGAGATCCTTAATCGAGCATCAGGCAAGGACCTGGGGAAGGAAAGCTGATTGGAGAGAGACAGGCAAAGATGTAGGTACAGAGACAATCTGATTTAAAATCCAGCCCAGATTAAGGTTACGGGGGATTAATAAATGATCCGCAGAAAAACTGATCAGAATCGACTGAATGCAGTCCGTGGTCATTTATTCAAACACAGGACCTGAGCGAGCTCCCCTGAAACTGATAAAGCAGCTACGTGCACAGGGAGAGACCTGACCAATAATACACTGCAGACAGACAGTGTGAGACTTGTGAATGGAGGGCGTCACTGTCAGGGTATCAACGTCCGGCTCCCTCTACACTGTCCCGTCAAACACTCCCAGGGCAGGTACAGCACGGGTTAGATACAGAGTAAAGCTCCCTCTACACTGTCCCCATCAAACACTCCCAGGGCAGGTACAGCACGGGTTAGATACAGAGTAAAGCTCCCTCTACACTGTCCCATCAAACACTCCCAGGGCAGGTACAGCACGGGTTAGATACAGAGTAAAGCTCCCTCTACACTGTCCCGTCAAACACTCCCAGGGCAGGTATAGCACGGGTTAGATACAGAGTAAAGCTCCCTCTACACTGTCCCCATCAAACACTCCCAGGGCAGGTACAGCACGGGTTAGATACAGAGTAAAGCTCCCTCTACACTGTCCCATCAAACACTCCCAGGACAGGTACAGCACGGATTAGATACAGAGTAAAGCTCCCTCTACACTGTCCCATCAAACACTCCCAGGGCAGGTACAGCACGGGTTAGATACAGAGTAAAGCTCCCTCTACACTGTCCCATCAAACACTCCCAGGACAGGTACAGCACGGGGTTAGATACAGAGTAAAGCTCCCTCTACACTGTCCCGTCAAACACTCCCAGGGCAGGTACAGCACGGGTTAGATACAGAGTAAAGCTCCCTCTACACTGTCCCCATCAAACACTCCCAGGGCAGGTACAGCACGGGTTAGATACAGAGTAAAGCTCCCTCTACACTGTCCCATGAAACACTCCCAGGGCAGGTACAGCACGGGGTTAGATACAGAGTAAAGCTCCCTCTACACTGTCCCGTCAAACACTCCCAGGGCAGGTACAGCACGGGTTAGATACAGAGTAAAGCTCCCTCTGCACTGTCCCGTCAAACACTCCCAGGGCAGGTACAGCACGGGTTAGATACAGAGTAAAGCTCCCTCTGCACTGTCCCATCAAACACTCCCAGGGCAGGTACAGTACGGGTTAGATACAAGTAAAGCTCCCTCTACACTGTCCCATCAAACACTCCCAGGGCAGGTACAGCACGGGTTAGATACAGAGTAAAGCACCCTCTATACCATCCCATCAAACTCTCTCTTTTCTGTATCTCTCTCACTGGTTCTCTCCCCTTTCATTTTCTGTCCATCTCTCCCCGTCCCTCTCACTCCCTCTCCCTTTCTCTCTCTCTCTCTCTCTGTCTCGATCTCACTGCCTCTCTGTCTCTCTCTGTTTCTCACCTCCTCTCCCTTTCTCTCTCTCTCTCTCTCTCTGTCTCTGTCTCACTGCCTCTCTGTCTCTCTCTGTCTCTCTATCTCGCCCCCTCCTCCTCTCTCTCCACCATGCCACCCTCTCTGTCCTTCTCTGTTCCTCCCTCTCAGTCTCTCCCATTCTTTCTCTCCCTATCTCTCCCCTCCCTCCATCTTTCCCGTCACTCTCGCTACCTTGTCTGACCCCCAACACAGACACCGTCTGACCCCCAATACAGACAGTCTGCCCCCAATACAGACAGTCTGACCCCAACACAGACAGTCTGACCCCAACACATACACCGTCTGACCCCAATACAGACACTGTCTGACCCCTTAACAGACACCGTCTGACCCCCAACGCAGACACCGTCTGACCCCAATACAGACACCATCTGACCCCCAACACAGACACCGTCTGACCCCCAACGCAGGCACCGTCTGACCCCCAGACAGACACCGTCTGACCCCAACTCAGACCACGTCTGGCCCCCAACACAGACACCATCTGACCCCCCTGACAGACAGCGTCTGACCCCCAATACAGACAGCGTCTGCCCGCAATATAAATTGATGAATTCACCAGCACAGCGCAGTGAGTGAGGGGCAGGTACAGAATACAAAATTCTGTGTGTAGAATCAGTCCCAGTCACTCCCAGCAGCGCGGTCTCCCGGGGAGATTGACGAGGGAATGACCCACGTCTCCATTGTGGCCGGGAACAGGGGTGTCACGATATTCGCAGCCAGTTTCCTGAGCACATCCTCGCTCTTTGCACAGACCCTCAGGCAATGACATCAACCCTTTCAAACCCTAATGCTGCCTGTGAAACATAAAAGAGCGGCTGTCCCCGCTCGCAGTCCTTTCGCAGAATTAACAAGGGGCCGCATTGAGTCATCGAGATACTGATCATCACTTTCCAATCTTTGCTACAAAGCCGAACAGTCTTTCTCCGCGTTGAAAGCCTCCTTTCTATTGAGAGCACAATGAATGTGGGTCTTCATTTGTGCTAATCCCCTGGTTAAACGTCCCGTCTGTGCCGCTGTCTGGTGTCTGTGGGACGGAGCATGGGCTGTGTGAGTGATATAACTCTCTCTGTGTTCGGACTCAGGCTGAAGCATGTGTGACAGCCAGTGGCACAGTTGGTAGCACTCGAGCCCCCACTCCAGGTACTTGTGCACCAAAATCCTGGCCGACACTCCCAGTGCAGTACTGAGGGAGCGCCGCACTGTCGGAGGGGTGGTACTGAGGGAGCGCCGCACTGTCGGAGGGGCAGTACTGAGGGAGCGCCACACTGTCGGAGGGGCAGTACTGAGGGAACGCCGCACTGTCGGCGGGGCAGTACTGAGAGAGTGCTGCACTGTCGGAGGGGCGGTACTGAGGGAGCGCCGCACTGTCAGAGGGGCAGTACTGAGAGAGCGCACACTGGCGGAGGGGCAGTACTGAGGGAGCGCCGCACTGTCGGAGGGGCAGTACTGAGGGAGCGCCATACTGTCGGAGGGGCGGTACTGAGGGAGCGCCGCACTGTCGGAGGGGCTGTACTGAGGGAGCGCTACACTGTCGGAGGGGCGGTACTGAGGGAGCGCCGCACTGTCGGAGGGGCTGTACAAAGGGAGCGCCGCACTGTCGGAGGGGCGGTACTGAGGGAGCGCCGCACTGTCGGAGGGGCGGTACTGAGGGAGCGCCGCACTGTCGGAGGGGCAGTACTGAGGGAGCGCCGTACTGTCGGAGGGGCGGTACTGAGGGAGCGCCGCACTGTCGGAGGGGCTGTACTGAGGGAGCGCTACACTGTCGGAGGGGCGGTACTGAGGGAGCGCCGCACTGTCGGAGGGGCTGTACAAAGGGAGCGCCGCACTGTCGGAGGGGCGGTACTGAGGGAGCGCCGCACTGTCGGAGGGGCGGTACTGAGGGAGCGCCGCACTGTCGGAGGGGCGGTACTGAGGGAGTGCCGCACTGTCGGAGGGGCTGTACTGAGGGAGCGCCGCACTGTCGGAGGGGCAGTACTGAGGGAGCGCCGCACTGTCGGAGGGGCGGTACTGAGGGAGCGCCGCACTGTCGGAGGGGCGGTACTGAGGGAGCGCCGCACTGTCGGAGGGACGGTACTGAGGGAGCGCCGCACTGTCGGAGGGGCGGAACTGAGGGAGCGCCGCACTGTCGGAGGGGCGGAACTGAGGGAGCGCCGCACTGTCGGAGGGGCAGTACTGAGGGAGCGGCGCACTGTCGGAGGGGCGGTACTGAGGGAGCGCCGCACTGTCGGAGGGGCTGTACTGAGGGAGCGCCGCATTGTTGGAGGGGCGGTACTGAGGGAGCGCCGCACACTGTCGGAGGGGCAGTACTGAGGGAGCGCCGCACTGTCGGAGGTGCCGTCTTTCAGATGAGACGTTAAACCGAGGCCCCGTCTGCTCTCTCAGGTGGACGTAAAAGATCCCACGGCCACTATTGGAAGAAGAGCAGGGGGAGTTCTCCCCAGTGTCCTGGGGCCAATATTTATCCCTCAATCAACATCACTAAAAACAGATGATCTGGCCATTATCACATTGCTGTTTGTGGGAGCTTGCTGTGCGCAAATTGGCTGCCGCGTTTCCCACATTGCAACAGTGACCACACTTCAAAAAGTACTTCATTGGCTGTGAAGCGCTTTGGGACGTCCTGAAGTGGTGAAAGACGCTGGAGAAATGCGAGTTTTTCTTTTAAACACTAGCTGGACATTAATTTAACATAGAGATGGATTACACAGGATCCCTTCAATTCCATACACAAGTGCCCTTAATTATTTTTAATTCATTCATGGGATGTGGGCGTCGCTGGCAAGGCCCAGCATTTATTGACCATCCCTAGTTGCCCTTGAGAAGGTGGTGGTGAGCCGCCTTCTTGAACCGCTGCAGTCCGTGTGGTGAAGACGCTCCCACAGTGCTGTCAGGGAGGGAGTTCCAGGATTTTGACCCAGCGACAATGAAGGAACGTCCGATATATTTCCAAGTCGGGATGGTGTGTGACTTGGAGGGGAACTTGGAGGTGGTGGTGTTCCCCCGCACCTGCTGCCCTTGTCCTTCTAGGTGGTGGAGGTCGCGGGATTGGGAGGTTTATTTATCTGCGAGCTTTGACGATGAGCATTCTAGGGCCGATCAGCAAGGGCCGGATGCTGTCCCTCCCTCCGTGCACATGAGTGTCACGCAGGAGCAGGAACCCCGGCCCGTTTCCCCATCCTCCCCCTGATTCTCTCAGCGCAGGCTGGCGATGGAAGCCGAGTCCTTCTGTCCCAGCTGCTGATTGGCTGAACACTTTGGCCTAGAAAATTTGGGGCGCGCCCATTATTCAGGGTGGAGTATGTTTGTGACGCCCCCCGTGGCCGAATAGTCCGCCGACACTCCCTAATCTGATGCATGAAGTGCGGTCCCCGCGTCTGAATGGTGAGGCCCGGGATGCCCCCTGCTATTGGGCCTCACTCTCCATGAATCCAGCGCTTGCTGAGAGAGGCAGCTGGCCTGGTGATGAGGGAGAAGGGGTGGGACCCGGTGGCGGGGGCGCCCTAGGTCACATCTATCACTGCTCCCTGCTTGGGGGGGGGGTCGAATTGTTGCGGCGCAGTGCGGGGTCGGGGGGGGATGCGGGGCTCGGTTGCAACGCCCCCCATGGTCGAATAGTTCGCCGCCACTCCCAAATCTGGTGCACGAAGGGTGCCTTGGGGGACCCACGCCCCAGTAACTGTCCACGGCTTTGGGGACGAGCTGAGAACGTGCAGGGGGTTGGGGTGGCGAGGGAGAGAAATCAAGGTCGACCGCCAAGGTCACAGGTCAGTGACCCCTGACCCACCGCCAGCTCCACACACACTGACGGGCAATTTACCGTCTCCTGGTGTGGCGTCCAACGTTGCTGACTCATTGCGCACGTCAGTGATTCAGGGGAGAGCTCGTGCTGTCTCAGTTCTGCTTCTCCCTTTCCCTGTTGCGAAACAACTTCTGAAAATGTTGTTCCGCTTCTCACAGCCTCTGTTCTTCAAACTCCTGATTCCAGGAAACTGGGGCAGGCCATTGACCTTTCGCCTCCGCGACCCTGTTTCGAATCCGGCCTGGTACCCTAACCAGTACTGAGGGAGCGCCACACTGTCGGAGGGGCGGTACTGAGGGAGAGCCGCACTGTCGGAGGGGCGGTACTGAGGGAGCTCCGCACTGTCGGAGGGGCAGTACTGAGGGAGCGCCGCACTGTCGGAGGGGCAGTACTGAGGGAGTGCGCCGCACTGTCGGAGGGGCAGTACTGAGGGAGTGCGCCGCACTGTCGGAGGGGCAGTACTGAGGGAGTGCGGCGCACTGTCGGAGGGGCGGTACTGAGGGAGCGCCGCACTGTCGGAGGTGCAGTGCTGAGGGAGTGCTGCACTGTCGGAGGTGCCGTCTTTCGGATGAGACATTAAACTGAGGCCCCGTCTGCTCTCTCAGGTGGGCATAAAAGATCCCATGGTACTATTTTGAAGAAGAGCAGGGGGAGTTCTCCCGGGTGTCCTGGGCCAGTATTTATCCCTCACTTGACATCACTAAAAAGCAGTTTATCTGGCCATTATCACATTGCTGTTTGTGGGAGCTTGCTGTGCGCAAATTGGCTGCTGCGTTTCCCACATTACAGCAGTGACCACACTTCAAAAAGTACTTCATTGGCTGGGAAGCGCTTTGGGATGTCCTGAGGTGGTGAAAGGCGCTGGAGAAATGGGAGTCTTTCTTTACTGGGTGTTCGGAGGCCTAGACTAACAGCAAGCGGGCTGCAGCTCTCCCTGGAGCCCGTCCAACCCCTTGACTTGTGCCAAGTGTCTGCGCTGGGAAGTGGAGCAGCCTCTGTCCCAGTTCCCACACTGCAGACACAGGAGCCTGTCCTTGAGAGAAAGGAGAAGGGGATGGAACAGAGGCAGAGAGACACGCAAACACACACACTCGGACACACAGAGACACACACACACTCACTCACTCTCACACACACACACTCACTCTCACACACACACACTCACTCTCACACACACACACTCACTCTCACACACACTCACTCACTCTCACACACACACACTCACTCACACACTCACTCTCACACACACACACTCACTCTCACACACACACACTCACTCTCACACACACACACTCACTCTCACACACACACACTCACTCTCACACACACTCACTCACTCTCACAC
>JASTWF010002117.1:0-12500 GCA_030390025.1 Squalus acanthias | reverse complement strand
GTGTCTGTGGAACCCGTACCCCAGTGAGAGTCAGTGTCTGTGGAACCCGAACCCCAGTGAGAGTCAGTGTGTGTGGAACCCGTACCCCAGTGAGAGTCAGTGTGTGTGGAACCCGTACCCCAGTGAGAGTCAGTGTGTGTGGAACCCGTACCCCAGTGAGAGTCAGTGTCTGTGGAACCTGTACCCCAGTGAGAGTCAGTGTCAGTGGAACCCGTACCCCAGTGAGAGTCAGTGTCTGTGGAACCCGTACCCCAGTGAGAGTCAGTGTGTGTGGAACTGTACCCCAGTGAGAGTCAGTGTGTGTGGAACCCGTACCCCAGTGAGAGTTCGTGTGTGTGGAACCCGTGACCAAGTGAGAGTCAGTGCCTGTGGAACCCGTACCCTAGTGAGAGTCAGTGCCCGTGGAACCCGTACCCCAGTGAGAGTCAGTGTGTGGAACCCGTACCCCAGTGAGAGTCAGTGTGTGTGGAACCCATACCCCAGTGAGAGTCAGTGTGTGTGGAACCCGTACCCCAGTGAGAGTCAGTGTCTGTGATACCCGTACCCCAGTGAGAGTCAGTGTGTGTGGAACCCGTACCCCAGTGAGAGTCAGTGTCTGTGGAACCCGAACCCCAGTGAGAGTCAGTGTGCGTGGAACCCGTACCCGAGTGAGAGTCAGTGTGTGTGGAACCCGTACCCCACTGAGAGTCAGTGTGTGGAACCCGTACCCCAGTGAGAGTCAGTGTCTGTGGAACTGTACCCCAGTGAGAGTCAGTGTGTGTGGAACCCGTACCCCAGTGAGAGTCAGTGTCTGTGGAACTGTACCCCAGTGAGAGTCAGTGTCAGTGGAACCCGTACCCCAGTGAAAGTCAGTGTCTGTGGAACCCCAACCTCAGTGAGAGTCAGTGTGTGTGGAACCCGTACCCCAGTGAGAGTCAGTGTGTGTGGAACCCGTACCCCAGTGAGAGTCAGTGTCTGTGATACCCGTACCCCAGTGAGAGTCAGTGTGTGTGGAACCCGTACCCCAGTGAGAGTCAGTGTCTGTGGAACCCGAACCCCAGTGAGAGTCAGTGTGCGTGGAACCCGTACCCGAGTGAGAGTCAGTGTGTGTGGAACCCGTACCCCACTGAGAGTCAGTGTGTGGAACCCGTACCCCAGTGAGAGTCAGTGTCTGTGGAACTGTACCCCAGTGAGAGTCAGTGTGTGTGGAACTGTACCCCAGTGAGAGTCAGTGTGTGTGGAACCCGTACCCCAGTGAGAGTTCGTGTGTGTGGAACCCGTGACCAAGTGAGAGTCAGTGCCTGTGGAACCCGTACCCCAGTGAGAGTCAGTGCCCGTGGAACCCGTACCCCAGTGAGAGTCAGTGTGTGTGGAACCCGTACCCCACTGAGAGTCAGTGCCGTGGAACCCGTACCCCAGTGAGAGTCAGTGTGTGTGGAACCCGTACCCCACTGAGAGTCAGTGTGTGGAACCCGTACCCCAGTGAGAGTCAGTGTCTGTGGAACCGTACCCCAGTGAGAGTCAGTGTGTGTGGAACCCGTACCCCAGTGAGAGTCAGTGTCTGTGGAACCTGTACCCCAGTGAGAGTCAGTGTCAGTGGAACCCGTACCCCAGTGAGAGTCAGTGTCTGTGGAACCCGAACCCCAGTGAGAGTCAGTGTGTGTGGAACCCGTACCCCAGTGAGAGTCAGTGTGTGTGGAACCCGTACCCCAGTGAGAGTCAGTGTCTGTGATACCCGTACCCCAGTGAGAGTCAGTGTGTGTGGAACCCGTACCCCAGTGAGAGTCAGTGTCTGTGGAACCCGAACCCCAGTGAGAGTCAGTGTGTGTGGAACCCGTACCCGAGTGAGAGTCAGTGTGTGTGGAACCCGTACCCCACTGAGAGTCAGTGTGTGGAACCCGTACCCCAGTGAGAGTCAGTGTCTGTGGAACTGTACCCCAGTGAGAGTCAGTGTGTGTGGAACCCGTACCCCAGTGAGAGTCAGTGTCTGTGGAACCTGTACCCCAGTGAGAGTCAGTGTCTGTGGAACCCGTACCCCAGTGAGAGTCAGTGTCTGTGGAACCCGTACCCCAGTGAGAGTCAGTGTGTGTGGAACCCGTACCCCAGTGAGAGTCAGTGTGTGTGGAACCCGTACCCCAGTGAGAGTCAGTGTGTGTGGAACCCGTACCCCAGTGAGAGTCAGTGTGTGTGGAACCCGTACCCCAGTGAGAGTCAGTGTGTGTGGAACCCGTACCCCAGTGAGAGTCAGTGTGTGTGGAACCCGTACCCCAGTGAGAGTCAGTGTCTGTGGAACCCGTACCCCAGTGAGAGTCAGTGCTGTGGAACCCGTACCCCAGTGAGAGTCAGTGTGTGTGGAACCCGTACCCCAGTGAGAGTCAGTATGTGTGGAACCCGTACCCCAGTGAGAGTCAGTGTGCTGTGGAACCCGTACCCCAGTGAGAGTCAGTGCTGTGGAACCCGTACCCCAGTGAGAGTCAGTGTGTGTGGAACCCGTACCCCAGTGAGAGTCAGTGTGTGTGGAACCCGTACCCCAGTGAGAGTCAGTGTGTGTGGAACCCGTACCCCAGTGAGAGTCAGTGTGTGTGGAACCCGTACCCCAGTGAGAGTCAGTGTGTGTGGAACCCGTACCCCAGTGAGAGTCAGTGTCTGTGGAACCCGTACCCCAGTGAGAGTCAGTGTGTGTGGAACCCGTACCCCAGTGAGAGTCAGTGTGTGTGGAACCCGTACCCCAGTGAGAGTCAGTGTCTGTGGAACCCGTACCCCAGTGAGAGTCAGTGTGTGTGGAACCCGTACCCCAGTGAGAGTCAGTGTGTGTGGAACCCGTACCCCAGTGAGAGTCAGTGTGTGTGGAACCCGTACCCCAGTGAGAGTCAGTGTCTGTGGAACCCGTACCCCAGTGAGAGTCAGTGTGTGTGGAACCGTACCCCAGTGAGAGTCAGTGTGTGTGGAACCCGTACCCCAGTGAGAGTCAGTGTCTGTGGAACCCGTACCCCAGTGAGAGTCAGTGTGTGTGGAACCCGTACCCCAGTGAGAGTCAGTGTCTGTGGAACCCGTACCCCAGTGAGAGTCAGTGTGTGTGGAACCCGTACCCCAGTGAGAGTCAGTGTCTGTGGAACCCGTACCCCAGTGAGAGTCAGTGTGTGTGGAACCCGTACCCCAGTGAGAGTCAGTGTGTGTGGAACCCGTACCCCAGTGAGAGTCAGTGTGTGTGGAACCCGTACCCCAGTGAGAGTCAGTGTGTGTGGAACCTGTACCCCAGTGAGAGTCAGTGTGTGTGGAACCCGTACCCCAGTGAGAGTCAGTGTGTGTGGAACCCGTACCCCAGTGAGAGTCAGTGTCGTGGAACCCGTACCCCAGTGAGAGTCAGTGTGTGTGGAACCCGTACCCCAGTGAGAGTCAGTGTGTGGAACCCGTACCCCAGTGAGAGTCAGTGTCTGTGGAACCGTACCCCAGTGAGAGTCAGTGCTGTGGAACCCGTACCCCAGTGAGAGTCAGTGTGTGTGGAACCCGTACCCCAGTGAGAGTCAGTGTGTGTGGAACCCGTACCCCAGTGAGAGTCAGTGTGTGTGGAACCCGTACCCCAGTGAGAGTCAGTGTGTGTGGAACCCGTACCCCAGTGAGAGTCAGTGTGTGTGGAACCCGTACCCCAGTGAGAGTCAGTGTCGTGGAACCCGTACCCCAGTGAGAGTCAGTGTGTGTGGAACCCGTACCCCAGTGAGAGTCAGTGTGTGTGGAACCCGTACCCCAGTGAGAGTCAGTGTGTGTGGAACCCGTACCCCAGTGAGAGTCAGTGTCGTGGAACCCGTACCCCAGTGAGAGTCAGTGTGTGTGGAACCCGTACCCCAGTGAGAGTCAGTGTGTGTGGAACCCGTACCCCAGTGAGAGTCAGTGTCTGTGGAACCCGTACCCCAGTGAGAGTCAGTGTGTGTGGAACCCGTACCCCAGTGAGAGTCAGTGTGTGTGGAACCCGTACCCCAGTGAGAGTCAGTGTGTGGAACCCGTACCCCAGTGAGAGTCAGTGTGTGTGGAACCCGTACCCCAGTGAGAGTCAGTGTGTGTGGAACCCGTACCCCAGTGAGAGTCAGTGTCTGTGGAACCCGTACCCCAGTGAGAGTCAGTGTCTGTGGAACCCGTACCCCAGTGAGAGTCAGTGTGTGTGGAACCCGTACCCCAGTGAGAGTCAGTGTGTGGAACCCGTACCCCAGTGAGAGTCAGTGTCTGTGGAACCCGTACCCCAGTGAGAGTCAGTGTCTGTGGAACCCGTACCCCAGTGAGAGTCAGTGTGTGTGGAACCCGTACCCCAGTGAGAGTCAGTGTCTGTGGAACCCGTACCCCAGTGAGAGTCAGTGTGTGTGGAACCCGTACCCCAGTGAGAGTCAGTGTCTGTGGAACCCGTACCCCAGTGAGAGTCAGTGTGTGTGGAACCCGTACCCCAGTGAGAGTCAGTGTGTGTGGAACCCGTACCCCAGTGAGAGTCAGTGTGTGTGGAACCCGTACCCCAGTGAGAGTCAGTGTCTGTGGAACTGTACCCCAGTGAGAGTCAGTGTGTGGAACCCGTACCCCAGTGAGAGTCAGTGTCTGTGGAACTGTACCCCAGTGAGAGTCAGTGCTGTGGAACCCGTACCCCAGTGAGAGTCAGTGTGTGGAACCCGTACCCCAGTGAGAGTCAGTGTCAGTGGAACCCGTACCCCAGTGAGAGTCAGTGTCTGTGGAACTGTACCCCAGTGAGAGTCAGTGTGTGTGGAACCCGTACCCCAGTGAGAGTCAGTGTGTGTGGAACCCTTACCCCAGTGAGAGTCAGTCTGTGTGGAACCCGTACCCCAGTGAGAGTCAGTGTGTGTGGAACCCGTACCCCAGTGAGAGTCAGTGTGTGTGGAACCCGTACCCCAGTGAGAGTCAGTGTGTGTGGAACCTGTACCCCAGTGAGAGTCAGTGTATGTGGAACCCGTACCCCAGTGAGAGTCAGTGTCTGTGGAACCCGTACCCCAGTGAGAGTCAGTGTGTGTGGAACCCGTACCCCAGTGAGAGTCAGTGTGTGTGGAACCCGTACCCCAGTGAGAGTCAGTGTCTGTGGAACCCGTACCCCAGTGAGAGTCATTGTCTGTGGAACCCGTACCCCAGTGAGAGTCAGTGTGTGTGGAACCCGTACCCCAGTGAGAGTCTGTGTGCGTGGAACTGTACCCCAGTGAGAGTCAGTGTGTGTGGAACCCGTACCCCAGTGAGAGTCAGTATCTGAGGAACCCGTACCCCAGTGAGAGTCAGTGTGTGTGGAACCCGCACCCCAGTGAGAGTCAGTGTGTGGAACCCGTACCCCAGTGAGAGTCAGTGTCTGTGGAACTGTACCCCAGTGAGAGTCAGTGCCTGTGGAACCCGTACCCCAGTGAGAGTCAGTGTCAGTGGAACCGTACCCCAGTGAGAGTCAGTGTCTGTGGAACTGCACCCCAGTGAGAGTCAGTGTCAGTGGAACCGTACCCCAGTGAGAGTCAGTGTCTGTGGAACTGCACCCCAGTGAGAGTCAGTGTGTGTGGAACCCGTACCCCAGTGAGAGTCAGTGTATGTGGAACCCTTACCCCAGTGAGAGTCAGTCTGTGTGGAACCCGTACCCCAGTGAGGGTCAGTGTGTGTGGAACCCGTACCCCAGTGAGAGTCAGTCTGTGTGGAACCCGTACCCCAGTGAGAGTCAGTGTCTGTGGAACTGTACCACAGTTAGAGTCAGTGTGTGTGGAACCCGTACCCCAGTGAGAGTCAGTGTGTGTGGAACCCGTACCCCAGTGAGAGTCAGTGTCTGTGGAACCCGAACCCCAGTGAGAGTCAGTGTGCGTGGAACCCGTACCCGAGTGAGAGTCAGTGTGTGTGGAACCCGTACCCCACTGAGAGTCAGTGTGTGGAACCCGTACCCCAGTGAGAGTCAGTGTCTGTGGAACTGTACCCCAGTGAGAGTCAGTGTGTGTGGAACTGTACCCCAGTGAGAGTCAGTGTGTGTGGAACCCGTACCCCAGTGAGAGTTCGTGTGTGTGGAACCCGTGACCAAGTGAGAGTCAGTGCCTGTGGAACCCGTACCCTAGTGAGAGTCAGTGCCCGTGGAACCCGTACCCCAGTGAGAGTCAGTGTGTGTGGAACCCGTACCCCAGTGAGAGTCAGTGTGTGGAACCCGTACCCCAGTGAGAGTCAGTGTGTGTGGAACCCATACCCCAGTGAGAGTCAGTGTGTGTGGAACCCGTACCCCAGTGAGAGTCAGTGTCTGTGATACCCGTACCCCAGTGAGAGTCAGTGTGTGTGGAACCCGTACCCCAGTGAGAGTCAGTGTCTGTGGAACCCGAACCCCAGTGAGAGTCAGTGTGCGTGGAACCCGTACCCGAGTGAGAGTCAGTGTGTGTGGAACCCGTACCCCACTGAGAGTCAGGGTGTGGAACCCGTACCCCAGTGAGAGTCAGTGTCTGTGGAACTGTACCCCAGTGAGAGTCAGTGTGTGTGGAACCCGTACCCCAGTGAGAGTCAGTGTCTGTGGAACTGTACCCCAGTGAGAGTCAGTGTCAGTGGAACCCGTACCCCAGTGAAAGTCAGTGTCTGTGGAACCCCAACCCCAGTGAGAGTCAGTGTGTGTGGAACCCGTACCCCAGTGAGAGTCAGTGTGTGTGGAACCCGTACCCCAGTGAGAGTCAGTGTCTGTGATACCCGTACCCCAGTGAGAGTCAGTGTGTGTGGAACCCGTACCCCAGTGAGAGTCAGTGTCTGTGGAACCCGAACCCCAGTGAGAGTCAGTGTGCGTGGAACCCGTACCCGAGTGAGAGTCAGTGTGTGTGGAACCCGTACACCACTGAGAGTCAGTGTGTGGAACCCGTACCCCAGTGAGAGTCAGTGTCTGTGGAACTGTACCCCAGTGAGAGTCATTGTCTGTGGAACCCGTACCCCAGTGAGAGTCAGTGTGTGTGGAACCCGTACCCCAGTGAGTGTCAGTGTGTGTGGAATCCGTACCCCAGTGAGAGTCAGTGTCTGTGGAACCCGTACCCCAGTGAGAGTCATTGTCTGTGGAACCCGTACCCCAGTGAGAGTCAGTGTGTGTGGAACCCGTACCCCAGTGAGAGTCTGTGTGCGTGGAACTGTACCCCAGTGAGAGTCAGTGTGTGTGGAACCCGTACCCCAGTGAGAGTCAGTATCTGAGGAACCCGTACCCCAGTGAGAGTCAGTGTGTGTGGAACCCGCACCCCAGTGAGAGTCAGTGTGTGGAACCCGTACCCCAGTGAGAGTCAGTGTCTGTGGAACTGTACCCCAGTGAGAGTCAGTGCCTGTGGAACCCGTACCCCAGTGAGAGTCAGTGTCAGTGGAACCGTACCCCAGTGAGAGTCAGTGTCTGTGGAACTGCACCCCAGTGAGAGTCAGTGTCAGTGGAACCGTACCCCAGTGAGAGTCAGTGTCTGTGGAACTGCACCCCAGTGAGAGTCAGTGTGTGTGGAACCCGTACCCCAGTGAGAGTCAGTGTATGTGGAACCCTTACCCCAATGAGAGTCAGTCTGTGTGGAACCCGTACCCCAGTGAGGGTCAGTGTGTGTGGAACCCGTACCCCAGTGAGAGTCAGTCTGTGTGGAACCCGTACCCCAGTGAGAGTCAGTGTCTGTGGAACTGTACCACAGTTAGAGTCAGTGTGTGTGGAACCCGTACCCCAGTGAGAGTCAGTGTGTGTGGAACCCGTACCCCAGTGAGAGTCAGTGTCTGTGGAACCCGAACCCCAGTGAGAGTCAGTGTGCGTGGAACCCGTACCCGAGTGAGAGTCAGTGTGTGTGGAACCCGTACCCCACTGAGAGTCAGTGTGTGGAACCCGTACCCCAGTGAGAGTCAGTTTCTGTGGAACTGTACCCCAGTGAGAGTCAGTGTGTGTGGAACTGTACCCCAGTGAGAGTCAGTGTGTGTGGAACCCGTACCCCAGTGAGAGTTCGTGTGTGTGGAACCCGTGACCAAGTGAGAGTCAGTGCCTGTGGAACCCGTACCCTAGTGAGAGTCAGTGCCCGTGGAACCCGTACCCCAGTGAGAGTCAGTGTGTGTGGAACCCGTACCCCAGTGAGAGTCAGTGTGTGGAATCCATACCCCAGTGAGAGTCAGTGTGTGTGGAACCCATACCCCAGTGAGAGTCAGTGTGTGTGGAACCCGTACCCCAGTGAGAGTCAGTGTCTGTGATACCCGTACCCCAGTGAGAGTCAGTGTGTGTGGAACCCGTACCCCAGTGAGAGTCAGTGTCTGTGGAACCCGAACCCCAGTGAGAGTCAGTGTGCGTGGAACCCGTACCCGAGTGAGAGTCAGTGTGTGTGGAACCCGTACCCCACTGAGAGTCAGGGTGTGGAACCCGTACCCCAGTGAGAGTCAGTGTCTGTGGAACTGTACCCCAGTGAGAGTCAGTGTGTGTGGAACCCGTACCCCAGTGAGAGTCAGTGTCTGTGGAACTGTACCCCAGTGAGAGTCAGTGTCAGTGGAACCCGTACCCCAGTGAAAGTCAGTGTCTGTGGAACCCCAACCCCAGTGAGAGTCAGTGTGTGTGGAACCCGTACCCAGTGAGAGTCAGTGTGTGTGGAACCCGTACCCCAGTGAGAGTCAGTGTCTGTGGAACCCGTACCCCAGTGAGAGTCAGTGCTGTGGAACCCGTACCCCAGTGAGAGTCAGTGTCTGTGGAACCCGTACCCCAGTGAGAGTCAGTGTCTGTGGAACCCGTACCCCAGTGAGAGTCAGTGTCTGTGGAACCCGTACCCCAGTGAGAGTCAGTGTGTGTGGAACCCGTACCCCAGTGAGAGTCAGTGTCTGTGGAACCCGTACCCCAGTGAGAGTCAGTGTCTGTGGAACCCGTACCCCAGTGAGAGTCAGTGTGTGTGGAACCCGTACCCCAGTGAGAGTCAGTGTGTGTGGAACCCGTACCCCAGTGAGAGTCAGTGTGTGTGGAACCCGTACCCCAGTGAGAGTCAGTGTCTGTGGAACCCGTACCCCAGTGAGAGTCAGTGTGTGTGGAACCCGTACCCCAGTGAGAGTCAGTGTGTGTGGAACCCGTACCCCAGTGAGAGTCAGTGTGTGTGGAACCCGTACCCCAGTGAGAGTCAGTGTGTGTGGAACCCGTACCCCAGTGAGAGTCAGTGTGTGTGGAACCCGTACCCCAGTGAGAGTCAGTGTCTGTGGAACCCGTACCCCAGTGAGAGTCAGTGTGTGTGGAACCCGTACCCCAGTGAGAGTCAGTGTGTGTGGAACCCGTACCCCAGTGAGAGTCAGTGTCTGTGGAACCCGTACCCCAGTGAGAGTCAGTGTCTGTGGAACCCGTACCCCAGTGAGAGTCAGTGTGTGTGGAACCCGTACCCCAGTGAGAGTCAGTGTGTGGAACCCGTACCCCAGTGAGAGTCAGTGTCTGTGGAACCTGTACCCCAGTGAGAGTCAGTGCTGTGGAACCCGTACCCCAGTGAGAGTCAGTGTCAGTGGAACCGTACCCCAGTGAGAGTCAGTGTCTGTGGAACTGCACCCCAGTGAGAGTCAGTGTGTGTGGAACCGTACCCCAGTGAGAGTCAGTGTCTGTGGAACCCGTACCCCAGTGAGAGTCAGTGTGTGTGGAACCCGTACCCCAGTGAGAGTCAGTGTGTGTGGAACCCGTACCCCAGTGAGAGTCAGTCTGTGTGGAACCCGTACCCCAGTGAGAGTCAGTGTCTGTGGAACCGTACCCCAGTGAGAGTCAGTGTGTGGAACCCGTACCCCAGTGAGAGTCAGTGTGTGTGGAACCGTACCCCAGTGAGAGTCAGTGTGTGTGGAACCCGTACCCCAGTGAGAGTCAGTGTGTGGAACCCGTACCCCAGTGAGAGTCAGTGTCTGTGGAACCCGTACCCCAGTGAGAGTCAGTGTCTGTGGAACCCGTACCCCAGTGAGAGTCAGTGTGTGTGGAACCCGTACCCCAGTGAGAGTCAGTGTGTGTGGAACCCGTACCCCAGTGAGAGTCAGTGTGTGTGGAACCCGTACCCCAGTGAGAGTCAGTGTGTGTGGAACCCGTACCCCAGTGAGAGTCAGTGTGTGTGGAACCCGTACCCCAGTGAGAGTCAGTGTGTGTGGAACCCGTACCCCAGTGAGAGTCAGTGTCTGTGGAACCCGTACCCCAGTGAGAGTCAGTGTGTGTGGAACCCGTACCCCAGTGAGAGTCAGTGTGTGTGGAACCCGTACCCCAGTGAGAGTCAGTGTGTGTGGAACCCGTACCCCAGTGAGAGTCAGTGTCTGTGGAACCCGTACCCCAGTGAGAGTCAGTGTCTGTGGAACCCGTACCCCAGTGAGAGTCAGTGTGTGTGGAACCCGTACCCCAGTGAGAGTCAGTGTGCTGTGGAACCGTACCCCAGTGAGAGTCAGTGTGTGTGGAACCCGTACCCCAGTGAGAGTCAGTGTCTGTGGAACCCGTACCCCAGTGAGAGTCAGTGTGTGTGGAACCCGTACCCCAGTGAGAGTCAGTGTGTGGAACCCGTACCCCAGTGAGAGTCAGTGTCTGTGGAACTGTACCCCAGTGAGAGTCAGTGCCTGTGGAACCCGTACCCCAGTGAGAGTCAGTGTCTGTGGAACCCGTACCCCAGTGAGAGTCAGTGTCTGTGGAACCCGTACCCCAGTGAGAGTCAGTGTGTGTGGAACCCGTACCCCAGTGAGAGTCAGTGTCTGTGGAACCCGTACCCCAGTGAGAGTCAGTGTGTGTGGAACCCGTACCCCAGTGAGAGTCAGTGTCTGTGGAACCCGTACCCCAGTGAGAGTCAGTGTGTGTGGAACCCGTACCCCAGTGAGAGTCAGTGTGTGTGGAACCCGTACCCCAGTGAGAGTCAGTGTGTGTGGAACCCGTACCCCAGTGAGAGTCAGTGTCTGTGGAACCTGTACCCCAGTGAGAGTCAGTGTGTGTGGAACCCGTACCCCAGTGAGAGTCAGTGTGTGTGGAACCCGTACCCCAGTGAGAGTCAGTGTCTGTGGAACCCGTACCCCAGTGAGAGTCAGTGTGTGTGGAACCCGTACCCCAGTGAGAGTCAGTGTGTGTGGAACCCGTACCCCAGTGAGAGTCAGTGTGTGGAACCCGTACCCCAGTGAGAGTCAGTGTCTGTGGAACTGTACCCCAGTGAGAGTCAGTGTGTGTGGAACCGTACCCCAGTGAGAGTCAGTGTGTGTGGAACCCGTACCCCAGTGAGAGTCAGTGTGTGTGGAACCCGTACCCAGTGAGAGTCAGTGTCTGTGGAACCCGTACCCCAGTGAGAGTCAGTGTCGTGGAACCCGTACCCCAGTGAGAGTCAGTGTGTGTGGAACCCGTACCCCAGTGAGAGTCAGTGTGTGGAACCCGTACCCCAGTGAGAGTCAGTGTGTGTGGAACCCGTACCCCAGTGAGAGTCAGTGTGTGTGGAACCCGTACCCCAGTGAGAGTCAGTGTCTGTGGAACCCGTACCCCAGTGAGAGTCAGTGTGTGTGGAACCCGTACCCCAGTGAGAGTCAGTGTCTGTGGAACCCGTACCCCAGTGAGAGTCAGTGTGCGTGGAACCCGTACCCAGTGAGAGTCAGTGTGTGTGGAACCCGTACCCCAGTGAGAGTCAGTGTGTGGAACCCGTACCCCAGTGAGAGTCAGTGTCTGTGGAACCGTACCCCAGTGAGAGTCAGTGTGTGTGGAACCCGTACCCCAGTGAGAGTCAGTGTCTGTGGAACTGTACCCCAGTGAGAGTCAGTGTCTGTGGAACCCGTACCCCAGTGAGAGTCAGTGTCTGTGGAACCCGTACCCCAGTGAGAGTCAGTGTGTGTGGAACCCGTACCCCAGTGAGAGTCAGTGTGTGTGGAACCCGTACCCCAGTGAGAGTCAGTGTCTGTGGAACCCGTACCCCAGTGAGAGTCAGTGTGTGTGGAACCCGTACCCCAGTGAGAGTCAGTGTCTGTGGAACCCGTACCCCAGTGAGAGTCAGTGTCTGTGGAACCCGTACCCCAGTGAGAGTCAGTGTGTGTGGAACCCGTACCCCAGTGAGAGTCAGTGTGTGGAACCCGTACCCCAGTGAGAGTCAGTGTCTGTGGAACTGTACCCCAGTGAGAGTCAGTGTCTGTGGAACCCGTACCCCAGTGAGAGTCAGTGTGTGTGGAACCCGTACCCCAGTGAGAGTCAGTGTGTGTGGAACCCGTACCCCAGTGAGAGTCAGTGTCTGTGGAACCCGTACCCCAGTGAGAGTCAGTGTCTGTGGAACCCGTACCCCAGTGAGAGTCAGTGTGTGTGGAACCCGTACCCCAGTGAGAGTCAGTGTGCGTGGAACCGTACCCCAGTGAGAGTCAGTGTGTGTGGAACCCGTACCCCAGTGAGAGTCAGTGTCTGTGGAACCCGTACCCCAGTGAGAGTCAGTGTGTGTGGAACCCGCACCCCAGTGAGAGTCAGTGTGTGGAACCCGTACCCCAGTGAGAGTCAGTGTCTGTGGAACCGTACCCCAGTGAGAGTCAGTGCTGTGGAACCCGTACCCCAGTGAGAGTCAGTGTCAGTGGAACCGTACCCCAGTGAGAGTCAGTGTCTGTGGAAC
>JASTWF010002116.1:0-38233 GCA_030390025.1 Squalus acanthias | reverse complement strand
CAGCAGTCTGCTTTTGAGGGGAGCTGGTGAAAGGGCAGCACTGTGATACCAAGCAGTAGGTGGAGGGACCAGGAAAGCAAGTGTGGTATAAGGAATGATGGTGTGAGACTAGGAGGGAGCGGCCAGTTTAACTGTGAGGCTTCTCTTTTTTTTATTCAAAGTGGTCTGGAGCAGGTGCACATTCAGAGGGCAGAGAGAGATTCTGACTCTGGTAGAGAAGCAATTGTCCGTGGCCCAAGGGAGACCCAGGCAAATGATTTCAGCAGCTGTCAAGAGGGCTTGTGGTGGTTTGCTCTTGCCACAGAAGAGGAGAATCCATGGTACTAAATACAGCCTCCATAAATATGAGAAAAAGACCAACAGCATTCTGCAACTAATCCTGAACCACAAAACCAATTTTTATTCAAAATGCCAAAAAAAAAAGTGCTTTCTTGACAATAACAGCCTATTATTAAGACCGACAGCAGCTGAACAGTGACTCTGGAAGCTGTTGCATCAGGTTTTCCTGGGAACATTCTGCCCCTGAACTGTTAGAGGGGCATTTCACTGCCAGGTGGAAGGTTTTCCTGCCCCCCCCCACCCTCCGAGATGTGCCCCAATTAAGGGAGAGGGACAGGCCTTTAGCTTTCTAAATCTTAACAAGTACGATGGTTGTCCTGAGTATTTTTCTCCTCATTTCCCGAACGTCTCCCTTTGTATGTCTTGTGAAGTGAAATGCTTTGTATTAATATTAGTGGCTTCTAAACTTGTTGCACAAAGCAGTATTGGTAATTTTTATTTTTGCACAGGAAAAAACACCAATGCAATTCAGCTTGCTGTTGCTTCATACTAATATCTTGCTGTAATGTATTGGCCATATGTGCATCAGTTTGACCACAAACTGAGGTACAAAAGGTTTTGTTTTAAAATTAGCCCTGTGTTATCTGATTCCTTCATTCCGATTTTTTTCCAGGTACAGGAAGTGGTTGATTTCCTATCAGGCAGTCATTGTAAAATATTTTCCTGTATATTTTCCTTAGCCAGAAGGACTTATCCATTCGAGTACTAAACCCTCTCTATAATGCTTCTCTTGAGTGTCCAAAAAGCACGGTTTAAAGGAATAAGTTGTCCAAAGGGTTTTGTACATGCTATGTTATAATGAGGCTTAAACAATGCACGTCTGTTAGAGGTTGTGGTATGTTGGACAGTCTTAAAGTGGAGCCGGGATTAACGGGAAATACTTTTGTATCTGTCAAAACTGCGAATATTCTTTGTTCCATTCCCAATGTTTTTACTTTGAAAGATTTCATCTTTTTACATTGGTTTCTTCTGTGTTATTCTTTGATATGTTCTATCACAAGTGAAAATCTTTAGTTGGTAACTAATGTATTTGGAAAATTGCCAATGTTGTTTTGTATTTTCCTCCCACAGAGTCCGTCCACAGTCAGCCAAAGAGAAGATCGAGGGATGCCATATCTGCACATTGGTTACACCTGGGGAGCCACAAGTCATCCTGGGAAAAGACAAGGCTTTCACATTTGACTTTATGTTTGATATAGATGCCAGGCAAGATGAGCTCTATAAATCTTGTGTGCACAATCTTGTGGAAGGATGCTTTGAAGGTTATAATGCAACAGTGTTTGCTTATGGACAGGTAAGAATTAAATACGAATGTGCCAGGAAGATAATGGCATATTAGCAAAAGAAAGTGAGGTGATGAATCATGTGTATTACATTTTGCAAGATTTCATAATAAATACCAGGCACTGTATTACAAGGCTGTAGTTCACTCAAGGGTTCCAGTGACCTACCTCATAAGTACTTGATTGGGGGACTGGCTAGTGCATGGGGACGAACAGTGTTATGTCATCACAATCCTTAACCCATCAGTGTAGATGAATCAACTCCAAAATGTGCCTGCTATGACATAAACTGACTGCAAAAACACAACAAGAAATAAAAATAGAATTTAGCTGCAGTAAAAAATTCCATAGTGTGTGTGTATAATATACAATAAGATACATAGGAGTAATGTTTTTGACAAGATTGCGATGCTTTGTCAAGAAAAATGTACTGTGAAAATGAAATCTGGTGAAATTTTTCAAAAGGATCAGTATTTGCAATTATATGACTTAAAAATGACACATCTCTGTACAATATAATCAGATAATGATCTCATGTGAATGAGAATAAACTCCAGATAAAAACCTTGGTACTAAGTGATGTGGTGCTACACAGACACTGACTGCTTCATCTAGTCAAAGACAATGTGCACCACATGTGATTTATCCTGGGGTGGGGTTTTTCTGAACAGTTTGAACAGATGGGGTTTGCCTCCCATCTGATTTAAATCCCTGTATTGAAAGCCTTGTAAAAGTGGGCGCCGCCAATTGTTGAGCATCAGTATTCTACCTTGAATTGTTTCATGAGATTTCCATCTTATGTTACTTTTTCTTCTGCTTCTAGACTGGTTCTGGGAAGACCTACACCATGGGCACAGGGTTTGATGTGAACATGACCGTGGAAGAGCAAGGAATAATTCCACGTGCAGTCAAGCATCTTTTTGAAGGAATTGCAGAGCGAAAGCGAGCTGCTCAGGACCAAGAAAAACAGCCACCAGAGTTTAAAGTCACTGCCCAGTTTCTGGAGGTAGGTCAACAGATTCAATGGCCCAAAAATTAGTCTCACTACGCGAGAGTACGCACTGTGTACTCTCGCGTATTCTGTCTCCAATTGCCGGTTTTCTGCATGCACTGCGCATGCGCTGAAAACCGGCACTTGGTGATTTCAAAAGGGGGCGGTTCCTAGGTGAACCGCGTGCGCGCTACAGGCTGCGCGCACGCAGTGCACTTAGTGCTTTGAACGCGCAGGTAAGCATGGAAGATTTTGCACATAAAGAAAGGAGGCGTAAGACCCTCTTTTAACAAGGTAAGTAGTTAATTAAGTATTATTTTGAATTTTTTTCAACAGGTATATCTTTTTTAGAGACTTTAAAGAAAGGTAAGTTTATTTTTATAACTTTTAAAAAGATTTTAAATTTTTTCAAAAATTAAATTTTTTGTTTAAAATGGTTAATTTATTTAACTATACTTATTTTATTAATGTGATGGTTTTTTAAAAAATTGAATTGAGGTTTAGCTGTTCTTTTGGGGGGGGTATAGTATTCATAGCTTTCACAGCCCTTGCTGTGAAAACTATGAATGAAAGATGGTGTGCTGCCATTGGCTCTAACTGAATCACGTGATCCCACAGCTCGCACGAATTAACTGCGTCTGTGGGATACGCACACACTGCACAGCTGCTGTCTAGAAACTCAAGTTCGTGCGAGCTCGGAAGGAAAAGGCAGGCGCGCAGTGAGATATCGCGGGGAAGCCTTACCCCCGCAGGAAGGCTCCGTCTTTAATTTCTGGGCCATTATATTTTACCAAAAAGTTCAGGGGCCTCAATGCATTTGCATATATCAACATCTTTTAATTCAGTTAAGTGTAAATTTAGTGAAGCTGGTGCCTTGTATTAAAAAATCATCATTTCAGTCTGGGTTCATTCTATACCTGAAGATTCAGATCAGACTGTGCAGGTTGGGCTTCTGCTGTTAAGTGGTATCCTTGAATTAATATAGATTTAGCTCAATTCCCAGGCAATTGAGGTCTGTCCCACATGTATGCCTGTGACCACACAGGATCTGTATTGTTCCACATTGTGCACATTTACTGTCTCTCATCATGGAAGAAAGGGGCATTAAGTGCTGTTCTGCACGTTTACAGAAATAAAAAACTGTACAAGAATAGGAACTGAATAAAGTCAAAAGTGTAAAAAATCAACCTAATCCAATATTTTCTTCAATTCACAAAAATAAATAAAATAACATCGGTCCTGAATTTTCTCCGGGTCTGGAATGTACCTAGGGAGTAATCCAGGCGAACAAAAACGTATGAGGATGGGAAATGGGGTGAAACACTGGGTCTTTACCCCTTAGATAGTTATGAGGGACTGAGGGTGAGTGGTAGTCCCTTCTCTCTCTCTCTCTCTCTCTCTCTCTCTCTCTCTCTCTCTTAGGCAGTCCCTCGGAACCGAGGATGACTTGCTTCCACATTAAAAATGAGTTCTCAGGTGACTGATGAGTCCAATGTGGGACCTACAGTCTCTGTCACAGGTGGGGCAGACGGTGGTCGAAGGGGCAGGTGGGTAGGGTGCTTGGGTTGACGTGTGCTGCTTGCGCTTGGCTTCCGCTTGCTCCCGGTGTTCGGCGCCTTGCCGGAAGCTTCTCTTCCACTTTGTGCGGTCTTGGGCCAGGGATTCCCAGGTGTCGGTGGAGTTGTTGCACTTTTTCAAGGAGGCTTTGAGGGTGTCCTTGAAGCGTTTCCTCTGCCCACCTGGGGCTCTCTTGCCGTGTCGGAGCTCCGAGTAAAGCGCTTGTTTTGGGAGTCTCGTACCGGGCATGCGGACGATGTGACCCGTCCATCGGAGCTGATCGAGCGTGGTCAAAGCTTCGATGCTGGGGATGTTAGCCTGAGCGAGAACGCTGACATTGGTGCGCCTATCCTGCCAATGGATTTGCAGGATCTTGCGGAGGCAGCGTTGGTGGTACCTCTCCAGTGCTTTGAGGTGCCTGCTGTACATGGTCCATATCTCTGAGGCATACAGCAGGGCAGGTATCACTGCTGCTCTGTAGACCATGAGCTTAGTGCCGGGTTTGAGGTCCTGGTCTTCAAACACTCTCTTCCTCAGGCGACCGAAGGCTGCACTGGCACACTGAAGGCGGTGTTGGACTTCGTCATCGATGTCTGCCCTTGTTGACAGTAGGCTCCCGAGGTATGGAAAGTGGTCCACGTTGTCCAAGGCCTTGCCGTGGATTTTGATAATCGGGGGGCAGTACTGTGTGGCGGGGGCAGGTTGGTAGAGGACCTTTGTCTTACGGATGTTTAGTGTAAGGCCCATGCGCTCGTACGCTTCGGTGAAGGTGTTGACGATGGTTTGGAGTTCGACCTCCGAGTGAGCGCAGACGCAAGCATCGTCTGCATACTGTAATTCGATGACAGAGGATGGGACGACCTTGGATCTGGACTGGAGGCGATGGAGGTTGAACAGTTTCCCGTTCATTCTGTAAATTAGCTCCACTGCAGCGGGGAGCTTACTGAGGGTGAGATGGAGCATTGCAGCAAGGAAGATTGAGAAGAGCGTTGGTGCGATGATACAGCCTTGCTTGACCCCGGTCCGTACGTGAATTGGGTCTGTGATGGAACCATTGGTCAGGATCACAGCTTGCATGTCGTCGTGAAGCAGGCGGAGGATGGTGACAAACTTTTGAGGGCAGCCGAATTTGAGGAGGACACTCCATAATCCCTCATGGTTGACGGTGTCGAAGGCCTTTGTGAGATCAAAGGCGGCCATGTACAGCAGTTGGTGCTGTTCCCTGCATTTCTCTTGTAATTGATGCGCGGTGAAGATCATGTCCATTGTGCCCCTTAGTGGGCGGAATCCGCATTGCAACTCTGGGAGAAGCTCTTCGGCCACTGGGAGAAGGCGATTGAGGAGAATTCTTGCGATGACTTTCCCTGTGGCAGACAGCAGGGAAACTCCTCTGTAATTATCGCAATCGGACTTGTCACCTTTCTTGAAGATGGTCACAATTACGGTGTCTCTGAGATCCCCTGGCATGCTCTCTTCCTTCCAGATAAAAGAAATGAGTTCATGAATTCGTGCCAGTAGTGCTTCTCCGCCATGCTTTAGTGCCTCGGCAGGGATTCCATCTGCTCCTGAGGCTTTGTTGTTCTTCAGTTGTTGGATGGCCTTTTCAACCTCATGCCAGGCTGGGGTTGTGCTGAGCTGGTAGCAGGTAGCATGTTGCGGGATGGAGTTGAGGACACTTGCGTCGAAGACAGAGTCTCGGTTAAGGAGATCTTCGAAGTGCTCCTTTCAGCGGGCACTGACTGCCTCTCTCCTTGATGAGTACCTCTCCGTTCTTGGCCCGCAGTGGGGTAGGGCCTTGGGTGCTTGGGCCGTAGATGGTCTTGACTGCGCTAAAGAATCCACGCACATCGTGGTTGTCGGCTAGCTGCTGGATCTCCTGCGCTTTCTCCACCCACCATCTGTTCTTTAGGTCGCGAGTTTTTTCTATGACCTCGGCCTTCAGGCATCTGTAGAGCTGCTTTCTTGCTCTCGAGTTGTGTTGCTGTTTCCAGATCAGGAATGCCTTGCGCTTGCGGCTTATTAGCTCCTGGATCTCCTGGTCGTTCTCGTTGAACCAGTCTTGGTGTTTCCTGGTCGAGTGACCGAGCGTCTCTTCACAGGTGCTGATTATGGAGTCCTTGAGTGCAGACCAGGCACTGTGGACACTCTGTGTCTCTGAATCACTGGGAGTCGTCAGGTTGTTTTTGAGGCGCAGGCTGAATAGGGCTTTCTTAGCGGGGTCTTTGAGTGCTCCAGTGTTGATTTTCCTGCGGTATTGTTTCTGTTGCCGCCGCTGTTTTGGGGCTACATTGATGGAGATGACAGAGCGGATTAGGCGGTGGTCTGTCCAGCAGTCGTCAGCTCCTGTCATGGCGCGGGTGATGCGGGCGTCCTTGCGGTCCCTCGCTCGGACGATGACGTAGTCCAGCAGATGCCAGTGCTTGGAGCGAGGGTGCTGCCATGAAGCCTTGTAATTGTCTCTCTGACGGAACAAGGTGTTGGTTATGAGAAGGCCATGTTCTAAGCATTTCGACAGGAGGAGAGTTCCGTTGGAGTTGGCTTTCCCTACCCCCTCTCTGCTGATCACACCTCCCCAAAGGTCTGTGTCCTTTCCAACTCTGGCGTTAGTTGCCAAGGAGGATCAGCTTGTCGCCCGTTGGGACTCGGGACAGCGATTATTTGAGACTGGAGTAGAATTCCTCTTTGGTCTTGTCTGTGGCTTCCAGTGCTGGGGCGTACATACTGATGACCATTGCGCACTGGTTCCGGGCTAGGGTGAGCCGAGAGTCATGAGGTGCTCGTTTATACCACTAGGGGCGTCTCTGAGATGCCCAACTCGTTCATTTTTTATGGCGAAGCCTACCCCATGGAGGCGGTGATCTTCTTCAGGTTTGCCTTTCCAGAAGAAGGTGTAGCCACCACCTTGCTCCTTGAGCTGGCCTTCCCCTGCCCGCCGGGTCTCACTTAGGGCGGCGATGTTGATGTCGAAACGTCTGAGCTCCCGGGCAACGATAGCAGTACGGCGTTCCGGTCTGTCGCTGTTGGGGTTGTCCATGAGGGTCCTGACGTTCCAGGTCCCGAACTTGATTTTAAAGGGTGGAAGATGCATGTGCGTGAATTCTTTTAACGTGGGGTGGCCGTTGCACACCAGCTACCACACGGGCTTGACAGAGCAAGGTCTTGGTCCAATGGCAAGGGGATCCAAGACGATTGGAGACCAGGCTCTGTTACAACGGCCTAGCGCGCGCACACACACACACACACACACACACACACACACACACACACACACACATACTCACTCCTACTGTCCTCCTCCCTCCTTCCCGCAGGTCCTCTCTGCCTGGGTTTCGTAGGATGCATTGTGGTCCCCCCGACCCCGCTGCGCTTGGAAGCCAGAAGAAGGCGGGACCAGTAGGATGACCTGATATGCTGGAATTCCCACTCTTTCTCTGCTCCCCAGTGTAAATGGGACTCAAGTGTGTTCTAGGCTGGAGCAATGGTTTAAAGAGAAATTTATGACTCCGCGTAAATGACCCTCTTGTAAAGGAGGCTGATTTATAAAGATATTGCAGTTGGATGTACTATCTTCTTCCAATGGTAGTTGGCCAGTGCTGCTGCATTTTAATCCCCTCCCCACCACCGCTCCACATGGGTACCCAAGATGTGCTGACATACTGGTAGGGGCATCCGCTTATATTATACTAATTGCCTGACCCCAGAAGCTCCAGTAGGATCAGGCTTCCAGATCACCAACTGGGTGCCATCCCTGCTCTGCCATCATTATGGCAGCAGATTGGAATTGAGGATTTTACGTCTCATTACGCTGAGAATTTTGAAATATTATAAGTAAATTAGAGCAGTCTAATTGAGATATTCCAAAAATGTCGTGAGGTTTGCCTTCAGACCTGTGTTTGAAGATGTATTGTATTATTTTGCAGCTTTACAATGAAGAGATACTGGATCTATTTGACAGCACACGCGATCTGGATTCACGGCACAGGAAATCAAACATTAAAATTCATGAAGATGCCAATGGAATAATTTACACCAGTGGGGTTGTCTCGCGAATTGTTAATTCAGAACAAGAGGTTAGTGCGCAAAAACAACTGGGCATATTGTAATTCATGTAGTATTTCTGATGGATCATTTAAAAGGTTTTTAGATCAATCATGTTCATGAATAATTTAAAACAAATTTGCCTGTCTAGTCCTGGTTCTAGTTCTTGTGCTCTATTTTAGTGGCTGCTGTTTAAAATGTTGATAAGATGTATGTGTGTATTGGGGAGGCGGGGGGGGGGGGGGGGGGGGTAATGGCAATCATGCTATGGGAGAGAACAGAGAATCGGCTTTCTGCAGAGGAGGTTGGCGGCAGTGAATGTATTGTGATCAACCATGAGGTTAATGAAAGTTGACTTGCCCTGTCAAGAGCAGGAACCAGCGTTCTTTAGTCGCTCAGCCTTCCTCATGACCTAGATTATTTTTTCTTCTTTGACCTATGCTATTTTCAGTTTGGCGTGGTGACCTGTAGATGCATTGGACCTGACAGGGCTGTTCTAAGTCTAACATTGACTTTGTTTGTGTGTGGCTTGGATGGGTCGGTACTATGTTACATTTTTCAAGTGATGCACCTTGAGACACTGTATCCATATATGGATTAAAACTTCCATTTTTAAAGTTACAAAATATAATTTGAATAGACTTTTGGCAATACTGACTGTACATCCACGTGAGGAAAAACACTGCGGCCAAGTGTCTCACCTCCTGACTCCCCAAAGCCTTTCCACCATCTACAAGGCACAAGTAAGAATGTGATGGAATACTCTCCACTTGCCTGGATGAGTGCAGCTCCAACAACACTCAAGAAGCTCGACACCATCCACGACAAAGTAGCTTGCTTGATTGGCACCCCATCCACCACCTTAAACATTCACTCCCGCCACCACCGGCGTACCGTGGCTGCAGTGTGTACCATCTACAAGATGCACTGCAGCAACTCGCCAAGGCTTCTTCGGCAGCACCTCCCAAACCCGTGCCCTCTACCACCTAGAAGGACAAGGGCAGCAGGCGCATGGAAACACCACCACCTTCAAGTTCCCCGCCAAGTCACACACCATCTTGACTTGGAAGTATATCGCCGATCCTTCATCGTCGCTGGGTCAAAATCCTGGAAATCCCTCCCTAACAGCACTGTGGGAGTACCTTCACCACACGGACTGCAGCAGTTCAAGAAGGCGGCTCACCACCACCTTCTCAAGGGCAATTAGGGATGGGCAATAAATGCTGGCCTTGCCAGCGACGCCCAGATCCCATGAATGAATTTTAAAAAAACTTTTATTTTTAATAATTTTTCTTCTACCTTTTTATGTGGAGGAAAGTAAAGTAGATGTGTGTACCATATTGTGATGTCTTATGATGTGTTAAATTTGATGGCTAATTTTTTTCCAGTTTGCTTCCCCTCTCTGCCTGAAGGCGTTGAATCTTGCTGGGGTTTGGTTCCACTGGGACCATCAGCCCTCGGGTAGCTTGCCCAAATGCCCATTCCTCAGTGAGTATTGGTCGGCTGTTCAACAATGCAAAGCATGACTGTTGAACCCGATCCTGTGTTCTCCCAATGTCCGTAGATGTACGGTTTCCAGCAGGGGATAGATAGTGCGAAGGAATTGGGAGCTGAAAATCTGACTGACTCTTCTTCCCCTCCAGACTTTAAGCACACTGAGGCTAGTTGTAGAAATCTGCCTATTGCTCCATTTAAGATTAGCTAATTCAGTCGAGACTGAGAATCAAACCTGGGACCTTCCCTTCCAAGGTTTAGTACTGCATCTAACAGTGCTTCTACCCACCAGGTTATCGGAGTAGCTTCTAATTTGTATTTGAGTGGATTTTTATCGAAACCTCCTCAAAACCACCTATAATGAGACCTAATTAAAATAAATCAAGTAATTATATGGCATGTATTTGTATTATTTTTTATAATTTAGCTGTAGAGTTGGAATATTTATTTTCTGTATCCTTGTACATATTTCTAATTTAATCTGAAAATAAAATTCACTAGGAGTTAATTGTTCCTTTTTTGGATTCCATTTCACTGGCATTTTTAGTTTTAATAGAACTAATTATCTCACTGCTGAGTTTATTTGAAATTCTTTTGTGCCTGTCTTTAATTGGTTGATATTTCAGCTTACATACTTACTCTGAAGTGGAAATGCTCGTTTGAGGAAGATAACTTCCGTGAATTTAAGCAAGCGAATAAGGTCTCGAGACCGTGAATACTGTTTTTCTCATTCAGTGTCTTTTTGGAGTTTGGGACCAGAACGTTAGCAATGGCCGGTTGCCAACTGGCCATTATCACAGATAATTACCAATCACCAAATAGGCTTGACAGAAGTTAATAGTTGTAAGAGAGTTAGGACCTCTCTTTCTCTATACAATAGAGAGGTCCTCTATTGTTATGAACATGACATCTCTTTAGAACTGCAGAGAGCAGCTAACAGTACTTTTCCCTTCTCCATGGTTTTGATAGCCCCATTTGGGAATGCCCAGTCGTGTCGACGTGGTTTGTGACCTTAATTCAAGGCAGCAGGAAGCTGGTGAAAGGATGATTACTCTTCTTATCTTTGTTTTGCAGATGATACAGTGCTTGAAGCTGGGCGCTCTTGCTCGCACCACTGCAAGCACACAGATGAATGCCGAGAGTTCCCGCTCCCATGCTATTTTCACAATCCACATCTGTCAAATGAGGATCTGCTCCAGCCAAGATATGGTATAGTTCCCCAGACACGGCTAATGCTGAATAGTAATTCTGGGCTAAAATAGAGGAGTGGTTTTTGCAGTTCAGTGAAACCTTGCTGGGTGTTGCTGTATTATAAAAGTGCAGCCGATGAAAGATATGCAAGTCTCCTTCCGTTGGCACCACTGCCGAGTTTAAAATCCCTGAAGTTTTGGGATCTGACCGCATCGTGGACCTCAAAATGATAAATCTACCATCAGATTAAGGGAGCCAGTAAAGTAAACACATGAAACCAATCCTTACACTTAGACTCTGTTAAGCAATTTGGTCTACCGATTACAGTACATAGCAGAGTCCACTGGGACAAGTAAGATTTAAAAGGGGGAGAACAGTGACAAAGATCTCTCTTCCTAAACAGGAACAGTGGAAAATGGGCACATCATAATAGCAATGAATATTGTGATTTCAATTTTTTTTTTTTTACAATAAGCTCTTTGTTTCACTGAATCCCCTTCATTTGCGATCTAGTATCTCCATTTTATTGATAGTTTCTGCCTTTTTCTGTTTTAACCCACCTTTTTCCTTCGCACATACTTTAGCCATCATAGCCCAGCATTTAGGCTTGAGCAACTTGCACATTAAGCTTCACCAGTTAGTTTGTGTTTCAAAGCTATGAAAATCATGTGAATGATACAGAACGATTTATAGAAAGATTTGTGAGAAAATGAGAATGAAAGCTATTAATAGACACAATAAACATTCAAAACAGTTCTAGCAACAAGGACTTCATCCCATTTTGAGAAAATCTGAATGATCAGAAGTGGGCATTAAGCCTTTTCGTGTTAACTATACTAGAAATAAAGAAAGACTTATATTAATATAGCGCCTTTCACGACCACCGGTCGTCTCAAAGCGCTTTACAACCAATGAAGTACTTTTTTGGAGTGTAGTCACTGTTGTAATGTGGGAAACGCGGCAGCCAATTTGCACACAGCAAGCTCCCACAAACAGCAATGTGATAATGACCAGATAATCTGTTTTAGTGATGTTGATTGAGGGATAAATATTGGCCAGGACACCGGGGAGAACTCCCCTTGCTCTTCTTCGAAATAGTGCCGTGGGATCTTTTACGTCCACCTGAGAGAGCAGACGGGGCCTCGGTTTAACGTCTCATCTGAAAGACGGCACCTCCGACAGTGCAGCACTAGAGACCTGAACAGGACTTTTTGAATCTGGTGTGTGGGCGATCACTAAGTAATCTTAACTGATACGAAACCATGTTTGCAAATAATTAACTTAATATGTCATACAGATCACTTTGAGATATGTGAAAACATGAAAGGTGTTAGCCAAATGAAAGTCATTCTTTTTAGAAAATTCCACTTAAATCACTGTGTTTGTATCACTGTAACTGTCTACTCTTCAGGTGAATGGTGAGGTGAATGGAGTGGCCCATGAATCACAACCAGTGAATGAGTATGAAACACTTACAGCCAAATTCCATTTTGTTGACCTCGCTGGTTCGGAAAGGCTGAAGCGCACTGGAGCAACAGGAGAGAGGGCCAAAGAAGGCATTTCTATCAACTGTGGTCTGGTAAGGAGGAAAACAAAAACTGCTTAATTTCCTCACTCTCATTTAAATTCACCACTGAATATGTTATCCCAACGTATGGAAAGTTTTTGATATTTCTGTGAGCGTCAGGTTGTGTTTCGAATCATTAGCATTAGGAACCCTGCTCTTTAATGCACTCCCATAATGAGTCTTTTGTGGTTCATGCTGGTACAAATCCAATAATAATACTTGTTTTTTAAAAAAAAACCTATAAAAGGAGCATGGGTGCTGTGTTGCATTTGTTAGCCTGTCCATAAACTGATATCCACTGTGCTCCTACTCAATGCGCTCCGTGGAGTTGAACCATCCCTTTGCTGCAATCTAAAAGGACAGCCCGTAGAGGGAAAGTGCCGGACTGCCTAGCACATGTCTGTGACCCCAGCTACACAGGACAGGAACTGCTGCAGGGCAAATATTTGCACTTGCTGCTGTGTATTGTAAATTTAAACGGAATATATGCCAAAACTCCTCACACGCACCATACAGGGAGCTGGCATTAATGGAACAGATTTTAGAGAAATATAAAAACAGCTACTCCCATCACAAAAATACATTTTTTTTTAAAATAATTTTTTTCTTAAAGCTAAAGGGATCAAGGGATATGGGGAGAAGGCAGGGTACTGAATTTGGATGATCAGCCATGATCTCATTGAATGGCGGAGCAGGCTCGAGGGGCTGAATGGCCTGCTCCTGCTCCTATCTTCTATGTTTCTCTAACCAGATTTGGGGAAAGTATAGAAACATAGAAACATAGAAACATAGAAACATAGAATCTAGGAGCAGGAGTAGGCCATTCGGCCCATCGAGCCTGCTCCACCATTCAATACGATCATGGCTGATCATTCAAATCCAGTACCCTGTCCCTGCTTTAATCCCCACAGTACACATATCCCACCCTAGCCCCGTAACCCCACGTATTTTATTCCCCCTAACATATCCCATCCTATCCCCATAACCCCACATATTTAATTCCCCCCCTAACATTAAGGGTCCCACATATTTAATCCCCCGCCCCTAACATTAAGGGTCAATTTATCATAGCCAAATCAACCTAACCCGCACATTTTTGGACTGTGGGAGGAAACCGGAGCACCCGGAGAAAACCCACGCAGACACGGGGAGAATGTGCAAACTCCACACAGACAGTCACCCGAGGTCAGATTCGAACCCGGGTCTCTGGCGCTGTGAGGCACCAGTGCTAACCACTATGCCACCGTGTTGCCCATGAATGTATGATTCGTGAAGTTAAAAAAAAAAGGTGTACAAATCCAGAAAAAGCCAACAATAGATCCCTACCGTGTTTTCGTGGATGCTGTTGTGCTGTTTCGAAACGCTTATTTTCAAATAATTTCATTGGGTTGTTTTTACAAACAAAGCACTGGCAGGAAGTGTTTGTTTTTGCATTAGTGTTTTCATCTTGGCTAATGACCTCATTGTACTGCCGACTACAGGCCTGTTCACCTGTGGAGAGTGGGCAGTTTGTTAGGAAAGACAGTGCACGGGGTTCTATGTAATTAGAAGCAAGGCAAAATTGTACTTTGAGTCATTTACACAGCATGACTGCAACTGTTTGACACGCACACGATCATCCTTGTTTTCTCTTTCTAAAGAGGTCTGCATTGTGCTGGTTAGAAGGGGATGGAGAACCTTTCATATAAATTGAGGTTTTCATTGGCCTCCTTCCACAGGTAACCATGGTGCATTATTGGAGCAACTTTTAGCTGCTTTTCTACTGTCATTGTGGTCATTCAGGTTTTGGTAGACTGGTGTCCGACGGCCAACTTCTGGTGTTTATGTTGTTAAATCTGGCTCCCTTATCCGGGCGACACATTCATAGAACCACAAAAACTGGTAGTGCAGTATCTTTTTTTAAAGTTCTACACATAGGGGCCCATGGGAGTGCATCACACGTCCACTCCCCTAATTATCAGAGGCCTGTAACACTCCTGAGGTGCCGAGGGCACCAGAATGCTGCTTGGCGAGTGTGAAGAGCCAGCACACCTAAGGTCCCGAGAACATTTTAAATGAGAGTCACCCCATAATCCAGCTGGAGAGTCTGAGCAGCGCTCCAGCCACAAAGGGTCTGAATAGAACAGGTGCTTTAGGGTGAGGCCTCAATATATTAAGGAAAGATTTTCCTGCCTGGCTCTTCCCCATGTCACCCCTACCTCCCTGCACTCACATGACCCCTTCTACTCCCCTTCAGAAAATGTTGTGAGCACTTGAGCAGCCAGCAGCCCGTGACTCCAGCGTGTCATGTACTGGGATCACCATTGAATAATGTACAGCGAAACCTGCACACCTAAAAAAACAGACACCTGCAAAAAAACGGACAATATTGGCAGTCCCAAATAACTTGCATCGTAATAGAAACGAGTTGCAT
The DNA here is from genome assembly GCA_030390025.1 of Squalus acanthias. Lineage (NCBI taxonomy): Eukaryota > Metazoa > Chordata > Chondrichthyes > Squaliformes > Squalidae > Squalus > Squalus acanthias. The sequence continues at coordinate 23,360 of JASTWF010002116.1, read as the reverse complement.
CTTGAAACCATGGACACTTGCAAATTGCAAACTAGAGACAGCCCCCAATGTACCAAGTCCATTTGCAACTTAAAGCATGGGACACGCAGGTAAGCGTGAGGCAGCAGTGGGTGAAAGAAACGGCTTTTGTGGAATGGAGATCCCATTACCAAGCATCCATAGCGGCAGAGAAACCGCTGCAAATCTGGGATTGAAGACTTGCATCTTTCCCGCCTCCGGCCCAGTGACGTCACCCCCGCCGCCGCAGCAAGCCAGGACCAGCTTTTCCGGACTCTGGGGAATAATGAGCTACATGAGCACAGGTGTTGGAATCAATCGAGTGTCGGGGGGCGCGGGGGGTCTCGGGAGTCGGAGGGAGCTCCGGTGTAGGCAATCTGGGGGAGTCGGGAGGTAGTTCAGGAGTTGCCAATTAAGGAGCTGTAGGGGGTGGTGGTGGTAGGGGTCAGCCTTACCCCTGACTCAGTGAGCGGTTCGAATCGCTCCCACGCCCCAGGTTCAGACCTTGGACTTATTTAAGGGTTGTGAATAAAGATGCAGTAGACAACAGGTTCCGATGAAAGAATTTTGACTTTTATTGAAAGAAAAAGGTAACAAACTTAAAACACACTTAACACTTAAACAGGTTGGGGAACACATGGTACAGGCGAGGGAGAATGACAATATACAAAAACCCTTATCCCACCCAAAAATCCCACTATCTAGCTAGGTTTCGGTTTCAGGAGATCAGGGATAATACTCACCAAACAGGGGTTTTAACAGTGCGAAATCCAACCAGGTAAGTTGATTGATGGTGGTCTAGTCGTCGAGTGTCTTCCTGGAATGTGCTGCTTCTGGAACAGAGCCGAGAGGGAGCTGTGCCAGCATTGTCAGAGAGTCCGGAGAGAGGGCCTCTTGGGGAATTAGGCCCCCCAATTATAGTTGTTCAGCTCCTTTGTTCTTCTCGCTCCCAGAACCCCTTACTAAAAATGGTTTTGTGCTGAAGTGATTTGGTTTCAGTTGAGGCCTGTTCATTCCATTGTCTTGGTTCTTGCGGCTTGTTAAGTTTTGATGGGTTTAACTTGGTGTTAAAATGTTCTGAACTCTCTTCTTACTGAACTGTTGTAACTGCTTGATGGGCCTTCAATTATGCTAAACCAAATCAAATCCTGGTCATTGTAAGACCTCGTTAACAGTAACGGCTTTTTACTGAGTGTCAAATGGCTTGCGTCCTGTCGATCTGTTGTTTAATCGGAGTTTTCATTGTCCTCCATGTTTTGGGTTTCTTGCTGGGCCTTGCATTCCTATCTTTATGCGTCTCTTTAATGGTTCCTGTGTTTTGGGTGGGGCGGCCTTCTCCCAGGGCCTATTGTCCAAATGTTAATGTTTGCTGGGGCTTGAATTCCAGCCTTTTAAAATGCCAAAGCTTGGTTTTGGTCTTAAATTCCTTACGTTAGGCCCAAATGCATCTTTATCACTCTGGGGTAGTTCCAAAGTCCTTTTTCCTTAGATTTTTGGGGATCTGCAAATTTTGGAAACTTTACAGAGCCTCGGTAGTCGGGATTCAGGGTGAGCGGAAGACTGGGGGCTCTGGGGAAGAGGGAGCCTGGGGGCTCAGGAGAGATGGAGACTGGGGAACGGGGGCTAGGGTGAGATGGAGACTGGGGAATGGGGGCTCGGGAGAGATGGAGACTGGGGAACGGGGGCTAGGGTGAGATGGAGACTGGGAAATGAGGGTTAGGGGAGAAATGGAGAGACTGGGGAATTGGGGCTTAGGTTGAGATGGGGAATGGGGGCTTGTGATCAGGTGTCTTGTGATCATATGTCACATGGCCAGATGTCATGTGGCCAGAACATCATGTGATCAAACCTCCAGGAATGCCTCCAACCATTGTTGGCAAAACTAGACATCTCACTCCACCAGTACGCCAGGTACTTATGAGCTGCTAACCGCTCCCTACCCACCCACCTACACTTCAAAACATTAGCAGCTGCAGCACACAGGGAGGAGTTCCCAGGCACGGGTCCGCAGGACATTAATCCCCTCCCCAATTTGGCTGGGATCTCCCGGGCACTCCGGCCCCTGCAGCAGCCACCTCGCCCTGTGCGGCATGCCAACGTAGCAGATCCCAGGATCAGGACATCCCTCCCTCAATGGAAAAGAACCCCGTGATGGCAATGAACTAGGAAATCCAGCGAACAGAAAATGAACTGCAATCACATCCTGCTGGCAGGGCTCCAGAATTCGGCACGATCCCAGGTGAGGGCGAAAAAAAAGAAGGAACGCTGCAGGAGATACAGCCAATCCCAGGATATTTGGCTCATCCGGTTTACTGTACATACAATGACTGTTTTGAAAATCAGGACACCTGCAAATAAAGGGCACCTGGTGCAAGTCCCTTGGGTGTCCCTAATTTACAGGTTTCACTCTATTATGGGGCGACGACACCTCACTCAGGGTAGGCGTGGCCAGTGCCACTCGGCCATCCTGATGCTATGCAGCTGGAATCGTATAATTAGCCCCATATACGCTTGATCAAAGTGAGTCAAGGATTTCCAGTGACTTAACGCTATATTAATTCGAAAGGAAAATTGTTGCCACTCCACAATCAATTCCTGTAGAAAGCCTGATGTGGGTGTGGGTGCTACGGGGACCTGTTGTAGGGGAGAAGAGGATAAATCGCCCAAAAAGGTGCACAGAACAATGTGAAATTGTATTAAAATGTTCTCATTCGATTGGAGATATCATTGTTTTGAAGATAACATTGCAATGTTATCAGCCCAATCACCTTGCTCTTTTGAATGGGAATCTTGAAACCTTCAGAGAAAATGGCCCCGATTTTCTACGGGGTGGCAAGACGGTGAGGTTAAGGCCAAAAACGGCCGAAGACCCTGGCAAGGCCGGGGATGCGGAGGTCCTGCTGATCATAACGGCAGGACCTCATTAACATTTTTTAGCTCCGTTTCCCACCTGGCAGCCGGCCAAAGGGACAGCCTGGCCAGCGTGGGGGAGGGTTCGCCAGTGGCAGGGGGCTGCAGCCGAAGACTCTTGGGGACAGTCCCTGGCAATTGGGAGGTTGGAGAGGCCCGCACTCGGGATGGCTGCGGGGAGGTCAGCAAATCGGGGCTGGGCGGAGGTCGGCAATCGGGATGGGGGGTAGGGGGGCTGGCAATGTGGGCCGGGGGAGGCCGAAGGTTTCCTTGAGAGGTCTGGGGGGAAGCACTCCTGCTCTTCCGGGCCCACAACGAATGCTGAAAGAGGTACTTACCTTGTGGCAACGGCAGCTCCCGCCCTTTCACTGCCGAATTTCCCGACCTCTAGGAAACACGTGCAGCAAAATACAATTTAAAATTGGGCTCCCAGTTGCACTGTGGAAGACACTCTGACGTTCTGATATCCGCCACTGTTTTTAAAAAAAAACAATGGGGTGGGGTCACGTTGCGTGTATTTCACTTTTGAACCCACCCCGGCCCCCTCCCACCCGTTGTGGGTTTACTATCGAGACCAATGAGCTAGCGGAAGGGTTGTTATTTATATTCCAAATATCAAATAGCTTATATTATTTCAAATGTATAATTTATAAATCAGCTTTTTAAATGATCCAGACATAATCTTTCTGTGAACAATTCAAACTAAAGAAAGTTAAGGAAATCTATAAAACGGATTATCCCTGGAGTGGTATATTAACTTGTGCTGCTTTCTAATGGAGAATAATGACCTTGCCTCTGTATGGCAGGATTATAAGAACATAACATAAGAAATAGGAGCAGGAGTAGGCCAATCGGCCCCTCGAGCCTGCTCCGCCATTCAATAAGATCATCGCTGATCTGATCCTAACCTCAAATCTAAAGAACACAAGAAGTAGGAGCAGGACCCGGCCACTCAGTCCCTGGGCCCGCTCCGCCACCCACAGGGCCCTGACCGATCCGAACTCAGCCTCATGTCCAATTTCCTGCCCGCTCCCCGTAACCCCTAATTCCCTTTACTTCTAGGAAACTGTCTATTTCTGTTTTAAATTTATTTAATGATGTAGCTTCCACAGCTTCCTGGGGCAGCAAATTCCACAGACCTACTACCCTCTGAGTGAAGAAGTTTCTCCTCATCTCAGTTTTGAAAGAGCAGCCCCTTATTCTAAGATTATGCCCCCTAGTTCTAGTTTCACCCATCCTTGGGAACATCCTTACCGCATCCACCCGATCAAGCCCCTTCACAATCTTATATGTTTCAATAAGATCGCCTCTCATTCTTCTGAACTCGAATGAGTAGAGTCCCAATCTACTCAACCTCTCCTCATATGTCCACCCCCTCATCCCCGGGATTAACCGAGTGAACCTTCTTTGTACTGCCTCGAGAGCAAGTATGTCTTTTCTTAAGTATGGACACCAAAACTGTATGCAGTATTCCAGGTGCGGTCTCACCAATACCTTTTATATAACTGCAGCAATACCTCCCTGTTTTTATAATCTATCTCCCTAGCAATAAAAGCCAACATTCCGTTGGCCTTCCTGATCACCTGCTGCACCTGCATACTAACTTTTTGATCTATTTGTTGTATTAATTGGAAGGTTAAAGGTGATTGGATTGCAGGAATTGAAAATAATGAAACCAGGCTAGATGAATTCCCAACGTAGATGCATGTTATAGTAGTCTACATAAAAGGACTAAATATTAAATGTCTTTTGTGGGCTGAGCTTAGGAAGGCTTTTGTTTCCAACCAGTTCTTTAGAGGAGTCAAAAAACTGAGACACAAACCCTCAAGGGAGGTGATAACATTAATCAATAACAATAGATAAAGTTAGACTTCCATCTAAGGATAGTCAGGTATGAATTGAAGTACTGACATTGGCTCTTGGGTGTATCCAAGTTTGGCACTTTCCATTGGGTCATCCAAGAGAAGAGAATGGAGTTAGGGTGGGGGAGAAAATAGGAGAAGCACTAATCCCCACACGAGCATCAATGTTTTACTCACCATATAATCCGTTGTCGTTTGTGTGTTTTAAGGTAAATGCTGGTGTGTTCAAATTAAAAAAATTGCTTTTAACATTGCCTTTTTTAACCATTACTCTTGCAATACATTTTTGAGCAAGATATCGTCATTGTGATTAAGTTAGGTTATGCTCTATCATGTTTTCAACAAGATTTAAGTTTGGGACTTTCACACCTGTTTATAGAATGGTTTTCACATACCATCACAAATGACCTGTACTGGAGTTTCTAGTTAGGATTCACTGCCTATACAATTATGTGCGATAACATCTAATAATCAGCAATTGGATACAAAATTCAAGAATTTATAAACAAGAGTACCTCAGGAAAGGCTCTCAAACATTGTATTTGTCAGCTTTATCTTGATATCCAGTGGTTCTTTAAGCTCTCAAAAGAAATGAAGAGTTTGTGGAAGTACATAGTTCTGAATATGCATATTTTATCATTCCTATCTGCCCTTTGCAGTTGCTGTGATGCGTTCATTGCTGCAGGTGAGTACATTGCTTGCAGATTGACAGGTCTGGAGAGATGTGTGTGTGTGTTATCTGAACATCTAAAAATGTATTGTTTACTATGGCTCTGTATTGAGAAGTTCAAATGAGAGATTGAGAGAACATGAAACCAGCAACCGTCCTCCTGACAGTAATGGAGAGTGATATCTCCAGGCTGTCATCTGGTTTTAGCAATTTTGAGCTAATTATTAACAATATTTTGTTCTAGACATTTATTAAAAAAAAAAATTGCTACATAAATTATTTCTGTTGTACAAAATATGGAGCAAATACAGTGGGGAGAAAGAACATAAAAATTCACAGAATGAAGGCTTGGTGATATTTTAAATGTTGCCTAATGCATCATTTTCATAGCACATTTAGAAGCCATTAACTGGCTAATTATGCACAGAGCACTTAGAATGTCAGAATTATTATTGACCTGTTCAAAATGTATTTTGTTGTTTTGGACATCTGAAGTGACATGTGGCCGCCATCCTATATTCCCAGACTAAACATTTCCCTGAAAATCTGTGAAAGGATTTTGATCCATTTGCAGCATAGCTGAACAGCATTAAACTGGAGACACACCAACAATAACTTCATTATCTCCCTCACCCCACCCAACTCTCTTTAGCGGCAGTGCTGCCAAGAGTGGAAGTGACACAAATAATCAATTATGCTAACTGGTTTTGGGGAAAAAAGTTAGATGGCAGAGATTTAAAAAAATTATTATTGTAGCCAGTTGTTATTAGACACTGGTTTTTGAATGTATATTTATAGAGTGGTCATTCCCCATCTCCGAGCACTGGTACAGAAGTTTACTCAAAATAGTTTTTGAAAATAATGTTATAACGTGCCCGGAGGCCCAACAGACCACTTGAGTACCTTCTCCAGCCTGACGATGTAAAGTTAGTGTATAATTGCACACTTGCATGCATGACCTGGATATTGGAATACAGAGAACACAGAGTAGAATTTCTAAATTTGCCAATGACACCAAACTTGGGGGTGTGGCAAACAGTGAGGATGATGCCAATCGACTGCAACAGGACATGGAAAGGCTAGCAGAATGGGCAGACAAGTGGCAGGTGGAATTTAATAGAGAAGTGTGAGGTGATGCATTTTGGCAGAAGGAATAGGGAGAGGCAATATACACTTAATGGCACAGTTTTAAAGAGTGTGCAGGGACAGAGGGACCTGGGAGTTAATGTACATAGGTCCCTGAAGGTGGCAGGACATCTTGAGAGAGTGGTTAACAAAGCATATGGGATCTTGGGCTTCATAAATAGAGGTATTGAGTACAAAAGTAGAGAAGTTATACTGAACCTTTATAAAGCGCTGGTTAGGCCACAACTGGAGTATTACGTCCAGTTCTGGTCACCACACTTTAGGAAGGATGTGAAGGCCCTTGAGAGGGTGCAGAGGAGATTTGCCAGAATGGTTCCGGGGATGGGGGATCTTGGCTACAAGGACAGGTTGGAGAAGCTGGATTTGTTTTCATTAGAGCAAAGGATGTTGCGGGGTGATTTGATAGAGGTGTACAAGATTATGATGGGTTTGGATAGGCTAGACGGGGAAAGGCTGTTCCCACTAGTTGATGGTACAAGGACTAGGGGACACAGATTTAAGGTTTTGGGCAAGAGATACAGGGGAGACGTGAGGAAAAACTTTTTTACGCAGCGAGTGGTGAGGACCTGGAACTCTCAGCCGACAGAAGTGGTGGAAGCGGAAACACTCAATGTTTTGAAGTGAGACTGGATAGGCACTTGAGGGAAATAAACTTGTAGGGCTACGGGAATAGAGCGGGGGAATGGGACTGACTGGATTGCTCTACAGAGAGCCGGCACGGACTCGATGGGCCGAATGGCCTCCTTCTGTGCCGTTATGACTCTGTGGGTTCCACCAGGGAATTGCGGATATAGTTTGAGGATTAAAACTGTCGCCATCCCTCTTTAACTTTAGATTGTTACTTTGTGTTTGTTGACACATGTGTAGTGTCCCCTTTACTTTTAATGAATGTGGGTTCTTGTACTACTGTGCAGTGAGATGTTCACTTCCAAACAGTAGGAAAAAATTATTGAAGTCATGTTAGAGTATTATCTTTCAAAGGGCAGCCATACTCACTTATTCCAAGATTGCATTAGATTTTTTATAGAAAGGATGTTTAAATCAGTGGAAAGTTATGGAGGGGGCACAGCAGGGTTCAAATGAGCAAAAGTTTTCAATAACTGGATGGGAGTGTTTTTGTATACTTTTAATGCCTTATTTTTATAGATATAACCTGCATATTTTCAAACAATTTTCAGTCCTGGGTGCTGTGCCAATAAAGCAACACTTCAAAAAGTAATTCATTGGTTATGAAATGTTTTGGGATGTCCTGAGGACATGAAAGATGCCATATAAAATTGCAAGTTATTTTCTTTACTGTGAAAATTAGCCAGTGGCGGAGGAGGTTGGTAATTCTGGCGGTGCAATACTCACCGGACTCTGATTTAGAGTACGCCTGTATTAACATGTGGGTTAAATGGTACTCAAACTTGACAACTAAATGGAGTGCTTTGTAGTAGCAGACTGCTTCATCATTTTGGGAGCGGAGAGCTAAAAAGGATATTGGAGATTATCCTGCACTGTGAACTGTGCCCTCAGCTATACTGATGGTGGCCTGTGTAAAAGCCTAGTGGTTGGATGATGGATAGGAGTAAAGATAAAAGTGAGGGTATAAAGAGAGGGAGATGTTCTCCTATCAAATAAGCAGATTACACCGGTACAAGTGGAATACCCAATGTCACGTGACTGTATTGTAGAAAAAAATGTTCCTGACTGAAAAGTCCTGTAGTACATGTGACACATGCATTGCTGCGATGGATTCTACTTCGGTTTACTTCAATATTTCATAGCTTGTCCATTATCAGTTCCGTGTTCTCATGGGATATAAATCGTACATCATGCTTCCTCATCAAACCTCTGTTTTAACCTTGTCTCCCACTTCTGTTGTTACTTCAAAAATTGAATATCCCAATGTGCCAAATGCTGTCAATTCAGCAGCTGTGAATAGTACCACCCAGTGGCACTTTATGTTAAAGCAGCCCTTTTCTGATTGTTATTTAGTGTAATTACAGAATTTTAAAGTGCTGTACTTTGATATTTTGTCATTTCTGTGTCTCAATATAGTGCATGTTGTTCTCCTCTTCCGAGAATGCACTTTGTAGAAATACATTTTATCATTAAGAGTTCCTGAACACAGATCGAACAGAACTGTAGTCATTCAAATCTTAGATAAGGGAAATCACCTTGGTGATGTGCGGCGTTGATAAAATCATAGGTTTAAATGAACCCCCCAGAATAGTAAGCAATTGTCTTTCGCAATTAACGCGTCTCTTGTTTTTCCCTTTGATCTTTGACTGAAGCTGTCACTGGGAAATGTCATCAGTGCATTGGGAGACCAAAGCAAGAAGAGTCATCATGTGCCATACAGGGACTCCAAGCTGACCAGGCTTCTTCAAGACTCACTGGGCGGAAACAGGTACAGGAGAGCAAGTGATCTATATAGTAAAGGAAGTAAAGATCTGTAATAACAACAGAAAACGCTGGAAAAACTCAGCAGGCCAGGCAGCATCCGTGGAGAGAGAAAGAGAGTTAACGTTTCAGGTCGATGACCTTTCATCAGATCTGTCTTGTATTGATCGTCTGTGAGACGTGATTTACAAAATAAAATCAAAAACCTAATTTATATCACTGGCTTAAAGGCAGTTTCAAAGCAGCGGTTTTCAGTCAATATAGTCAACAAAGTATCTTAAACTCTCTTCCAGGCAATATATAAATTAGGGGGAATTGCACATCTGCTACCATCTGAATATTGTTACACTACCAACCATAAACTTTAAATGAAAATTTTTTAGGAACAACAGCGGTCGGAAAGTGTAAGAAGCTAACTTGTTCAGAATGAGGCTGTTGAACGCAAAGGTGAGGGAGCAGTGGAGAGAATCTTTTCCAGGAGTAGAGGGTGAGAGTAGCGGGACTAAAGAAAAGTAGGAGGTGTGGGTGGTAAGGGAGGTGACAAAGTGGTCAAAATAGTCTTATTGGTGATTGAGACCTCAGAGATGGAGATGCTGCATAAGACGGCGAGATTGAGGGGTTACGTGTGGTTGGGATAGTTTGTGGAGTGAGATTGATTGAGGGCAGGAGAGCAGCCTAGGGGAGTTTAGATGCAGGTTGAAATCACAGATGACAGTGCAGAGGCTAAGAGGGGAGGTCTTGTTCATGAAGTCACCGTAGGGTTTGGGAGGATATTTTAAAGTGTGAGGCAGGACAGATGGAAAAAGTTGAGTTGCTTGAAGGAAGATAATGTGCCAAAGAAAATGGATAAAAAGCCAAGTTTGGACTTAAAGCTAAAAGCTACATCATCACCTGGGCAGTTTGAGCGGTGCAAGTGATGGAATATGTAGCTAGGTTGGGAGAATTTGCTGAGGTGGAAAGAGTTGCCGCCTGTAAACCAGGTTATATCAGGGTTAGAATGTTAATAGATTCAACCACACTGACTTTGTGGATGGCAAGGGCCTTATTTGTGAGGGAGCAAACATTGTGGAGGACGATATGGAGTAGGAAAATGGTTATTGATTGTTCAGTGAGTTTAGGGAAGGCCGATGGAAGAAATAAGGGGAACAGGTTAGAGAGATGAACCCCCAATAAGTGAGCTGGTTGGAATGGTGATCAGGAACAGAGGATAAGACAATTGGGGCGCTGCTCTGCATGAACCAGTGATGGGTGCCACAATGGGTGTGTTGGACAATATAAAGGGTCAGGTACGTGAACCTGGGATGGCAGCAGAAGAGAAAGTAAGTTGGGGAATAAATGGTGAAAGAGGAGAGGGATTAAGGAGGCTTGGTGCTGGAGAAGGAGGCGATGCGATGGGGCATGGCAGAATGAGATGACGAGGAAGACAGAGCAAGGCCAGGAAGTGACTGAAGAGGGATGGGGGCCCCGGTCCATAGTGCAAGCTAAATGGACACAGTGGGAGATGTTGGAATACGTCAACCAGAACTAGGCATGATGAGAAAGATTCTTAGAGCAGGGGCTTGGTAAAAGGATGTAACCAGTCCAGTACACCAAGAGTCTGGACCTGTCTTGAGTGTGAGACCTTAAGACAATAGGCCATGGAGAAGGGAAGTGTGTAGGTGTCATGAGTGGAGTTTGATCCTGCAACTGTTGGAAGTACAGGAATTGATGCAAGAGCTGTTGGAGGACTAGAGTATGGACCAGAAGCTCCTGAAGGAGCTTCGGTCCATGAGTGGTATGGGGAGCGATGTTTGATCCAGCACCCAGGGGAAAAGTGGAGTTTGATCAGGAGGCCAGTGGTGAAGCAGACTGAAGCTTAAAAAATCAGGTACAGGATGAAGTCCAGGAAATTGACAGGGGATGTATCATTGAAATATATTCTATAACGGAAATAAGTAGTGCTTTTTTTTTTTACCAATACAGGTACATTGATTAATATTTCCCATGATTATATTGAACACAGCAAAATTTGCTAAAATATGATTCATCTACATCTTTATATCTTCCTAGTAAAATGTCTCAAGTCTAATTGGGTATATATACTTCCATGGAACACTTTATTCCGTAAATTGACAATTTCAGACTTTTCAAACTCAAAAATGTTTTTTCAGAAGTGCACTAGTAGAGGTAATTGTAGAGAAATTGTTTTTTTCTACTAATTTGAATGTAAATCCTTTGACACAGTTGCAGCACTTTTCCAGTTGTATTAAAGGATTGAAAATTACTCTCCTCCTTGCAGTCGAACCATCATGATTGCTTGCATAAGCCCATCTGATCGTGACTTCATGGAAACTCTCAACACCCTCAAATATGCCAACCGAGCCCGTAATATCAAGAACAAAGTTGTGGTTAATCAAGACAAGACCAGTCAGCAGATCAGTGCCCTGCGAGCTGAGATTGTTCGACTTCAGATGGAGCTGATGGAGTACAAGACGGTAAGAAATGTGGGCCATGAATCCTGGAGGAGCAGTGGCTCCGGTGTCTTTCACCGCCAGAAATCCAAAGGATGTAATGCTTTTCCTCAATGGATTCAGTACAAATTAGGGTTTGATTGGCACACAGAATGCTGCTCTGTCGCAAATGTGAGTCACACTTTGGATTTTCACATACATGTAATAACATTTTAGTCATAAGTCGCAAAATCACATTGGATAGGCATTAATTTAATTATTTTCAGTAGACGAAAGGAGTAGAACCTGATTATTCGCATTAATGGACAGATACAGCACTTTGCAAAATGAGCTCTGGTTCACCAAAACTTTGCTTGCAAAAAACATTATAATAAACACAGAATCTATTTGTAAGGTGTGGTAGCACAGTGGTTATGTTACTGGACTCGTAATCCAGAGGCCTGGACTAATGATTCAGAGACATCAGTTCAAATCCTACCACAGTAGCTGGGGAATTTAAATTCAGTTAATTAAATAAATCTGGAATAAAAAGCTAGTATCAGTAATGGTGACCATTAGGGAAGGAAATCTGCTGCCCTTACCCAGTCTGGCCTATATGTGACTCCAGACCCACAGCAATGTGGTTGACTCTTACGATAGCAAAATACTGCGGATGCTGGAAATCCGAAATAACAACAGAAAACGCTGGAAAAACTCAGCAGGCCAGGTAGCATCCGTGGAGAGAGAAACAGAGTTAACGTTTCAGGTCGAAGACCTTTCGTCAGAACTGGAAAAAAGCAGGAGCCTTTTTCCAGTGGTTGACTCTTAACTGCCCTCTAAAATGGTGGCTCACCACCACCTTCTCGAGGGCAATTAGGGATGGGCAATAAATGCTGGTCTTGCCAGCAACGCCCACATCCCGTGAATGAATGGAGAAAAAAAAATTAACCCTTACACTGCATGGACATTTATACACCATATCCAAAAGAAAAAAAGGACAACTTCATTAGCAAGTTTATTTGTGTTTTGTCATAAAGTGGCTGTCATATGTTGTGAAAATTTGTGTGACTCAAATACTCTGATCTCCTTCACTGCTCAAAGGGTTAATGAAGACACTGTTATTAAGTCATTTCTGCTCGTCTTTTTAAGGGGAAACGAGTCATTGGTGAGGATGGTTCTGAAGGTTACAATGACTTATGCCATGAAAATGCAATGCTGCAGAAAGAAAACGACACACTGAGAATGAGAGTAAAAGCCATGCAAGAAACGATCGATGCACTAAATAACAGAGTGACGCAGCTCTTGAGTAATGAAGCTACTCAGATAATAGCCAGCGCAGGTAAAATTTAACTCATTAATTGTCCTGTGGGCCGAGTCTTCTGATGAGATGTCGTTTCGCTTTTAATAGCCAATTCTTGCCACTGTCTAGTGAAGCAGTCTGACATGCTCAGTTGTGGTATCATTAGGAGGTTTGATACTTTTGTATTTACTCACTTACTCAGTTTCTGATTTTTAAGGCCTCCTTCTTGGAACAAAGTGGCCATTGGTTTGTCAGTTTCATGGCAGTGGGATTTCAGGTGATGGTTTGTATCAGAACTGGAATTCTGGTTTACCAAAGGCATCGTAAGTGGAAAATTCCCAGGTTAAAATCCTGTTATCAGCTCAGATGATGTGCTAATTTGTTCCTTTATAATACAGTCCAGGAGCTAAAAGCTGTTGGACTAGTAATGTTCGGTTGAATGGGTCATCATAAGTGCGACTAACTAAGATCAATGGCTATGATGGGACTCTTTAAAAAGTTATGTTTTAATAAGATATGTGGCCAGTGGCCTTGTAATCAATTCAAATCAAATGGTTTCAGGTGCAATTAAAAAGGATATTAGGAAAGCAAAGAGAGAGCATGCAAAATTCTTGGCAAGTAAAATCAAGGAAAACCCAAAGATGTTTTATAAATATATTAAGAGTAAGAGGATAACTAAAGAAAGGGTAGGGCCTATTCGAGATCATGAGGGTAATCTGTGTGTGGAGGCGGGAGACGTCGGTAGGGTTCTTAATGAATACTTTGCGTCTGTTTTCAGAAAGAGAGGGGCGAAGCAGACATTGCTGTCAGGGTGGAGGAGTGTGAAATATTAGATGAAATAAACATAGTGAGAGAGGAAGTATTTTAAGGGTTTAGCAGCTTTAAAAGTGGATAAATCCCCAGGCCCGGATGAAATGTATCCCAGGCTGTTAAGCGAAGCAAAAGAGGAAATAGCAGAGGCCCTGATCATCATTTTTCAATCCTCTCTGGCTTCAGAGTGTGCGAGACTGGAGGACTGCTAATGCGGTACCCTTGTTTAAAAAAGGGAGAAAAGGATAGACCGAGTAATTATAGGCCAGTCAGCCTAACCTCGGTGGTGGGAAAATTATTGGAAAGAATTCTGAAGGACAGGATAAATCTTCATTTAGAAAGACACGGATTAATCAAGGATAGTCAGCACGGATTTGTTAAGGGAAGGTCGTGTCTGACAAACTTGATTGAATTTTTTGAGGAGGTAACAAGGAGGGTAGATGAGGGTAGTGCGTTTGATGTAGTGTATATGGACTTTAGCAAGGCTTTTGATAAGGTTCCACATGGCAGACTGGTCACGAAGTTAAAAGCCCATGGGATCCAGGGCAAAGTGTCAAGTTGGATTCAAAACTGGCTCGGAGACAGGAAGCAGAGGGTAATAGTTGATGGGTGTTTTTGTGACTGGAAGGCTGTTTCCAGTGGGATTCCGCAGGGCTCAGTACTTGGTCCCTTGCTTTTTGTGGTATATACCAATGATCTAGACTTGAATATAAGGGATATGATTAAGAAGTTTGCAGATGATACTAAAATCAGCTATGTGGTTGATACTGAAGAAGGAAGCTTGTAGACTGCAGGAAGATATCAATAAATTGGTCAGGTGGGCAGAACAGTGGCAAATGGAATTCAATCCAGAGAAGTGTGAGGTAATGCATCTGGGGAGGGCTAACAAGGAAAGGGGATACACATTAAATGGTAGGACACTGAGTAGTGTAGAGGAACAAAGGGACCTTGGACATGTCCACAGATCCCTGAAGGTAGCAGGCCAGGTAGATAAGGTGGTTAAGAAGGCATACGGAATGCTTGCCTTTATTAGCCGTGGCATAGAATACAAGAGCAGGGGGGTTATGCTTCAACTGTATAAACACTAGTTAGGCCTCAGCTAGAGTACTGCGTGCAGTTCTGGTCACCACATTACAGGAAAGATGTGATTGCACTAGAGAGGGTACAGAGGAGATTTACAAGGATGTTGCCGGGAGTAGAGAATCTTAGCTATGAGGAAAGACTGGATAGGCTGGGTCTGTTTTCCTTGGAACAGAGGAGGCTGAGGGGAGACCTTATTGAGGTGTATAAAATTATGAGGGGCATAGATAAAGTGGATAGAAAGGACCTATTTCCCTTAGCAGAGGGGTCAAAAACCAGGGGGCACAGATTTAAAGTAATTGGTGGAAGGTTGAGAGGGGATTTGAGGGGAAATTTCTTCACCCAGAGGGTTGTGTGGGTCTGAAACTCACTGCCTGAAAGGGTGGTAGAGGCAGGAACCCTAACCATATTTTAAAAAGTACTTGGATGTGCCCTTGGGATGCTCTAACCTGCAGGGCTACAGACCAAAAGCTGGGAAGTGGGATTAGGCTGGATAGCTCTTTGTTGGCCGGCGCGGACACAATGGGCCGAAATGGCCTCCTTCCGTGCTGTAACTTTCTATGATATGTTTTATTGCAGTAATTTACTGAATTAATTGTGCTTTGTATTTGATGCTTTAAATCGTTAGTCAGCAATTGCTACCAATTGATTGTGGTGAATAAATTATGGCCTCTTCTGATTACCGAAATGAAGCTCTTAGCTAATGATTGACTGTTACCTGTATTTATTGAACAGTTAATCCAGATTACTGATCGACTGGGAGAATTGCCTGGGTCTTGTTACTGCTGACAGCAGCATTTCCTTACGAAAAGTGGGAGTTATTGCTTGGACTTAAAGCATATAAGGGTAGTTGCTGTACAAACTGCATGGAGTGCTTATAAGTATTGCATCATGGCATGCTAGTTTAAGGGATTTAAATAGTGTTTCATGACAACTGCACCATTAGAGGTAACCCTATAACGTAAATGACCTGTCCATGTAGCTACGCTTAAAAAAAAAAGCATACCTGTGGATCTTTGCCAAAGCAATGCTTTCATAAGAACATAAGAAATAGGAGCAGGAGTAGGCCATTTGGCCCTTCGAGCCTGCTCCGCCATTCAATAAGATCATGGCTGATCTTCTACCTTATCTCCACTTTCCTGCACTATCCCCATATCCCTTGATGCTCTTAATATTCAAAAATCTATCGATCTTTGTCATGAATATTCTCAACGACTGAGCCTCCACAGCCCTCTGGGGTAGAGAATTCCAAAGATTCACCACCCTCTGAATGAAGAAATTTCTCCTCATCTCAGTCCTAAATGGCCGACCCCTTATTCTGAGACTGTGACCCCTGGTTCTAGACTCCCCAGCCAGGGGAAACATCCTCCCTGCGTCTACCCTGTCAAGCCCTGTAAGAATTTTGTATGTTTCAATGAGATCATCTCTCATTCTTCTAAACTCTAGAGAATATAGGCCTAGTCCACTCAATCTCTCCTCATAGGACAATCCCCCCCATCCCAGGAACCAGTCTGGTGAACCTTTGTTGCACTCCCTCTATGGCAGGTATATCCTTCCTTAGGTAAGGAGACCAAAACGTACTCCAGGTGTGGTCTCACCAGGGCCCTATATAATTGCAGTAAGATATCTTTACTCTTATATGCAAATCCTCTTGTAATAAAGGCCAACATACCATTTGCTTTCCTAATTGCTTGCTGTAGCTGCATGTTAACTTTCAGTGATTCGTGTACAAGGACACCCAGGTCCCTCTGAACACCAACATTTCCCAATCTCTCACTTTGTTTTTTTTCTTATTTTACGTATCTAAATGGTTCACTTTGTCTTTTCTATTTTCTCCGCAGGAGATGGCAATGAAGAAATAGGTGCATTAATTCAAAATTATATCCGAGAAATACAGGATCTCAGGTTGGTCCATGAACTTAAAACAATGCACCTTATGTATGTTACTATTGACTGCCCCTCCCCCTGCCCCACCCTCACAGCTTATTAGAAAAAAATCTAGTAGAAAGGCATCCTCTAGATACTTTGCTGCTCTCACAGTTCACCATTTTACTGCTTGAGATCCAGCAAAACTATGACTGGCGCTGTTGAGTTTTAACTGTCATTAGGCCTCCCCTAAAATCAAAATGCGGTTAGTGAAACTGGATAGTACAGTAAATCAGAATGCTATCCTTTCACCTCTGTTTAAACCCAGCTCAGATTGATGGAATGAAAGTCTCTGTGTTGGTTGCAAATGCCTATGTGAATTTATAATTCAGGCCATTCTGAATCCGGTCCTTAGTTTTATTCTGTGGCCACAGATCACTATCAATACTTCGTCACTAACTGGGTAATCACACGCCAAATGGAGTTTAACTAAGTTTAACAAAATTACTCCTTATTCTCCAGATCCTGTATTTTTGCAAACTTTTCAGTCATAAAATGAAGAGTAAATGTTTTGAAATGTTTACTGTAATCAAGCTGGATGGGATACTGTAACTTTTCACATAATAAACACTCTCTCATATGTGCACCTCTGTTTTTTGGATCAATTTTATATGCAAAAAAAAAGTTACATCCATGGGTTCATTTCATCCTAGAAAATGCTTCATTTTATTTTGATCTAAATGACGTTGCTGATAATTTCCATAACTGTAAACCTTTGCTGTTCTTTTCGAACTTACTTTTTTTTAAAGAGAATTTTTTTCTCGAAGTCCTCTGATGAATAAGGCCCTTTTGTTGCAGGACTAAGCTGTTGGAGAGTGAAGCCATGAATGAGTCCCTTCGGCGCAGTGTCTCTCGACTGACATCCAGGTCTCCGTATTCAGCGGGACTGTCTCCCATGCCTTGTTCATCGATGTCCAGTCTAGTCGTTTCTCTGGAATCTGATGCTTCTGAAGTTGTCGAACTGGCAAAAAAAAATTTAGAGCTGCTTAAGAAAAAGGAAAAGATACAAAAGAGAAATAGGTAATTGTGCGCATAAATTGTTATAGAATAATGTGTGCATTTAATAGAATAATAAATTCCACAGCAGTATGAGTTAAAGGGCTGTACGGAGGTGATAAACGGTGCTGTGCTTCACTGGTTTACAAACTGGGGTCCCTAGACACTAGGGGGAAAATTCGGGTGCTTTGCGCCTCATTAGCGCCCTAAGAGGGCGCTAATGGGGCGCAAAGCAACTAGCGCCCGGGCGCAGCAATGTTTGCGTCGCTTGCGAAATTGACCAGACATTTTGCGGCGGCGCTAAACACTACCACCACGATCTCCTGCGCACGCAGATCGTGACATCAGTCGAGCATGCAACGCCCCTGGAGCACCCCGGACTGGACCCGGGCCGCCTGCCGCTAGCAACGACAGGTTGAAGGGAGCGTTTTGCAATCAGGAAGGGACTGGGGGAGCACTATTTAAAGCTGACCGCTTCCTGCCTTTTTTTGTTGCCGACATTTTTGCACCACGCATTCTGAGAGAGAGAGACTTCTGGAGAGATTCAACGCTGTGTGAAGGAGGTTTGGGTACTGAGCAGCACTTTGCAGGTTAATTTTGATTTGACCTTCCTTGCGTTGATTTAGAAGAGACTTGGGGACTGCACTCTGAGCTCTTTCCCTGGGCCTCTCTTTCCAGCAGATTTGATGTACAGGTCTCTCCAGGCCGAGATTCAAAGCTGCAATGAGCAGGGTGTGGATGGAGAGCAAGATCGATCGTTCCCTTTAAGAACTGGCCGGCGCCAGTGTGTCTGTGTGCCATTGCTAACTGACATCACATGAGCTTCGCCAGCGCTCTGAGGTAGCGCCTCGCTCCTCGCCGTTAGCGCCTTAAGAGAGGTGTGTAGCGCCTGATTTAGTGCTCCAATCACCTCCAGGGGCGATAGAAGCCAAGTTTGCAGTCAGAGGCGATAATTAGCGCCAGGCGCTAAACTTTGTGCCCGGCCGATAATTGCGCCCCAAACGGGGCGATACCGAATTTCTCCCCCTAGTAATCCGTAGGGGAACCCGAAGAGATTGGTAGCCAGCAGATTTCAATCCGTCGTGCATCAGATTTCTGATCTTTTATGTATTTGTTGACTTACTGAGTCAGCCTTGGCTCATTTTGATTCAGAATGTTGTGGGTTCAAGCCCCACTCCAGAGACTTGACACATAATCTAGGATGACACCTCAGTGGAGTGCTGCACTGTCAGGGGTGCAATCATTTGAGGAGACATTAAATCAAGGCCACATTTCCCTTCTCGGGTGGCTGTGAAAGATCCCATGACACCAATCGAAGAAGAACAGGGGCGTTCTCTTGGTGTCCTGACCAACATTTATCCCTTAACCAACACCACCAAAACAGATTATCTGATCTCTATGTCATTGCAGTTTGTGGGACCTTGCTGTGCACAATTGGCTGCCACGTTTCCCTACATTACAACAGTGACTACACTTCAAAAGTGCTTTGTTGACTATGAAGTGCTTTGGGATGTCATGTGGTCATGAAAGGCACTATATAAGTTCTCTTTTCTTACTAGCATCATTATTTTTGTTACTAAAACGTTTTTGGAAAAAATAACACTTTGAAAACCACTGCTGCACATTTGCCCAAATTGAGACCCTGGTACCTATTTGCTAACATGGTTGACAGTAGGTTAAAAAAGGCTAGCCAAGTGGACTAAAATTTAATATTGTTGTGTTAAATCTTGACATCCGCCAATAAGGAGGTGACCAGCATGTACCTCTGGTTACGTGTGCGTTAGAATAAAAAAAATGCTGTATTATTTATGTATTGCAGAAAAAATTAATACCCTCACATTTACAAACACAAAATCACTGAATTTAAAAAAATCAAAGGCTCTGAATCGGATAGCTACTCGCATCATTTTGTCATGATTTTGTTTCTGGTATCTATTCACTTATCTTTCTTCTTAAAGTCCAGAGAAAGAGAAAAGAAGAGGAAATCTACAGCAAGAGAATTGGGAAGAGACAGATGACAATGAAGTGGAAGGGGTAAGGAAGGACAGAGAATTCTGAAATATTTATTTTACAAGCTGGCGTCTCTGAACCCTAGTAGTCTGGATTCTCATGTACCTTTGCTGATAATTGTTCTGAGTTTGCTTTTTTTCCACCCCTACCACCATTACTGGTGCCACAAATGATTTGCCCAATGGGAATCTCCCTTTTTGATTTTTTTCAAGACGAATAAGAGGACCAACAGTGGGATACCAGATAGATCAGGCTGCATCAGAGCCCTTGTACCCTCCTACCTGCATCTACAGACAGAGGTACACATACCTTGCTTTGCAGGAGATTATTATATATGGAGACTCCTACATTACAATAGTGACTACACTTCAAAAAGTACTTCATTGGCTGTAAAGCGCTATGGGACGCTCGGTGGTCGTGAAAGGTGCTATATAAATGCAAGTCTTCCTTTCTTTGACTCTCTCCTGTTACCAAAAGAAACTAAGTTAGCACAAATAAATGAATACCGGACGAACTGTAGTATTTCCTTGAAAGCAAACCAATCGCAGTATGTTGAGATTTTTGTGCTACTGCACAAGTAGAAGTCAATAGAAGGATAAACAACAGCCAACATAGCCTAATTGGCCACACCCACCAAGATGTCGAAAACCATATGGACAGGCATTGTGACACCGACCTGTCGACGACCAGAATAACTGTCCTCACAGGTCAGCACAAGCCAGATGCGGCACAGGGCTGACACAGCTGGTGATTGTACAGCTATAACCTCAAGCCTGTCTCCAACTCTTTACAGGCATGCTGCAATGCTGACCTATGGGCATGGTGGCATGGGGTGATGAGTAGGCCACCTTCCTCACAACTGGTTCATGCAGCACCATCACCTCCATTTCAGCAGCTGTCAGTCAGGGTGGGCTGCATCATCGCTTGACCGCAGAATCACGCTTGCACCTCGGGTTTCCTTTCACTTCATTTCTGTTGGTCACTTCTTAACCATCTTCTTCCTTTTAAGTCCTGCAAAAGCCGCCTATGGGTGACAGTGCTTTCTGCTCCTTTCCAAAGTGTGCAAGGATTTTTATCCCCTATTCTGCCACTCCCCTTTAATTGCCCCATCCCGATAAATTTTGCATGCACACAGTTTTCCACTTCCACCATTCGTATACTCCCTGCATCTAGCCCTTTGCATAATTATGACAATGAGCTGACCATGGAAAGTTGAGTACCATTAGCACATTACCATTCTGGCAAGATTTGCACAAGTTCAAAACCATTTGGAACTGACTTGGACGAGTACACTCGGCCTCGTTGTGTCTGCATGTTAAGAACAAACCAAAGGTCTTGCGCCCCCTCCCCACCCCCATACACAGTTTCTGAGTAATTAGAGATGCAGTCTTGTCTGCAGATGAGCACAGACCAAAAATGAAACAGTAGACCACAAAAAGACCCAGTTGATGAAATCTCGAGTTTCTGTCCTTGATCAGCTCGCCACAGTTCAAGCATGTTTTCTTATCTTGAAGCTGATTTGCCACCAGTCTGTTCTCCTGCTGACCCACCACGCTGTCTGTGAGCTTTGTTTATTGCTTGTCCTCTGCTCCTAAAGCTAAATTGAACAGCTCAAAATAATCGAGCTTGGAACACAGCCTAAATGGAAAATCAAATTCCAATATAAATTCAGGTGCGTGCCTTGAAATCCCAATCCAGCGGGCACTAACGGAAACAATGGCGTAGTTGCAGTCCCTGCAGGTGCGTACGCGCCCGCAGGGGTCGCGCAAGTTCCGGGTTTAGGCATGTGAAGCGCATGCGCTGAAACCCGGAACTTGCGATCTGTCAAGAATCATCGTGACAGACCATCCGCATCCCTGGGAAAAGGGCATCTGTGGGCGGAGAGTTGGGCTATTTGCCAAGAAGCTGGAAATTGCGGTCGGAGGCTTCCCGTGGGTGAATGCCTCCGAACCTCAAGTAAACTCCACACCGACCTGGTACCTTCGAAGACTCGCGCTCCTGGGCCTCCAGGCATACACCTGCGTAAAGGCCCACGTATCCCAGGGGCGCAGGCGGTTCGTAAGCGTCCCTGTGGTCACGTGGGCCGGCCCAACCAATCAAAAAGGGGGATTCCCATTATGCTTATGGGGATTCCATTTACGTACGGAATCCACTTAAGCATCATAGAAATCACCTAAAAAACACACTTTCACCCCACTTAATAAAAATAAATCACCACATGTTAAAAATTAATTAAAATACAATTTATTTAAACATTTAAAACAAAAATGTAATTTTTTGAAAAATAAATTTAACCATTTTTTCAAGTGGCCATGAATAACCTAAACTAATTTTAAAGGTTTTTGTATGGTTAAATCAGTTAAAAATTTTTATTTTAATATTTATTTTAAACCCTTACGCTGGTAAAAGAAGGCCCTACGCCAGTAGTAAGGGTTTAGTGGGCATTCGCTGGGCAGTAGTTGGGCAAATAGACCCACTCTCCGCCAGCGAATGTCCATTTCCTGCGGATTTGACATCGCAAGTTCCGGGTTTTCGTGCGTGCGTACGCCGTCATAGGCCCCGTAAAATCCGGGCCAATATATTTATGTTGACCATACCCACTCTTCTCCCCTCTCCTCATGATCTATGTTCATTGTATCTGCTTTTCCTATATTACACGGGGCCCCCAGATGTCTTCCTGCACATCAGAAATACTGGCCCAGATATTCCGATCCCTACGGGTGAGTACGCGCTGTGTACCCACCCGGAGGGACATCGGAAATGCCGGTTTCAGGCATGCACAGCGCATGCGCTGAAAACCAGCATTTCCGAACTGTCAAGAAAGCTCTTGACAGATCCTCCGGCTGCCCTGGAGAAGGGCCTCTGTGGGCGGATAGTTCCGCTTTTTGGAAACCCTCCGCCCGCAGAAAACCCGTACAATTCTTACGCCTGGTAAAAGTAGGCATAAGGCCTGCTTTTACCAGGATAAGAGTTGAAAAAAGTGAAGAAATTTTTTTTTTCCACTGATTTATCATTTAAAAATACTTTTTTTTCAAAAAATTTAATTTTTGTTTAAAATACTTAATTTATTGTAATTGTCGTAAGAATGAGCCTTACGCGTGGTGAACTTAAAGTAAGCTTTAATCAACTAAAAAGGTGCTACATACAAAAGAGGTCTTACTCTATGCCTCTCCAGGATCCAACTGATCAGCCCAGTATTTATCCTGGACTAATCACAGGAAGTGATGTAATAAAGTTCGAGTCACAGGAAGCTGTATTGTGTTACCACATTCTCCCCCCCCCCAAAAGATTAGGAGGCCGGGATGAAGTTCGAGTCACAGGAAGCTGTATTGTGTTACCACATTCTCCCTCCATTTCGTAGCCGCTGGACGAGGGAGAGCCGCACCCGTTTGGGTTCTCGTAGCGGGAGAGGGCCCCTAGCCCGTTTACCCGCCGTGGACCAGAGTCCGAGTGATCCAGCCCGCTCTGTGAGGGGTCAGGACGATCCTGACTGTGTACTGATGCCCGAACGGGTGTCGGGCAGGGCTGTGGCAGATCCGTTTCCGAGCGTATGGTACGGGGTGGATCGTGGCTGCGCGTGCGAGCCCCGACGGGCTCATAGTCAGTCTGCCCCAGGTCGGCACGCTGGAGTGAGGTACCAGCCGGCGTCAGATCCAGATCGTGATGAGAGGCACCTGGCGAGCCCAGAGATGTGCCTGGTACAATATCATCCCCTGGTGTCCCTCTATGTTTCGGCGGGCAGGGAGCCAGATCCCGCAATGACACGGTAGATTCCCGACCGTCAGGATACCGAATATAGGCGTAGGTAGGGTTGACGTCAGTGAGCTCAACCTCAT